>JAXQJY010000027.1:2912549-3252892 GCA_037042185.1 Sordariomycetes sp. S80-01Y | reverse complement strand
CTAGTTACCCCTCGCGGTAAACGAAATAGCGGGATAGCTTAGTTAGCAAAATAGACACCAAGTATAACCCTAACCCTCTCGTAGTTCTCGATAAATATATTCCATATATCTAGTAAGAAGAATTTTATCCCTAACGCCCTAAGTAAACTATCTATACTAGAGACTAATCTATCTATCTAAAGGTAATAGGATAATTACACCGCCCTCGATAATATATTCTTTACTATAAAAGTAATAGATTAAGTATTCTTCTTAGTATACCTCACGATAGAGGCTATTATAATAGAGGATATAAGGGTAAGATTTATATAAGGCTATAAGGATAACACCCACTAGAGCTAGATTATTATAATAATTAAATAAGGCTATGGGGATATAGCTAACGCTAATGCTCTTATAAGCCGGCCTAATAATTATAAGAGTTAATTTAATAGTATAGGTAATCCCCTTCGTGGCAAAATTATATATAGCTATAGTCTTCCCTTCTATATTAAGGATAGCCTACTATATCACGAAGCCTATAATAGGATCATTTATCTTTATATACCGCATTGGCTTAAAGGTAAATTCCTTTAAATAGCATATAGCGAATAAAGCCACTATAGCATAAAAAGGATATTATATAACCTAAAGGGCTTTACTATCTATAACCTTATAAGCAAAGTACATAAGTATATCGCTAATTATAAGGCATATTACTTAGGGCAGATTAACCGCTAATAAAAGATCGGCGCCTATAAGGCTATAAGGCCAAACCCCCTACTAATATAGTTAATCTCAATAGACTTTATCACCAATATATTACCTATAGATTTAAGTCACACCCCTTAGGTAATTAAGGGATTTAAACGCTATAATTAGCTACTAAATATACTATACCTTACTAGTAAATAAGTACTATTAATCCCTAGGCATAGTAAATATAGGATATAATATTAGGCCTAAGCCCTAGCGAGATCCTTATTACTATTAAATTAGGGCCTACCTAAGGTTATTATTAATAATAGGGATAGTAAGTTTACCTCTAATTTCTAGAAGGGCCTTTAGTAGGCTTTTAGCACTAAGCTAGCGATAACTACCGCTTAGCACCCCTAGGCTAATAGCGCCAATAAGCGCCATAATTAGGTTATCGAAATAGCTATTCATTTAGCCTATATTAAATAGCCTAACCTAAACTAGAAGATACTTTTACCTACCTTATAGTTTAATATTAATAGTGCCGCTAATAGCGCCACCTATATAAGTGCTTATAAGTTTCTCTATAGGCATAAGATCAATAATATAGCTATTAATTCTAGAGATAATACCTAGGCTAACGAAGTCCCCTATCTTCACAAGGCCCTATATAAATAGGCCTACCTTACCATAGATCTAGCCACTATAAAAATAAAAGAATAGTATAACGCCAAACACCGGCCTATCCACCTTAAGGCTAGCGATAAGGTATATCTTAATCTATATAATAGCTATAATACCCCGGGTAACCACTCTTATAAGTAATCCCGCCGCCGCGAAGGTCCTTTTAAGATTAAATATATAGTTAACGACCTCGCCGCCGAATTAATACTACCACTATAGATTAAAATATATCCCATAATATTAGTCTAATACCTTAAGCCCACGCACCCTGGCGCCTATAAACCGGAGAAACCTAGACCGGTGGAAGCCACCAATAACGTCGACGCTAATAATTAGGGCAACCACTAGGAAATCGATTATATCTATAATAAACGCACCATTAAAGGCACCACTTAATATAAGGTGCGCTAGAAGGGATAGAGCGGCCAATATAATTAATAGGTTAATAAGGAAGATATCTCAAAGTAGGCGATTAACGCCTACGAACGGTAATCTATACTTAAAGTGGCTAATACACCGAAACGCCATAGTAGATAATTATAACGATAATTATATACACACAAACGAAACAATGCCACTAAGATTATATAAGGCATAAATAAATAAACGAATAAATAAACAAATAAACGAATAAATAAACAAATAAATAAATAAACAAATAAATAATAACGAAGATAAAAAGGAAAAGCAATTAATAGGTTAATAGATAAATTATATTATTTTCCTTTATTCTTAAATAGATCAATTAGGTTATCGAGAATAATAGAGGCTTTCTTTATATAGCCAGGATATATTACGGTTATGCCTTGTGGCATGACCTAGATATAGGGTAGATCGTTTGCCTTGCTCGATCTAGCCGGCCAGCACCTTAGTCATCCATAGTCACATGTGGTGACCGCGTGGCTACCAACGCCTCGCGGCCCTCCACACTCTCTTAAATTAAGCAACCAATTCAACCCATCTATAACCACCTCAAAGTGTTACATTTTCCTCCCTAATAGCAGTAACGGCATCCTCTATAGGTACTAGCGCCCTAGAAGCATACTTATATATATAGGATACGCGCACGAATAATTAACACTAAATATAACTTAGCGTACCCTTAACTTAATACCATCGCATACTATGATCCTATCCGCCGTGGCGAAAGATCTATCGCCGAAACAGAGAGTATAAGCGCCATTTTCCTCCTTATTATATATTTTAAGCGACTTTCTAAATAATATAATCCTATTAGGGATTATCTTAGCTAGGTAATCGAGGAAATACGCTCTATAGATTTCTCTTTAATCTAAGTTATTAGTGATTATAAATCTAAGTTTATTATATGGGCCATCCTTCTAATCATTTTAGCTATTATAGTAGTTAAACCATACTTTCTACTTTAACGGCTAAATATTCCGGGTTAAGACCTTTTCAAATATATCCTTAACTCCTGGAAGGTGTATCTTTATAGCCTGCAGAGCATTTAGCGATAGAGAGACTGTCAGGAACTTCGCAGGGTCCTAGCAGTGACCCTTCGGCGACCCCACGGCAGGGTCACGTGTGCCCATGTATAAGAAGGCTGCCCACGGGCCCCAGTGACATAGAACCTCCAGAGATTAATACAGTCACCAGTCGCACCCTAGCTATTATCCTGCTACAACGCTGTGGCCTAGCAGCGAGCCTCTATCTAGTTACACCTCCTCACTCTCTTCAATAACCCAGGTCCTGACAGAGACACTAGCGCCTATTTCCTCGAATTTGGCCACTCGTTCATAGACGTGCACTGAGACTCCACGAGTATGCAAAAGCAATGGCTAGCGTCAAGACCGCAATGCCACCGCCGATGATGGCATACCGTAGGGGCTCGTCAGTTGCCATAGTTTTGTGAAAGATTTCGACTTGGGCAGGTATGTCAGAGTCTTAACGTTACGCTGGCGGTCTGCTTTGACCTATTCAGTGCCTTTATTTTGAATTCAATCCATCTGAATGGATGACGAGTGACAACAGGTAGTTCGGGATCTGCACGTCAGTGGTGGAGCCAGCCGATCCGATTCGAACGAACCGAGCCGAGCCCATGGGATTAAATGGCCGCTTTCGGATTATAAGCTTTGTCCAAGTCTCATTGATACACGCGTGAGCCTTCATTTCGACTTCAATTATTTGGTTGACATGAAACCCATGAATCGATATTCATATATCCGTAGCAGCTAGTTTCCTTAGACGTTGATCATACTATAACCGTCCAGGACAGATAAGAATCTCACAAGAACCATGGGCTGCTCAAACCTTAGTCTGAGCCGGCACCTCCAAGTGCTCGATATGCTTTCCCCCGACAGCCTTGACGGCAGCTTCATTTGCAGCTTCCGCGAGAGCCTGATCTTCGAAGAGGAAAGTAAGTTCTTCGAGCGTGCGTCCGTGAGTCTCCGCGAAGAAGAAGTACACGAAGACTATCTCGATCACGAGAATCACAACATATACGAGGAAAAAGTACCATCCGATATTCTTCAGACCAATCGGGTTAACGAATGTCGAGGTTGCAGCGGCGAGAAGGGTAAAGACTTTGTGGACAGCAAGACCACGCGAGCGCTCAGCGTAGGGCCAAATCTCAACCATATAAGCTATTCGACGATCAGTGATCCGTATAACGAGCAAGAAAACACAGGGGCACTTACTGAAAACCATGGCGTTATAGAAGATCTGATACGCAGGCTTATAGACAAAGATAAAGAACATGACAGCCACGTTAGCCGCGTTATTGATATTGCCATTATCCGTAGCCTCCAAGGATTTCTGCATTGCGATAGTCCACGCCACAAATATGGCCAACATGCTGGCTGAGCTCATGTAGGCGGTCTTGATACGGCTCATGTTCACGCAGTACATGAGGATAGGTACGGCGCAAACCAAGCTGAAGCAGGAGAGAGATAGGTTGATAGTTTGTTTCGTAGTCGAATTCGTGATGCCGACCATGTCGAGGATCTGGCTGAGGAAGTAAGAGACGAGGGTGTTGCCAGACCACTGCTTGAAAAGACCGACGGCACATGCCAGCAAAGTGCGGCGACGCATACCGGCGGTGCGAAGCAGATCGAGGTATGACCGCTTTGAGAACTCCATCTCAAGCTCGAGGGTGGCGCGCATGTGAGCGAATTCAGCTTTGACGAAATCGGATTCGGTGTCACCCTCGGCGTGATACTTTGCGAGGATAGTGAAGGCTTCGTCGTGGCGATCGTGGGCAATGAGCCATCGCGGACTCTCGGGGATGAAGAGGCAGAGAACCAGCTGAATCAAAGAAGGCACTGCCTGGAGCCACGAAGGAATCCTCCACGACATATCCCCTGGGATGTTATTCGTACCGAAGCAGATACCGGCAGCCAGAATCATGCCGGGATAGAGAGAGATGGCCATGACTGTCGTAAGGAAGGGTCGTTCCTTGGGGTATCCCAGCTCTCCGAGCAGTGCTGCAGCTGCCACGGAGGCGGGAGCGAACCCAAAGCCCAAGAGGATACGTGCGAAGATGTACATGCCAACTAGTAAGAGAATTGAATCAGTCTCGGTGTCGGACAACAAAGCATTAGACCAGAGCTGCACAAACCATTGACAGAGAAGCCTTGAATGATGGCACCGGCAATCATGATGGCCGAGCAGACAAAGATGGACCACCGTCTACCGAATTTGTCGTTGATGATGCCAATGAAGGGGAAAGCGAGGGCACCGCCGATCCAATACACCGCGGCGATGAGACCTGTCATTGTGCCGCTTATTTCGCCATTGTCTTGATCCGAAAAGTCTGCCTCCTTGTTAGCCCACGTATATGTACCCTCGATTTCGTGGATTTTGTCGCGTACAAGCCTGCCACGCGGGCACGATCTGGAGGGCGTTGACCATCTGGCCATCGAAACCCGAGGTCAACTCCATAGCCATGCATGTCGGGAACAGCAAGAGGTAGAGGTTCCGCAAATTGGGCTTCTTGTACCATGGCACTGGATCTGTCTCGGCGAATTTCTGGATCATAGGGTCCGCGGAGCCCGTTTGGGCGGTTTTGTTGTGAGCGGCCGCCATGGTGACTATTCGGTTGCTGAATTGAGAGCAGCGGGTGGCATGAGGTGAAAGGCAAAGGGTTGCACGAGGACGCTAAGGGATCGTTATATAGCCTGGGCGATCCTCGTCTTGGGTATCGGACGACCGGGCGATTGCTTTGTGTACAGCTTTTTCCCGTGTTCGCCAAGTTGCTTGTAATATCGACTCACGCAGGCGCAAAGTCTGGGGTGATCTGGACCCTGGCCATCATGTGGGGGAGCATTGAGCCGCGTTACTGGACTTCCACGGCGGAGAACAGAGAACACTGATCTCTACGAGTCCGACTATCGAATGAGAGTCACAGGACAGCGAGTCTCTGTGATGCTAGGTCGCCACCTACTGGACCGCCAAAGAAGGTCTGGTCCACCGCCGGGCATCGGGTCAAAGGAGGCCGGTGCACCATTTCCTCCCCCCCCCCCCCCCCCCCCCCCCGCAAACATACCCCAATGCTTTGCGTCCCCGCAGTCTCGCCTGCTGTCTCCCCCGGAAAGTGAAAATGAGCTCATGGAGAGAAACACGTTATCCCTAGTTCATAGGCCAATCGCGGTCAACATTGACCCGACGTGAAAAGGTTTTATTCGCCCGGACCCCCGCTTCAGATCGTTGCCGTGCGCTGCGTCCCTCGGCCGCCATTTATCACGCTGCCCGGTCCGAGTTCACGGCCCTGGGATCTGAGACTTTGGAAACACCGCTCGCCGGCATGGTGCTCGGTCACGAACCAATGGATCCTCTCGAAGCCAGTGAAACATCAGGTACTCTCCCCGAGCCAGCACCCGATACAGACACGCCTTCTTGCCAAGGCTGTCGTCGGCGGAAGTTGAGATGCTCGCGAGAGCAACCGGTCTGCTCTCATTGCAAACGGCTCGAGTCACCATGCGTGTATGATCTGAAGAAGAACAAACCTGGCATCAAGGCTGGAGCTGTGGGTTCGCTCAGTCGTCGCGTAGGTAAGTCTAGACAGTCTTTGTTCCTCTGCCCTGAGTCGCCTCAGCTGACGCCGTGATCAGAAGCACTTGAGCAGGCCTTGCTTGAGAAGACGCAAAACGAGCAGCAATGCTGCTCTACCACCAACGGCGATCGTGCCGGCCGCACGTCTCACGATGTCGTTGAGGTACTCTCGATGCTCACATCTGAGCTGCAGAAGTTGAGCTCCCAATCACAACCTCGGGGATCATCGTTTGCACGCCAAATCGAGAGCTTCAGAGACCCATTAGGCATTTCGCCTGCAGTGTCGCAAAGCTCTAGTAGACACCCAACAGAGCGACAGGAAGGGTTACAGAACCAGTCTCCCAACCGGCCGAGAAAACGTCGTCGTGTCGACAGCTGCGGTAATCCCAGCGTCGACCTTCTCCAGCCATTGGAGGAAAACCTCGAGTGTTCATCTGCTAGCCTCCCCTCTGCAGATCTGATGGGTGAAATCATTGACGTGTATTTCGATGTGATCCAACCGTGGATACCCATCATTCACGAGACACAGTTTCGCCGCCGGGTCCACGATGAAGAGCAACTGCCACAGTTGGTGGTGATACTGCACGCCATGGTGGTTGCTGCGCTCCGCTTCTTTGATTCGAAAATAACGCCCCGAGAAGTTGAGGGTGCAATGGCGCGGTCACGGAGCATTGTTGTGCTCGCATCATTGGACTCGTTGTCCGTCGAGAATTGCCAGGCATTGATCATAGTTGCCTTTAACGACGTGAGTTTAGGTGACACAAGGCCTCGTGTCTACAGCGCTGATCATCGTAGATTGGAAGCGGCGAAGCATCCAAAGCTTGGTCCATCATAGGTTCTCTTACAAGAACTGTCGAGTATCTGCAGCTCAGCGTAGAATCCGACAGCACAGCTAACGGACCGCTCCTAAAGCCTCTCCCAACAATCCCGAGTCCAACAGACTGGACGTCAGAAGAACAAAGACGACGTGTGTTCTGGAACATATTTTGCCTTGACAGGTAAGTCAGCGGTCATCCTAGACGGGGATCTAGTCTGATGCAGGAGCTATTAGATTCTGTTCAGTCACCACCGGTTGGAACACAAGCTTGACTTCGGACGATGTGCAACGACGTCTTCCAGCAGACGGGGGCCTGTGGCACAAGGAAGAAGGCGTGACCACGCCTTTCTTCGGCATCTGGGATCGGTCTGTGGCCAAGATTGGGAACTCTCTGGCCTTTCTCCCAGGAACCTATCCTAGTCCGGAGCCGGCCCAGGACAGCTCAGCACCCTCGCATCGTCATAACGCGAGTTTCGACATGGACATGACCACTGTTGGCGCGTTTGCCTACCGCATAGAGGCTACAGAGAGCCTGAGCCGTATCACAACTTATTTCTTGCAGCAAAAAATCGACTTCCAGAACCGTCAGCAGGTCAGTGATTGGCTCACGAGGTTCAAAGAGCTTGACCTTCGTCTTGTGCAGTAAGTTGCTAATGCCACTGATCATTTTGCGTTCGCTTGGCTCACCTATTCTTGCAACGCAGCTGGAAGATGTTTCTCCCGCAAAGATGGCGAGACTCCAACATTAGCCGGCAGGCTGAGATCATTACGATGGATCCGAATCTCACTCTCGCCCATGTCACGCATAACACCTCCATGATTCTACTACACCAAAGAATTGCTTATCCCGATGCCCGGTGGTCAGAAAGCTTCAGGCTTCCAAGCTTCTGTAGTGCGGAGACGTGCCAGGTAGCCGCAGTCGAGACAACGACCATTACACAAAAGTACCTCAGGTACACATCCACCCAGAGCCCAGTGGCCGACCAGTATGCCTTTTGTGTCTTTATAAGCGCAAGAGTCCTTCTGAGTAAGTATCTTGCATAATGTCCTGATCAAGTCTGACATCCTCAGTTCATTGGCGACATTACAAGAACGAGCAGCTCGCTCCTGAGTTCTACATACTCGTCGATGCTCTCGAAGAAATGGCTCGACGTTGGGTCGGGCCGGCGCTGAGCCACAAATCAAACACAACCCTGGCCGGCAAATACGCCGCTCAGCTACGAACCTTGAAGGGACAGTGCGATTCTGAGCCCCTGTTTATCATTGACGTTCTGGGGTACTCCAGCGGTATGAGCCAAGCTTCTCCGGCCAGTCCCTTTTTCCCCGTCCCCACAGGACCGAATGCTCAGCAGAGTGACCGACAAAGGAATGGTGTAGATTATGGCAATATGGCAGTCAATCACATGAACGACAGTCTGCTGCCTCAGTTACCTCCGGAGATGCCCATGACCCAGATGCCGCAGCCAGGATTGACACCTGGCACTGAGATGCACCCAGACCAGCTCTCTGCTATCTCACACATGCTAATGGACGAGGACTTTATAACGATGGACCGGATCATTAGCTTGGATGATATGATATTTGCCGCTCCGCAGGGCAATCCCGGCCTCTCATGGGCGCCGAGCGGTAGTAACCAGGTCTGAGCGGTTCCTCTATCCTGGGAGTGTATAATAGCTAGCCACAATCGAACAGCATTCTGGTTTCTTTAAGACTGATTTCATGATTTGGTATCGGTAGCGGCAGATGCATTCAGAGCAAAAGCGCACTTATATAGCCTAGCAAAGAATGTAGTACACTTTCAGAGTAGGTCTATTGCAACAAAGGGTAACGTGTAACCGTGATATCTAGGTGCTGCAACTTCATCATGCCAGCCCCATCTTCAGTAGTCTGTTTCCGAACTCAATCAAATAATAGTCTCCGTAAACGAGGCCATGGTCCCAGTACCTCTTGTGGTCCTTGGCGTTGTAGTTGGCTGTCGCATTCTTCAAGATAGCATCGAATCTCTGACCTTGCACGTCATCATCGACTCGGACCTCCCCGTCAGCGACGACGACTTTGGCCTTTTCATCCGCTAAAGAGAAGTCCAGGGTGTCCGCAACAATGGTGACAGCCATGTCCCGGAATCTTTGGCTTTCCTCATCGCGGCCGACAGCGGCTAGTGCTTGCGAAAGTATCAACATGCCGTTGGCTGCGATGACGCCTGCGGAGGAGTCCCGAAGAGGGTTTGTCTCGTCTAAAATGGGAGCATCAAAGTCCCAGAGTGGCACGTAGCGCCCTCTCTTGCGGCTTTCACCGGGAACTGCGAGCTCTATAACCGATGGGGAGGTTTCTAGACGTAGGATGAAGTACTCTGCCATGGCAATTGCAGTTTCGAGGAATTCGTTGTCTTTAGTCCACATATAAGTCTGTGAATAGCCCACTATTATCTATTAGCTTAGTGTAGCATGTGATATGTGTAGAATACGAACCGATGCCCCAAGCCTGTCCTCTGGCCCAGGTCGATGTCGCTTGGTATCCCTGCCCTGTGCGCCGCTCCTTTATGTCGCCCGATCTGGGATCAAAGTTCACCACATGGATGGAGCTCAGCATTCTATAGCTGCCGCGTGGGTTTTTCTCTGGTCTGAGATGGGTCTTGATGAGAGTTTTCGCGTGGGCAGTGGCAGCATCGCTGAGCTGAACGTCTCCCGTATGAGCTGCAGCATAGTATAATAAGTCCAAGTTACACATAGAATCGATAATGACTAGGAAGTCTTCTGTGGGACTGGTGATGCTGACGCCCTCTTGAGATAAGATATCCCATGAGCGCATAGCCCCAACGGCGGTGCTGTTGCGCGTGTGCAGACACCTCGCGGCGGTGATGATCGAGTCGAGAGACTTCCTATCATTGAGCACCTCCCAGCGCACTCGCATCGACGGCTGCACCATGAAAGACATATCGTGGGTATCTGTCCGCCGAGCCATGCCGTGAATCGGATCAGCCCAAGGCTCCCCCTGCGCAAGAAGCTTCTCGAGGAGAGCATGTTTATCACTGCAGGGAACAGCTTGCGGGAATTTGATGATGCGCTCAATAACAGAGTATATACTTCCTGGAAAGAAGCCGCAGGTCCAGAAGTCGGCTTCTCTCAACTCATATATGCCAGCATTGGGGCCAGTTTGAGGGACGTATTCTGGATAGGCGACTGGAGGATTCTGCTCTCGCTCATCAGTTTCGAATCAGAAGTACTTGGGGGTTAAAATATGTTCTCACGTTGTCGATAAGCCCTTGAACAGCTGTTCGAAGAATCTTTGCTGCGATGTTGTCGTCGAAAAGCTCACCGAGCTGGGTCGTCAACGGGGGCTTTCCCCCGACACTCCCAGCATAATGAGTCGCTGATTTCAACGTTGCTGAAGCAGTAGTTGTGTCGCCTCGAGGCGAAGCTTCAGCGTGCGGTGCCATGCTTGAGAAACGTAGATGAAAATGAAAATTAGGATCGATCAATTGGAATCCAGGTATGAAAGTCGCCTAGTAAGTTTATTCCAAGGCTTGTAACGTGATTGGAAGTAACTGAACCCTCCATTCGGCCCCTCATTGAGGACTCAGTTAGCGGAGACGGACGAATGTAAGTTGAGTGGCGGCCCATCACAGCCCGATACTTAGGCCGCTGCCCGCTCCTGGGCGTTCCCCTTCAACCGGCAATTGGAGTGATGGCCGAGGAGGGACTTGAACTCGCCGAGGAGGGACTTGAATTCGCCTCATTTCAGGCCGAGAAGAGGGAGATCATTTTTTTTCATTATTACGACCCATGGCAACGATACTGGGCGACTTTGACAAGGGTCCGAGCTCAACGCGCAAGCCAAATGGTGGTGTTAATGTAGTGTGACGGAAAGGTCTGTTTCGACTGGTCGTTGAACTAGATCAAGGTGTAACAATCCTGATAAATGAGGAACCACTAGTAACATTAAGCATTCATTGGCGGCTTTGTACTTATATAGACTTGTAGATAGCGCGCAAAATACCCAATACAGCCCCCCTTGCGGTTCAACTCTCTTAGAGTATCGAGAGCCGCTCGCTTCGCTATATCAAGACTCTGTCTGCCAAGTATAATATTTGATTTACATTTTAACGCGCTTTCACCTGACTCAAGCTATCGACCAATCTGTCATTAAGCTTCTGTGATTCAGCGCACCGATATTGGCTTAGTACTTTCAATACTTCAACGAGTTTGGTTCTAGCAGATCACCACAGTGGTAATCTCTACAATTACATTGACCTTAAGCCTGCGAAGTTTCTTGAAGATTCTCGATCAGATTCCCGTCAGGATCTTCAACAAAGGGCACCGGCAATGCCATGTTCCAAAAGTCGGGGTCAAATTCTTCCTCAGGCACCTTGCAACCGAGGAACTTGGCAAACTCTGCTGAGCCTGCGTACTCGTCCACATCTTTAACGACCTTCACGCCATGCTGCCTCGTGGCAGCAAGGACCTTGGCAACATCCAGCACACTGATAGCCGGTTTCACTCGGCGGATATTTGGTTTCGAAGGCGCAATCTCGTTATCAGTCGAATCCGGTGTCTTTGTGGCAAGTAAGTAATTGGGTACGATCTCAATGGGATTGTTCATACCAGAGACGACACTACTTCCAGAACCCCTTCCCTACGGAATATCGAAGCAAAGTGGGCCGCGGTGAGGTGGGGTCGACATAGGCAAGAAACACAATCGTTGCTGTCTCAAGGGGGATTCTACCGATCTCAGCCAGACCAAGGACTTTGGTATAAAACGCAACCGATCGATCGATATTTTTATAATTAATTATTATATAAAAATTAAAATATTTAATAATTTTATAATAATATTTAAAAATATAATTTAATATCTTTTTAATAATTTTTTTTTTTAAAATATATATATATATATATATAATAAATAGTTAAAATTAATAATATTCTAAAAATTAATAATAAATTAAATAAATAGCTTATTTAAAGGGACTAATAATTAATTTTCTCCTTAAAATAGCTATTATATTAATATAGCTATTATAAGATTAAGCACCACCTTAATAAAGGTGGGGCGTGGCATGAGTACCATCAGGATTCTCTTCGGCGCTTCGGCTATTCGCCGGACTCCGCTAAACGGTTATGGCTACGGGAATATCGCGGCTAAAACCTAGGAGAAATTTAGTTCCGTTCCGTCTAATTATTGGTTACCTGTGTAAATTTCAGTCCTGTCATAGCTCCTTGGTCACGCTGACTGCTTATTTATCGCTTCAGCGTCTAAGTCTAATGTCAGAGCACCATTAATGTCGTATTCCTATAATCATGGCATACACACGAGGTATTACCAAAATTATCATGAAGCCTCATAACGTCCCATTTCGCGACCACCGAGGCGATCCTGCTTTGATGTCTTGGTGGACCTCCAACGATGAGTCTCATCTTGTTCCGCTGGGAACGTGGGCTTTCTACATGACAAACCCTCAAATCTCACCTAAGGACTTCGACGGAGTCAAATTCAAGACCGACCTAGAAAAAGACTTAATCGAATACGACGGCGACTGCAGATATGAGTTTTATTTTCTACCAGGAGCCACAGCGGAGGAGTGCGCGGCCCACTATGAAGGAGAACTTGCAGCTAGAGGAACCTTATGGCGTCAGATCAGCAAGGTGCGCGAGCGTCAAGACGAACTCGGGATGAATCTCGACATGTTCTTCACGGATATCCCTGAAGAAGAGGTTGGCGATCCTCCTGGTGGTCAGAAGTTACCAGGTCTCGTACGGCTGTTTGGTGAGGATGATCTCCTGTTCATCAATTACCGCTGCTTCTTCTTCTTTTATGACCATGCAGAGGTACAGATGGACGGAAGCGACGCAGATACTCGTGAAATTGGACTCGTCAGGTCTGAGCCGGCGCCTTTGGAAACCGTCGAGGGCGAGGTGCTCAAACACGACCCCATGATACATCCTGTTCACATGAAACGACTGCCAGCTAGAGGTGCGGGTAGGAAGGGTGATCTTGGCAGTCTTTTATACTGGATCAATGAACAAAAGAATGCCTCCTGGCGCCGTGCAGGCGCTGCAGCGACGGAAGCTGCTCAAATGAAGTTAGGCTGGATTAGTTGGTTTTGAACGCTCGCACGATACAGGAAGACAGGTATACTTTGAGTTTGGACAGAGCGACTAGCTCCTATGGGGCGTTTATCAAATAGCGAACTTGGGGATGGACGGTCTTTCAGGGCTTACTGACACCAATATCATGACTGTCGGGAGCGCCGACTTAGTGAGTGTCACACTCATAGCAGCATAGGGTCTTGAAATATATAAGTAGGCGGGCCGGCGCCGAAGGATCACTCGTTATTCTATCTAGACCAGGCCATGAGGGCCACGCCTGATAGGCTTCGAGACTATGCAAGCGTTCCCAGTGCTTCTGGTCGCTCTACGCATAACGCTGCTGATGATCTTCAGGAAGCAGCGTTGAAGAACTGAACCAAGGCTGATACTGTGACCCGTGCCACTCAATTCGGCAAAACAAAGCCTAGATAGAGAGCCGCACTTCAGTTACTAGGGAGAGACAAGACAGATAGCATTGAATATGGCGAGCGAATTCAGCATGCGACACCATAATATTTGGGAAGTGAGAGATGGTTATTTGGTCGAACGTACGTCCATAGTCCTCTATGTATCATGAACATTGTGGTTAAAATGGGCCAGCTGCTCCGAGAGCCCACAAGTCTCCGTAATTGCTGTTTCTCCAGATAACAGGTGGTGAAGAAGGACCGCGATGCTTCGGGGTTGCCGTGGGAAAGTAGATCTTGTCCTCTGATATCGGACCTCCTTTCTTCAAAGCCACGTTGATCCAGTCTTGACTGCCCTGCTCAGATTTATAATCCCTTGAGTAGGTCTCTTTCGACCTTTTGATCCAAGATACACCTTCTTGCTCGATCTTGGCCAGTACCTGGTCAATCCAATAGCAGTAAAGATCACGTAAACCGGGCCTTGGGTTTTGCCTCGTGGGGATACCTATTTCTCCATCGTTAATGTGGTTTCCCTGCCCCCACGGATAGTTCTCATCGAAAACTCGGAGCACACGCTCCACGTACTGGGAGCTATGCACGAATTTAGCCCAAATCTCAGTCTCTCTCATGTAGTAGAAGACCCCCACGCCCTGAAATTCACACATTAGTTTTGGTTTGTGAATAGGGATTTCTCCAACTTACAGCGCGTTGGTGGAGGCGCGATTGCAGTTGATTCGCCTGAGTCTCTCGATCGAGCTGATCGCCGCCGAATAAACTACCTTTCCTACCATTAAGCCGTTCATCGGTCAAAACTAGACGAGCGTGATTATGATTCCCACCAAGACCATCAGCCATCGTCACCCACAGGGAATCACCAGCATCCCAGCCTGGAGCGGTATAAGTACGATCTTGAACTTTCCCAGAACATCCGAGAAGGACTTCTGAGACCCATTCGTGGATGTTGGATGGTCTAGAATACCCGGATGCCAGTGGAATACTAGACTCGGTACCATCGTTATGGAGCCATCGCATAAAACGCTTGAGAAGCTGTGCTTCATAAACATGCTCAGCTTTCCCTATTTGTCAGTATTTGGCCCCCCGAAAGAAGTGGCTCGTGGGGTACATACTGACATACGGAGCATTGCCCAACTGTCTGGCATTGAGCTTTTTGGGGACAGCATCGCACGACTTTGATGGTTGAGTCGCCAAAAAGCCATAATAACGCTGAATACTCCCATGACCAGTGCCAGTGGCTACTGTGCAGTCTGGGTAATCCGGTGCGTTGAGCCAATAATTCTCGCCATTATAAGACCAAGAAAACCGCTTGGTCGCCCTTTTGCTAAGCGGTGAACTTTGAAGGCTTCCTTCTGCATCTACAGAACAACTCTTCTCATCTGAACGGTAGGGGTCGAGCCAACAGACTTCTCCTTCTTCCCTCGTCGTCAAGCCAGTCTCATCTTGGTTCCAGCATAAAGGACATGGGGGCATCTCCCCGGTTTCATCGTCTCCTGGACAGCTGAGGCCTTCGATGCGCGAAAAAAGAGGACCGTATCGCTCAGCACGTCGGCAGAGGCTTCTGTCTTCCAAATATGAAGTCTCGTTGTTTCCATATCCAGGGGAAGCAAGATCACGTCGAAAAAGCTTTTGTCCTCCGGAATTTGAACAAGCACCTCCATCCAGAGGGCTGGGAAAGACAGTGACATCTTGAACAGGGAAGATCATGTAGGGGGTCTTGGGCAGTGCCCATGAGAACATATCAGGCGCTTGAACAGCAGCGTATATATCTGCACCGACATCTACTCCATAGCAGAACGAGCTGTCACCGCTACCAGTCTCGGCTTCTGCGTGGAAAGTAACATGACCGTCAGCCACTAACTCAACAAGACAAGAGTCAATTGTAGCGAAGTCCTCGTTGAAATCGACACCAAATGTGATGGCTGATTTGACATGTGCGGTCAAGTGACCGTTAAGGGAGACTCCGTATTCAAATTCGGGTTCGAGGCTCATAGAGTTTGACTTGTCGGGGTCTTGGAATACACCTGGCTCCCATTCTTCGTTGACGGCTGGGTATGTCTGATACACATCCCACTCGGCGATCTTGACTGATGTCTCAAAGTTGACACCAAGCGTTGCTTCACCCTCAAGTCTTGCAAAGAGCTTGAAGTTTGGCCCGATTGTAACGATACCGGGAACGGTGAAAGAAGCCCCAAATGTGTCTGCCGAGAACATCAAGCGATCATCGGTATCGAAGTGAACGGTTGCTGCAGCATTGACCGCAAATTTGGCTGACACCTCTCCACCAGTCCGGTAATACAGATAGGAGTCAGAGATGTCGATCCCGTACTCTCCCCCTAGTCTTGCGATGAGAGTGAAGCCATAGTTCACGTCTATATCTAGTTTCATGATCGCACTGACATCGAGCCTGGCTCTCATATTCGGGCAAACCCAATCTTGATCGATGATGCTCAATGTGAACTCATCATTGTACTCATGCTTTTGGTCCGCTGTGTTTCTGACGCCATCGAACAGCTCCTTAAGCCAGTCGAGCACTGTCTCTCCAAACCAACGTTTGTGGATGTCCTCTTTTGACAAGGCGCCGTAATGCACGTCGTCCCGCCACTCTTCTTCGAGCCAGCGTTTATGGTTGCCATTGAAGCTCCGGTGGCTTCTTTTCGCATTGCGCTTCTTGTGGTCCGCAGCTTTGTCGACGATGGTGTCCCAATACGTGTTCTCGTTGCTATAGTCGATACGTATCTGGGTGTCACCTAAATCGCGGGGAACTCGGCGAAAGTCGTAATCGAACTTCAGGTCATAGACAGTAGTATCTTGACTCAGACCGCGACGGGAGATATGGTGCGGTATACTTTGATTTCGACTTGGGCTCATTTCCCTCACCACAGCGTATCTACCCGGACCACAACCTGATGGCATGTCGACAATGGTCCCGCTTGCTCCGTGGCCGAGATGAATCTTGTCGCAGTTTGAGTATTCTCCATCGCTTGTACAAATCATACGGACAGTGTGCTCTCCGTCGGTGGTGGAGTCAAAACAGTCGAAGACGTCCCAATGTGAGCCATCACGTCTGTCAAGCGACACTTGTATCTGTTCCGGACTTGTCATCACAACGAAGCCAAAGGCAGAGTCATCGGGAGTCTCCGCGAATGGAAGATCTTCCGACCCTCCCCAGGTGTTGTCAACTTTAAGCCTCCAGTCTGACTCGGCGCCTTCTTCATCGGGCGGGTTAGGGAAGAGATAGTCTAGAGGTACTGGCAAAAATGGAGACGCTCCTTCGGGAGGATCGCAACAGAAAGATCTCTTGCGGGAAGAAGCCCAGCCACATGTCTCGTCCTCTCCGCCATGGGACCTGGTCAAAGAAACTTGCCAACCCGTATCGCAATGGTTGTCGAAGCAGCTGCCTGGCTTGCCGTGCCATTTGCAGTTTTTCCAATCTTGGTCTTTGCTGCAGCAGAATTTCTTCTTGTTATTCCCACTGCAACTGCCATACTTCCATGTTAATTCGTTCTCGTCCGACGCGCAGTCTTCCTTACAGCCTGTCCAGTGACAGTCCGGGACTTTTGCTTCTGCTTCACA
Source organism: Sordariomycetes sp. S80-01Y (assembly GCA_037042185.1). Classification (NCBI taxonomy): domain Eukaryota; kingdom Fungi; phylum Ascomycota; class Sordariomycetes; species Sordariomycetes sp. S80-01Y. The sequence goes on along the minus strand of JAXQJY010000027.1, from coordinate 3,235,625 downwards.
GCATAGGAACTTGCGACCGTCTAAACAAGGGTAGCCACTGCCAACTTGCGTAGAAGAGGCGATCGCGACCTCGCCGTCGTGGCACTGTCCGTTACAGAAATTCCCGTTTCCCCTCCAAGTACTGTGCCTGCTATCAGTTGAGGCGCACTTTAATAGGACGTTTAGGTACTGGACTTACCACTTGTCGGGGTCAGGTGCTGATGCAAATGGGCAGCAGACACTTTTCTTTTTCCCTTCCCAACGATTGCAATTGAACATGTTGACTTCAATTTCGCCCGCAGAGCATCCGGTAGTACCACAGTTAGAGATAGTGCAATGGCCTTCCCCAAGCTCCTCCCACGGGTCAGTAGTGCTCCAATCTTTGTGCGTACCAAAGCCATCGGGATATAAGACCCCCGAAAGACCATCTAGATCTTGAGTGTCGAGGTCGATTGCCCAGATAAGAAGCCCTCCAAGACCAAGAGAGTTCGCAAATTTGATCTTCTGTTGGAAAGTATCCTGATCATCGTATGAGACCCATTGGTCCTCGTTCCAAGTGATATACTTAACGCCGGAGTCCTTGTCCCAATAAGGACTCAGATTATTCTGATTAATGATATCCATGATCTCAGAGTATGATAATGTGCCAGAGTTGTCTGTGCACGGTCCTGGGGCAGCACCACCAAGGAATAGGCAGCCAGGTTCGTGACAAGCAGGATTAGCAAGTTGGAATGATCTCCCGTAGAAGCCAAGTCCAAGATTAATCTTAGACGCCTCGACATCGTTACGCCAAAAAAGATTAAGCGCTAGCTCAATCTCGGTTAAGTTAGTGTGAGCTAGGACTTGGGAGCCGATTGGATTATTGGCATCCCAAATGCCGTGTAGGTCATAGGACATGATGTTAACATAGTCCACGGCTTCCGCAGACGCAGTAATGTCGAAATGTCTCAGGTACCAGTAGCTAGTGGGCGCTGTGAAGGAAATCTCTTTGCGGCCACTAGGGGTCTTGTCGAACTCGACTCTCATTTCCTGCAAGAGCTTGGTGAAGTTCTCTCCGTCTTCCGGCTTTCCGCCACGATCAGAGGCGCCTGGGTATTCCCAGTCGATATCCACACCGTCGAACCCATATCGGTTCAAGAACTTCAAGACTTCGTCCATGAAGGTTGCTCGGTTTTGTTTGGTAGAGGCGATGCTGCTAAAGACAGGCTGCCAGATGGTGTTATTGTCGTTAAAGGTCCATCCACCAAGTGCAACAATGACTGAGAGGGAAGGATTCTTTCTTTTCAGAGCCGCAAACTCATTGAAACTCTCAGTGGTGAGGTCACCATCCTTTTCATCGCGCATGGGGATAATCTCGAATGTCTCAGGCTCGATGTAGGCAAAGGAGTAATATATGTGGGTGAGGCTGTTCACAGGAATATCTTCCATGCTCATGCCTATACACCTTTTATCCGCGTTCCAAGCCTCGTAGTAGCCGATAATGCGTTTCTGGACATTGCCTCCGGAGGCGCCAGAGCCAGGCTGATCGCAATTACTCTGACAGCCTTTATCTTCTTTATCCGAATCGTCGCAATACTCAGGAGTCATGCCACAGAATCCGTGTTGGCTGCAGCACACTTTCAGCGGACATTCCTTGCCTTGAGATGACGCGAAACGACCACACTCAGCATGAGCATCGCAGTTGCTCCAACACTTGTCGTTCGGAGTCTCGTCGTTGCTACCGCAGGCCTCGGGCCCATACCCACAGACACCAGTCTTTGCACAGCAAGCCCCGTTGCTGCAGGGCTTGGTCTGAGAGCATGAATAGGGGTCGTCCAGATCCGCAGACATGAGTGAATAGAGAGCAGGTTTGACATCAGCCTCACAGACTTCTCCGCTTTCGAGCCGAACTTTGGCTATCAAGTCTGCTGCCACTTCTAGTGTATCAGGGATAGGTGGGCAGACGGAGGTACTCCCAGCGTCACGCTTGAACTTTGAGGCATCGTGGTAGAGCCGGTAATGACCATGACTAGTATGGGCAAGGACAGATGCAGCAAGCAAAAGAGAAGAAACGAAGGGAATAAATGTGTTGCAATTCATGGCGTCCACTTCGTGGCCTCAGGCCTGTTGGAGGAAAGGTTTAGGCCAAGGATGAGACTCCGGAGCTCTTTTCAGAAACCAAGGCCAACGCTGAACAAAAGAACGGAGTGTCTTATCTTTTCAATATCCGTCCGTCCATAGGGCATCTAGAAGAGCTTCCATCTCTGTGGTACGGCTAAGCTGATCGGCAGCTCGCCGCCAAGAGCCAGCCAAGGAAAATACGCCGAAGGATCAACATGTTGGTTCTGAAATCTAAGCCGGAGAAAGCCTTTTCCTTGCATCCTTCTCCAGTCTTTTCTTGTGAGCAGTGCTCACGGTTCAGATCACCGGCAACTTGCACATCGCACTAACGAAGATTATGGAAGAGGCCCGGTCTTGGCGTCGAAGGGTCCTCCAACGCCGCCAGCCCTCCGTAATTATGTGAGATCTTTGACAGTCGATTTGCCGCTGATGTGGGGTTGCATTCCACTGGGTTTCAAAAATTTCAAGAACTTTACAATTGATAGGTAATAAGTAGCTGACCCGTGTTGGTGCCAGGTTACTCCTCGTCCTAAGTGCCGGGCCTTTCACCGAGATTGGTGATATGCAGCATAGAACCAACAGCATATATTTTGTGGGTAATGGATGGAATCCAACAGTATGATTGGTAAAGAACAAAAGCACGACGCAGACATCGACTCCATGCGATGAACAGAAGTGCCTGCCTCGAAGGGTTCCGAAGATTCTTGGCTACAGCGTTGGCTTTATGAGCCATATAGCCCGACTTCTCGAATCCAGCCGCCGCAGCTGGACGTTTCAGGAGTGACGCGGAGGGAATACGGGAACCACAATAACAACCCTAGGACCAACAACATGTGTTCCTCGACTGAATTTATTGGCCCATTGTAACGAAGAAAAAGTCCCTCATCATGCTCGGCAGGGAGCGCTAGGACAGGAGCTGCAGCCTTGTACTTTTGGACGCCTCCATGCTCACATCGCCGTGCTTGTAGACGACCAGGAACAAGACACAGTGACCTTAGATGATCCCCATGATTCTTTCTAGCTTTTACATCCAGAGGTTAGATTTTTAGGTCAACCCTTTCTTTGAAACTATCGGCAAGATGCGTGTGATACGTTTTATACAGTGGCTTGCCCTGCACCTCGGTTTTGCCATCGCTTGGCAGTACATCAGTCGTGATGCCCTCCCAGCTCAAAATCTCTCAGAACCTTGTGTCGATGCTCTTGTGACGGAACTGTCCTGTCGTCGCCAAGTGGGATCCTTCTTTGAACGGGATACTATTGGCGAGAAGTCTTTGGAAGAGGCTTGCAGCTCTGCATGCCGTGCATCTCTTGCAAACTTCGAGGCCAGTCTTGAAAAGCAATGCGACAAAAGCGATATATTCCGCTATGAGGAGCACTCGGAGCCTCTTCATATCTCTTACATTGGTAGGGACCTACACTACAACTTCAACCGAACTTGTATCAAGGATGGCAATCGATGGTGTCATGTCTGGATTCAAGAGAACGCCCCCAAGAATTCTGGAGATGAAACGACTTCTGCAGGACGTAAGTCACACTCTCCCACCTGACAATATATATTAAGAGTGATGCAGCTGAACCAACGTACATGTGCGACAATTGTGTCATCAAGCTTTTCCAATTTCAAGCTGGTAACGCTCACTCGGATGGGTTTGATTTGCAGGAGGACTATTCTTCTTTGACCGAACACTGTTCGAAGACTGAATTCCCATTGGCAACCACAGCCACGGGCGACGTGTAAGTCTCCAACAGGCTTCATTCTCGAAGGCAGCTCATGATGTGCAGGCCGTCAACCACGACCTCTGAAGTACCAAGCACAACCTGCACGGGTACAAAGTACACAGTGAAAGCCGAAGACACCTGCCAATCGATCTCGGAAGCAAATGATGTTGCTACGGCTTGGATGCTTTACGACAATGGTCTCGAGGCCTTTTGCACTGGCTTTCCCGGGGTGGGAGAGTCCATCTGTATCGTGAACCAGTGCAAGACACACACAATCAAACCTGATGAGACGTGCCAAGGTATCGCCTCCTCCAACAACATCACCATGGTGCAACTGTACACCTGTAAGTTCACAGACTCGTTAGGTCCTCCTGGTAGTTACTCACAGCGTCTAGGGAATCCAGTACTTGGAAAGGCGTGCAATCGTATGTCGCTCTCGATTGGCGACACGATTTGTCTCAAACCCCACGGGGACGAGGACTACGAGCCCCCAACGCACAGGCCTACGACCCCTATTCCTTCGCCTACAGCTGTTCCTGTTCCCTCGGATATTGCCGCAAACACGACTGAAAACTGCGCACATTACTACTCCGTACTACCTGGAGATTTTTGCAACAAGATCATGGTCAAGTACAGTATCTCGCTTGAAGACTTCCTATTCTTGAATCGAGGGGTTAACAGAAACTGCACCAATTTGTTCGCCGAAGAGTCTTACTGTGTCGCTCCAGTCGGACCCATTGATCTGTACCCTGGCCATCCAGACTACGTATCGCCAACGCCTATCAAGCCAGAGATACCTTTCAGCGATTTGCCTAAAGCTACCTTCACACCTCCTGCGATAACGGGCTTACCAGCATATTTGCCCTTGGCAGATGGAACAAGACAAGACTGCATTATCTATATGGACGGACCAGAGATCCAGATTGACAACAGTTGGGGCTTCTATGAATCGTCTTGCATCCAGCTGGCCAACGTTTGGGAGATAACTTTGGATGAAATGCAAAATTGGTACGGTCCGAAGTGAGCGCTTACCAGCTTTAACATACTCATTCAGCGAGCAGGAACCCATCTCTCAACACCAGCTCGACCGATTGCTCGCCTAGCGAAGAATACCGCTATTGTCTACAGGCCTACCACAAGGAGTATACACCGCCTAAAGTTAAAAGTTCCGCAACTACGACGGCAAGCGAAGAGCCTCCCCAGCCTCCCCAGCCTACTGAGACCGTATTGCCTATCAGAGTAAGACAAGATGATCGTGGAGGCGGCGAAGCCAGACTAACATTGGTAACAAGGACGGCGCGGCAGAGGACTGTAAGAAGTATTACGATGTGGTGCCACCTATAACTTGTCAGGATGTGTTGGACAACAACGATCTCACTATTGCCGAGTTCCATGATATGTAAGTCATCGAATCCTTTCATATTGATATCAACGTCAAAAGCATCGCTGAACCTTTACCCTGCCTTACCAGGAATCCTGCTGTAGGGGCAGAATGTCACAATCTCTGGCCAAGTAAGTGTATTCCTTTTAATCTTTCGACGTCTACTCTAAGATGTTTGACGGCTCTCCGAACAAAATTGTATCTCTCAATAGTTGCTAATGCGCGCTTGAAGATTACAGATATTGTGTCAAGGTCTGAGATTAGCGTCGAAGAAGCATAAGTACATGCAGCTCACAGTACGCTAATTCGGCTAACATGGTCTTGCCGATGTGATCTTCTGATCGGTCACTCCGGGCTTGGTCTAGCTATCGGGTAGGTAGATCAGAGGATAGTATATGGGGTTATAAGTGCGAGACTAGGGTGTCGTTGTAGTCGAGTGCTAGAGTTATAGAATCGGTAACTAAGGGTTAATAATTATACTTATAGCTAAGTTATATTTAATAAATTCAAGTGATTTGTAAGCTCTATGTATTTAATAGGGGCATATCTTTAATAAGTTTCCCCGTGAATTATTCAATATTTTAATACGCTCCTATACATAAAACTTGGGGTATTTTCATACGGTCCTATTGGAAGGTGTGACGGTTTTGCCTAGTGTCACAACCACTAGGCTATAAAAGGTCTAGCCACGACCATCGGTTACCCGAGATCGTGCTAGTGTGAGCTATAAGCCCTATAACTATAAAACATACCGCCTAGCTAGTGTTACGGTGATGCCCTGTGGCACAGACCTGGGTGCAGGGTAGATCGTTTACCTCAACCGATCCAGCCGGCTTAGCACCTTAGTCATCCATAGTCACGTGTGGTGACCGCGTGGCTACCAACGCCTCGCGGCCCACCACACTCTCTTAAATTGAACAACCAATTCAACCCATCTGTAACCACCTCAAAGTGTTACATTTACTATAATTATTCTAAGTATAATGTAAGCTAATTTATTATAGTTACAGGGCTTGTAGCTCACACGAGCACGATCTCGGGCAATAGATAGTCGTGGCTAGACCTTTTAAAGCCTAGTGAGTGTGACACTAGGCCAAACCGTCGCAGTGTAGAAGGCCGCGAGGCATTAGTAGCCACGCGGTCACTAGACGTGACTATAGAGAACTAAGGTGCTAGCCGGCTGGATCGGTTGAGGTAAACGATCTACCCTGCACCCAGGTCTGTGCCACAGGGCATCACCATAATATTGGACCTTTCAGTGGCGCATTCGCTCCTCGAGATTGCTGAAGCAGAAAGCATCGGACAAGAAGTTGACGGATTCTAAGATGTTGTATCATTGTCAGAATGATGTCTCTGAATTCTGAAGAAACAGAATTCTCCAACTCCATATCAGCTTTGAGACATAAGAGCCCCGGGAATGCGCCCGGGCGATATCTTTGAACGCTCAGCTCAAGCATCGGCTAGACATTTCGCGACACCGGCGCACGTACTCGGAGTTCGAACACCGTATGTGCTATGTAAAACATGCCTACGCACGTGATCCTTTTTTCCTAAACACACCGTCTCTTTTTACGACTTGTTCAGCAGATCCCATACCTTCAGGCCCTCTTCCCACTTGTCATCCGTCCAGACATCTGTTTCGCCATCACTCCTCCATCGCCTCATCTCCTTGGGATGCTTTGGACCCCATTCAACCACACCCCCTTTGACGAAAGACGCAAATCCTTCATTCCATCCCTTGAGCCAATTCTTCTCCCGAGTAGTGAGTCCACCGGAGAAGTTCGAGCCCCAGAACCAGATCGATACATCACTGGAATGCGTCACGCCCCATTCCGAGGGGATGGTCTCATCAATACAACCCAGTCGCCTATCGAAGCGATACCGTAGCACATCAATGCCTGGAAGAAGTCCACTTCGAAACAGCGCATTGTGGAATCCTCTCTGGAGCGCGTGAACCTGAATGTCCGCGTATATGTGGCCGAAGAGCACCTTCCAATCATCGTAACCGGGAAGAAATTTCTTATTCGGGCCGCAATAATACTCCATTAACTTCCTCACCGCATTTTCAGGGTACTCAGCGCAAAGGCGGGAGTAGACCGCATCGTAGGAATCTTCTGGTGTACGCCAGTTGCGATAGATTGTGTGCTCGTCTTTGCACTCTCCGCTAAGCAACGTGATGCCACTTTCCTTCGTCCTTTTACCAAACTCCCCTTTATCAATCTTACGCATCAGGTCTTTGGGCAAGAATAAACCATCATCAAGAAGTCGGAACTCGTGAATATCCATATCTTCCTGCACATCGATCAGCCGTTGGTAAGGAAGGTTTCGAAGCATCTTCAATTTCTTAGTCGACGAATATTCGACTGGGACACCCAGCCTTGTGATATACTCGTTGAACTGCTTTTGCTGTTCTGCTAGTGTCTTAGGCGTGATGCCTGGACCATTCGAGAGCATAGCAAGTCTTTTTATGATACGCTTGTCTGCCGGAACAAAGTATAACTCGTGCGCCAACTGCTGAAAAGCCGAGAACCCACCGGCCGAGTATCCGGCAGCGGTGATGTTGGAAGGATCTCCTCCAAATGAGGAGATGTTTGTGTGTGTCCATTCCAGCGCTATTCTCTGATCCCACAGGCCCATGTTACCGTAGGGCTCATTGCGGTTCCTTGCCTCAGCCGCGAGCTCTTCACTCGCAAGGAATCCGAAGGCATTCACCCTGAAGGCAGGGAAGACCATGATCGCTCGGAAGGCTGAATCTTCTAGAAGTGGTGCCAACGCACTTGCTCCCCAATTTGGACTGCCCATTGAAGAAAACCGCCATGAAAATAGACACAGACAGGCCAGCCCTCCTTCGGCACAGGCTCTGCAGGTATCCAAATATTCAGTTGCAGACAGTCCTCGTCAAAGAGGGCTTTGCTTGGTGGTGTGCGGCAAGGAGGCTGTGGACAAACTGCTGTTCCACCTACAAATCGACCGGGATTCGACACCGTGCCGTACTTGTATCCCTCAGGTAGCTTTCGAGGAGCACGAAAACGGTATTCGCCGGTGGGTGGCAAGGCATATGGAATGCCACCAAAGTAGTGGATAGCTAATTCACCGTGCAGGCTCAAGGTCAGGCCTTCAATCTGCCCCAATGGACCAGCATTGAAGAGGTAGCTTTGCTGCTGATAGGCCATCGCGGTGTGAAGAGGCGATTGAGGGAAGGTGATATGCTGGCAAACCTCCGAGTGACAATGGAACAGACTACTGGGAGAGGTACGTTTGGTTCGGAACTAATTTGCCTGAAGTTCGCGACAGAGTGATGGTCGGGTAGCGCTGTTGCATGGAATCATCTCCGTTTCTTCTAACATAGGGCCGGGAAGACGGACCAAGAAAAGCACATGCGTTCACACCTCCTGCGGCATCCCCGGGGGAACTTCCTGGAGCGTCGGCTTTCTGGACATAACGATAGAAACAGCACGACAAAAGGCGACAGTGTCTTGTCTTGCATCCCCGCGTCTAGTTCAAGTTTAGTGAGGTGCGAGAGTGTGAGACCAGGTTAGCACCCGGACAAGCCGCCGGCGAGGCAAGCCGACAACTCCCCGGTCATCCCCCACACGTGTAAGTGCCGCCGTAGTCGGCGATGCAGATGGAGCTAGATCATTTTCCCAATCCAGCGACGACAGACGTGACGGAGATATGAAGCACTGCTGGGCCAAGTCGACTATTCAGTAAGCCATTCAAACTTGCGAACAGGTTGCGCATAACATTATCTTTCAAAAATTACAATGCCAGCCAGTATTCACCAGACGCCATTGTTCCAGGTTCTTCATGCGCAGGACGCATCGTCCACTGCAGTCGTGAACCAGAGCACTGGTGCAGTCTTCTCATATGGATCATTGCTTCGTGACATTGCACGAGCCCGGCAGGCACTCTTGAAGTCTGTGGGAGACAAGCCTTTAACGGGTGAAAGAATCGGGTTCCTCGTGGAAAATGGTTACGGCTACGTAGGTAAGAAGGCAACATCAACCGCATTTGCTGCATGCAAGGCATCATTGCTAAACAAGATCGAAAGTCACGTTCCTGGCGATCCTAGCCTCGAGCGCTATCGCAGTGCCTCTAGCACCTTCTCACCCAGCCAGCGAGCTGCGATATATATTGAACGACAGCGCAGCCTCCGTTGTAATATCGTCCTCTGCCTACATCGAACAAGCAGAAGAAGTGCTCAAGGAGGGCTTAGACATTTCTCCTGTTCTCCATGAACTTGGGACCTTCGACAAGGAAAATGAAGAAACCTTTGACATTCAATGGGAAGATGCACCTGCAGATACTACATCCGGCACGATGCTTTACACCTCTGGCACCACAGCCAGGCCAAAGGGAGTCTTGCTTCGAGAAGCGACTCTGCGTGCCCAAGCGCATAGCCTGCACAAAGCCTGGAGCTACCAACCCTCTGACCGTCTGTTGCACATTCTACCTCTGCACCACATTCATGGCACCGTGAATGCGCTACTAGCACCTCTGCTGGCCGGGTCAACTGTCGAGTTTATGAATGGGTTCAATGCCGACAGAGTTTGGTGTCGCTTGGCAGCACCTTTCTTGGCTATCAACGACACGACCAACGGTACGACCGGTGGTGTAACCAATGGCGCAACCAACAGCACGATCAACGGCCCCGGCGGCAAGGCAATCTCCCAACCCGTTACTTTCTTACCAGCCGTGCCTACAGTCTGGGCTCGTATGTTAGCTACTTACCCATCTCTCTCCCCTGAGCTCCAGAAGGCTGGCAAGGAGGCAGTATCTGTGAGGCATCTCCGTCTCAATATTTCTGGATCGGCTGCACTCCCTGCTCCGACACGGGATGCTTGGACCAAGCTCTCCGAGGGTAACGTTCTCCTCGAGCGCTACGGTATGACCGAAGTTGGCATGGCTATCTCGTGCGGCCTGGACTACAGCGACCGTATCGAGAGTTCCGTGGGCTGGCCCCTACCTTCGGTCGAAGTTCGACTTGCAGAGAAGAACGATGAGACAGGAGAGGAGACAATTATCGCCCTGGGCGAAGAGAAGGACCCCGCTACAGGCAAGGAAAGACAAGGCGAAATCCAGCTCCGCGGACCAACAATCTTCTCTGAGTATTGGCGCGATCCCGCCGCAACTGAGAAAGAGTTCACGCAAGATAGGTGGTTCAAGACGGGCGATATTGCCATTCGGCGCACTGTTCCAGGCTTAGTGGAGGGCAAGTCTGACTCATGGGCTCATGGACCAGCATACTTTATCCAGGGTCGACGCAGTGCTGATATCATTAAGAGCGGTGGCGAGAAGATCTCCGCATTGGAAGTCGAGCGTGAGCTGCTCGCTCTACCCAACATTAGTGAATGCGCTGTGGTCGGCTTGCCGTCAGAGGCTTGGGGTCAAAAGGTTACAGCAGTGGTTGTCTTGTCAGAGGCAGAAAAGACTAGCACCGAGCCGTGGGGAGTAAAGGAAATGAGACGCGACCTGAAGGCTCATGTTCCGCCCTTTAAGATCCCGCAGGACCTGGAGATTGTCGACTCTATCAAGCGCAATGCAATGGGTAAGGTCAACAAGAAGGACCTGATTACAGATGTTTTCGGCGACAAGGAGAGAATAAGGAGGAGGAGCATTAGTGCTCTCAGGTAGCGGCAGGTGGTAGAAACGAATGAGAATAGTGACAAATTTAATGTTCTCCCACACTGGCTGTTGATTCCTTGTCGCTAATGCATCGTCGGCATCACCATGGACGATGTTAGGGGACAACGACAGCAACAACAACATAGCTGAAATTCTCTATCTAAGAGGTCAACCCCCCCGGAGAGAGCTTTCATCTATAACAGTGGTTCTATCCATGTAATAGTTTTTGGACCTGATGTGCAACCCCCAAAACCTTTTCTTCCTCCATGCGTCGACCCACAATCTGCAGCCCAACACTAAAGCCGTCCATTTTCTCAATGTCGTATAGGGCCCAGTTCCAAGCATCTATGTCGTTACGAGACTTGTGATCTGGAGCAGAAGGAGGGTCAAGGGCTTTTGAAGCCTTGCCGGCTGGAAAAGACAGCGCAGAGTAGTCAAGGAAGTTGAAGAGCTTCGTGTAGCCGGCGTGGCGCATTGTCCGATGTGGAATTGCGGTGTGTGGCATGGTGGGCACGAGCAGAACGTCGACGGGCCGACCTGATGGCGACCTTGAAGCGTTCCACATGTTGTTGTACGCAGCTTGCTTAGCCTTCTTCCTCTTGTTAAGCTGCCAGTATTCGTAGACCGAGATTGCTGGGCCGCCATCAACTAACTTTTGGACCTGGGGGAGGTATGGTTCGCCAGCTGCTGCGACGTCACGTCGGATATCTTCGCCTCCATCAACAATGTAATGCTCACTCTGTCGAGCTTAGTACGTGGATTGAAGTCTGGCCACGAGGGGAAGTTGTGCTCACCACAAGACCGACGCACTCGGCGTTTAGCGATGTATCCCAGGAGACGAGTTCATGACCGGCCGCCTCCAGTTTTTGGCAAAGCTCTTTAAATACCCTATCCACTGGTGGGTGCGGCCTTACTATTCCGTCATCTGGCATGAGACCAATAACCAACTTCTTTTGTGAATATTGTCGGAAAGCATCCTCTTTCCATGGCACAGGCAGCATCTGAGGATCCAGTATCCAACTCTCAGCCTCAACCACAGCTTTCGAAACCTGTGTGAGAGTGTCAAGTGTCCTTGCCATAGGCCCAATGGAAGAGGGTATCTGTTGTTGTCCATCCTGGGAGACAGCTACACCTTCATACGAAAATCTGCCACTCTGAGATGTGTCAGCAACTCAGCACAAGTACCTAGTTGTTGGGTAGAACATAGAATCACCCACGCTTGGTTTGAAACCCCATAAGCCGTTCATATGGGATGGAATACGAATGGAACCGCCAATGTCAGTTCCCCAGCCAACTACTGAACCATTGAGGGCGAGGAGAGTGCCCTCGCCTCCCGTGGAGCCACCTGGAGTGTATTCAGGGTTCATTGGGTGTGTCGTCAGGCCCCAAAGCGGATTCTCTGTTTCACCCCACTGCCAAGAGAGTCAGTTTATGAGATAGACTCCATGAAGACAGTGCATTTCCGTACCAGGATACTCTGAGGTAGGTTTGTTTTAGCGATGATGACGGCGCCGAGTTGTTTGAGCACCTTGACCAATACACAATCCTCGTCGGCGGGATGGAAACTGCGACCAACGTAGCCCAGCGTGGAGTCGAAGTCCTGGAGATTGAATTGGTCCTTGAGCGAAACTGGCACACCGTGAAGCGGACCCTTTAACCGGCCATGTTCTTGTTGGAAAGCATCAAGCTTCCTTGCTTGGTCAAGAGCCTCGTCAAAGCAGATTTCCGTTAAACAATTTGTCTATCATCACTGTGTCAGACGTTCCATTTTTCGTGTGAGCCACAGCAGAGCAACGGGGGTTGCGCGAACTTTTCGGTGTGCTTCTTTGGCTCTATGAAGTGTAAGTCAGAGACATTAATTGAACACGTTCGTGTCAGGGCAAGTCTTTACTTTGCAATATGGGCAAGAATTACGGCCTCGGAAGTGATCTCTCGCGCTTCTAGTAGCTTGGTCAAGTCTCGAATGTCCTTCGCACCAAGGATGCGAGTAGCAGAGGCTACATAATCGCTGTAAGACTTTGCGAGTTTCTGATCGCGAATCGCCCGCTTCTCAGCGACGATTTCTGTCCAAGGCCGTGCCATCTTGCTATGAAGATTCGTCGAACTCACCCAACGGCTAAGGCACAGGGAAATAGTCGTTGGTCGCAAATCGGAGTATACAAACAAAGGTAGGCCAAAGCTATTAATCGTACCTTATAATTACTTCAAGGCTACACAGGAGCAGGAGGGTGGCTCAATACTAGTAGTCAGCTCGAACGCCAAATGACTCAAGTATCGATTAGATAGACCCTTATCTGACAGACTTGACAAACACTACGGGATGGCGGGGTTTGCAGCCAGCTTTACGTACAAGTTCAATCAACGGCGAATGTCGGATCGGTGTTGGTGGTCCGGTCCGGTCGCCCACCGGCTTTATTGCCGGAGGAGATGCCGACGTAGCCGCCAGAGCTCTACGCGAGCGACTGCAGATGGGACATCAGATTTGAGCACGCTTCGAATTAAGCTCCGAAGACCATTACAACAACCAAGGAGAAAAAAAAAAATAATTTGAGTTACGTTGTACTCCCTGTTGCACAATTGGACTCGATTGCGAACCAGCAATATCCGACAAACATGACAGATGCCCACGACCCCGTCCTTGCGAAGCCAGCTGACCTTTGCTGTCTCAAAGGCGACTTCCACAAGGGCGAGCCCACGGGGAAGACCATCCAGATCGAGGGCGTTGATACCTATGTGGCCACGCCCGGCCCCAAAGTCGCCAATGGACATGTTTTGCTCCTTTTCCCTGACGCCTTCGGGCTGCACATTAACCTCATGTTAATGATGGACGCTTATGCTGTTTGTGGCTACCTGACACTCGGTGTCGATTACTTCCTTGGGGTATGTAACGTAACTCAGTGGCCGGATGCGCGAACATCATGTTGATTCGCCCATCCCCTAGGATCCCGTCGGAAAGTACTCAAAGACGCCGCTGAGCGATCCGAACTTCGACATTGGAGCTTGGTCTGCCAAGCACTTGACTGCCTCAGAGGAGGTTGCGAGAGAGTGGGTGAAAAACGTCAAGAGCCGATACGGCAATGACGGCAAGACCAAATTCGGTTGTGTTGGTTACTGGTAAAGGGGCCGCTTATCATTTGACCTGCCCCCTGGCATCTGTGTGCTGACCAGAAGTAGCTGGGGTGCCCGCTTCGTATGTGAACAGCTGTCTGATGTAGGCATCTGCTCTGTTGGAGCTATCGCGCATCCATCTTTCGTGAAGGAGAGCCACGTGCAGAATTCCAAAGGTTAGTGGGATGACAGAAGAAATCTTATGCAAACCAGTCAGTCGCCGAGGTCCTTTCGATCTAACACATGCGAAACCCAGCACCGATCGCCTTCGCTGTTCCGAGTACCGACAAGCTCTTCTCCCCAGAGGCACGCACGAGGGTGATTGAGATCTGCACCGAGAAGAAGCAGAGATTCAACATGAAAATTTACTCTGATGTTGGCCATGGGTTTGCGGTAAGTGCAGAACGACCCGTTTCTTTGTACTCAAGTATTGGTAGCATGACTAAGAAGCCTGCCAGTCACGAGCGAGACTCACGGATCCTTACGAGATGTGGGCGAAAGAGCAGCACTTCAAGGGATTCATCGAGTGGCTAGACTTCTGGATCGCTCAGAAATGACTAGGCAATGGGGGAAAAATATGATACAACGCCCAAGCAGCTGGCATGTACTTGGAAAGGCATGGGACATACAAATGTGGAATTCAGCGGCCTCGATGTAGAAATTATAAGTTATACAATACAATACAACCTCATCGCTCACAAAATAATCGATGAAACTCAACATTGCCTCGCTCCTGAAGGGGGAAACTATCCCAGAACTCTGACGTTGGTGGTATACGAGCCTTGTCAACAATATTTGGAACTTATCTGCCACTATTAATCTAGGGCTGGTGCTTTGGTCTTGGAAGTAAGAAGGTCTATGAGAACGTTATCCCTCCCCCTAACGATCTCTACCCAGTCAGTACCGCTATATGACTTATTGACCTCGTCTCTTAACTTGGCGACCTCTGTTTCTCCCCAAGAAAAGCGGTTGCGCAGGATGTCCTGCTCCCAGCCTCGAATTGCCGGCCCAAGTCGCTCAAGCCTTTGCCCGAATCCATCAGGACCACCACCTCCGCCAAGTGCGTTAATGGCGATTGGTCCGGTGAGCGCCCATCTCAATCCTGGGCCCGATGAAACGGCAGCATCCAAGTCTTTTGCTGAGACGATACCCCTGCTGATCAAACTATAGGCCTCGTTGTTGATTGCCGCCTGGAGACGGTTCGCGACGAAGCCAGGGATCTCCTTGTGAAGTTGAATCGGTCGCTTTCCAAGAGACTTGTAGAACTCCAGAGCGGTGTTGACAGAGGATTGGTCTGTGTCGGGGTGCGGGACAACTTCGACCAGCGGGATCAAATGTGGTGGGTTAAATGGGTGACCAACCAGGACGCGGTTGGGCGCATTTTTGCACTGCGTCACGAATTCTGATGGGGGCAGACCGGAAGAGGACGACGCAATGACAACTTCTGGTCGAGTATGCTCATCAATTGATGCCACGATGCGTTGCTTAAGTTCTAGGCGCTCGGGACCGTTCTGTTTCGAGCCTCAAGTCAGTGCACTGGTCGTGAAGCAGTACCTAGCTCGATTGAGTGATCGGATTTGAAATCAACGTTACCTCTTGAACAAAGTCCACATCTGGAAGGTGCGGCGTGATATCTTCGGCAAACTGGAATCGATGCCATATTCGCTGCAAATCATCCGCCGACCCATTGGATTCCGCATGGACCTTGGTGACAAACGTCCTGAACGCTTCTTCCCCCCCGCTGGCAGGGTCAGACATTACGACTCTCAATCCTCGGGAAAGAAAGAGGTAGGCCCAGCTCGCGCCGATAACGCCGCTGCCAACGACGGCAACTGTGCGAACTTGGACAGACATGTATGCGGTGTCCTAAACGGTTGAGGTTCAGTATGGCCTGATAATCCTGCGACCAGGGCTGTCAGGAGGAGCCAGCGCAAGCTGTTGCGCTGTCTACCTTAGGTAACTATTCTTGCGGACTTCTGCAGCTGTATGGCGCCGTTCAGCCTGACTTTGATTATTCAACTACTCGAGCTCACAATCGGAGCCTTGAGGACTTACAAGATCGGTCGGGACTCACCATTGACGCCGAGCGCCCGCACTCTTCGGACCCACCCTGGCGGACCCCGCCGGGGGTAGACCGGAGCACCTCCCGGCGGTATGAACCGAGGCGCAATTGGCTGGATATTGAACGTCGATTACAGCGTTGTTACGGAGCTACGTACCTACCTACCTAGTGCAGCAGACTTGTAAATGGTAGGTAATGAGTTCATGGTCGCAGCTTTGGATGGATGACTTCAACATGAGGCTATAATCTGCTGGTCGTTCATTACCTGTTTCTTCCTAGCAATCTCACAACATACAGAGCAAGATGACCGGCAACAATTCACAAAGCTATGGTCCAGGGACCTACGTTGACGAGGCTTTCCAGCCTGTCCCTGAAGAGTGCAAGCGACTTTTGCGCATGCTGGCCAGGAGAACCCCAAGTTTCACGACAGATGAAGCCTTGCTGAGCAAAGTCCAATTTCACGGGGACGACTTGCCATGCATCCCCGGTCCCATCAAGTCACAGGCTCTGACGGCCACCCTGCATGCCATGTTCGGCATTGTTGGGCTTGAGATTCTGCGCCTTCGTGGGCGCGAAATCGACACTACCGTGCACATTGATACAGATCATGCAGGCCTGTACCCAGCAACGCCGGCACTCGTTACCATCGATGGTCTCACAGGGCCTGGAGTCATCAAGATGCCGACTGTTCCTCAGTGGGACAAGGATCGTCAATCTGGCTCATCTCTTGTGTTTCGCGCTACTGCCATCTACGAGACTGCGGACCAAGGCGTTTGGTACCAGTTCCATGGGTCTCTTGATCCTTGGAAAGCTCTGGCTGAGATTGGCATTAGCAAGGATCTCGATGCCACCATCAAGACGGACGATGAGGCCTACAAGCTGATTGAAGAGCATGTTCGCAAGTATCGTGCTCGGGAACTCGAGCAGCTCATGGTCGAAAAAGGTCTGTCAGGCTCCGTTGTGCACTCTCCCGAGGGATGGCGGAAGACGGAAATGGGTAAAGTACTCGGTCGACACCCGCTCATCAACTATTCCCTTCAAACACAATGCCCTGCCCTCCCACCGACTCCACTGCCTCAGTCCAAGGATCAACGACCCCTTGCCGGTGTCAAGGTTGTTGAGCTTGTGAGAATCATCGCTGGAAGTGCAGCAGGTGCTGCTCTTGCATCCATGGGGGCAGATGTCATTCGTGTGAACTCTTCAAAGCTCAAGGACTATACCCCGGCACAACCCTCGTCTCTGATGGCAGGCAAGAATGCTTTCGATCTGAATGTCGACAACCCAGATGACCACGCCCAGTTGATCAAGTTGTTCGAGGAGGCCGATGTTATTCTGCAGGGTTACCGTTTACGATCTCTCGAGCGTCGCGGGTTCGGAC
Source organism: Sordariomycetes sp. S80-01Y (assembly GCA_037042185.1). NCBI lineage: Eukaryota > Fungi > Ascomycota > Sordariomycetes > Sordariomycetes sp. S80-01Y. The sequence continues at coordinate 3,218,273 of JAXQJY010000027.1, read as the reverse complement.
TCAAGGCTGCTCTGGAGATGGCGAACAAGCGCGGCAAGGGCATCATCTACGTAGACGAAAACTGCTACGGTCCCGATGGCCCGTACGCCGAGAGACCTGGATGGCAGCAAGTCGCGGACGCTGCTGCTGGCAGTTCGTGGGTCATTGCTCAGTCTTTTGGCTTGCCTGCTGGACAAGGTGTACTGCCCAGCCTGCCCATCTCCGACATGTCCACAGGCATCTTGGCTGCCTTGACCATCGCATGTGCCATTCGTGATCGCACAAAGTTCGGGGGTTCTTACCATGGGCACGCTGCGCTTGCTGGGTACAACATGGTCACACTCGATCCCGAGGTCCGTCTTTACCAACCCGAGATCGTGCACAAGATCCAGGACAAGTACAATTTTATGCCTTGGGGCAGCGATGTTCACGTCGCACCTCTGTACTATCAGATAATGAAAGCATGGAAGGAGAACAGCAAGTTGACAGAGGACGAGAAGTATTATGTTCACTTCACTGACACGGTCTTTGGTTCCGACCTTCGCACACTGGCGCCTGTCGTTCGGTACGATGAGGAGGAAGTCAGTCCCAAATGGTCCAGTCCTCCCGTGCCTTTCTGCCACCACAAATTCAAGGGTTTCTCGAGTGGGACTTAGAAGTTATTCTTACATAGATGTTCAAGCGAATGAAGCAAACATGTGGCGAAGTCTCTATCAGCTGCGATCGTGTGAGCTGCATAGACAAACAATACATGGCAGAAGATGCTCCTGATCATTTATTGGCCCTACTCAATGGGACCAGATGAGGTACGCTCTCCGGACCTGTATTCGGTTTCGGACTCGAACCTGCGTCAACTTTGAATGGAGAAATGCAGCAGGAGCCTCTCGATGTCGAGGTCTTGGACCTAGATGAGAACAGGCATGAGAACCTCACGGTTCTTGCAAACAAGTCACTGCTTGATGTGTTAGTGGAAACAGCACTGGGAATGATTTGATAAGGTGTTAAGGCCGACGGCCGTCGTGACAATGCCGCCTGCCGAAATTAGGGCTTGAGCGATGATGATCTGGACACCGACGAGTTCACGGCCGATTTTGCCAGAGAGCAATCCCATCATATCAGCCAACACTAAACGGTCATCATCAGTCAAAGTCGGAGGAGGACAATTGCAGATGAGGATAGGGTGTACTGTGGCATTCCGGATGTCTGTTGTGAAAGTCGTCAAGGATGAGACCAGTATCTAAAGGTTTGTTAATACAAATTTATAGAATACGTATACGCAGCGGGAAGATTGCAAGGCTTTGACTTACAGATGTTCAGAGAGTGAAGCCCACGAGAGCGAGAGAACCACCAACAGAGCCAAGAGTCGCCAATGCCTCGGGGATGGCAAGAATGCTCATGGCAAAGTTGATCTTGCAGAAGACAATGGTAGCACGTTGCCAACTGACAATCCCGAACTTAACGCCATCGACGCCGGTTTGGAAGACCTCACGGGACTCCGCATTTTCAACGTCATCGTGCGAAAGAGGACCAGTCTTCAGAGAAGACTGGTTCTTCTCGTGAGAAGGAGGTGACTGAAGGGACATTCTTGCCACTAGGAAAGTAGGAGAAGGGAAGACGAGGCGTACAGTGGTCTAGAGAGCGCAACTTGGGACGTCAATATCAAACAGTGGACAGGGGGGGGCATGATGCCTCCCTGTTTATATATCGGTCGAATACTGGGTGTACCAGTGCCCAAACCTGTGTGTCTGGCTACCCTGATAACGCCCAGGCTAGGTTCTGGGGTAGTCCCATCCAGGGCTTCGGCTAGAGGCAGCGTGGTCCAAGCGGCTATCCGGGGTTCCAATAATGCTAAGGTGCGGCTGACGTACCGCGCGATACGGAAGCGTGCGTTGCAAACCCACCGCTTACAAAGACAGATAAGCGTAAGGTCAGTATTCAACTAGCTGGCACTTCGTTACCACCCTTTCCCTCGTTCCCTGGCTTTCCCGTCCGTCACAGAGCCGCATGCTTGCTTGACCCAGAGCCACGGACCAGATACATTTCGCCTCAAGCACGCGCCCATCACCATATCCATTCCAGAGAGGAACGAGAGATAGCTGTTGCTGCTATCTACTGTATGCAGTGCTAAGGGCATAATGCACACCTACTTTACAAGAACCCCATAGATATGTAGATACGCAAACAATAGCAGCAGATTCGTGGCCCAAGCGGGTGGGCCGGGAGATTGGGGGAAACCCCGGCATCTTGCCAATGGACCCGTCCACTCCGCGAGAGCCCGCTATCTACTCATTGACGATAGCAATTCGTCTAGAGAGATATTAGTACCTGGGCCTGACTCTCTCTGCGCCCGCTGTCCCTTGGTCCTCTTTAGCTGCAACAACTTCTTGTTGATAAAGATCTTGAAGAAAAGAAGTTGCCATCTAATTTTCGCCTTAGTCTTTAACAGCTCACCGTTCAAGTTAGCTGAGAGTATTAGAGGTTTAGGCAAGCGACACAATGATGTATATTCGTAGTTCAGGCTACGAGGGAGTAGCTGATACGGTTAAGCGGAGTAAGTCGCTTTGGATCTGGAACGTAAAGTGGCCGTTCACACGACGTATGCCAGCTAAAGATTGTAATTATCTGATGGGTGACACTATATCTCAACGTCTTCAGTTAAGTATCAGGAGCTCCCGCCATCAATCGTGTTGAACAATGCTCAGAGTGTAATATGGACGTCAAATAAAGGTGAGCACGGCTTGTGACTCAATAGATTTCCCTTCGAGAAAGAGCCGCCCCTCCATGGCGGTAACTCGACAAATTCGCCTTTTCTGGGGAGCTAAGCTTTACTGTAAATAGGCTCGCCTAATATTGTTTACAAGGACCTTGGCTAGAGGCTGAAATGTAGTATGTCATTGGCAGGCGTTTCTGGGGGATATCTTGAAAGCCCGGGAGCAGGGAACATTGTGCTCTATAGAAACGGCGAATATCGAGTCCCTACGGTATTCATAGACTCCAAAATACTCAATAGCCATGGTAGACTCTCGCTAGCGGCTTCTTGTCGTCACGGGGTCAAGCTACAGACGTCTAGAACTGTGGCTTGAACCGCACCCGATTTTATTGGCGAACGGAATGCCTGACGTAGAGGAACCTAGCCTAAATGTATTGCCGAGACTTTCAGGCCGGAGAAGCAACTACTCAATGCTCCTTTCAATGCGGGCGAGTCTAAAGTTCATAGAAAGCTAACTCAAAGATAACGGGGGATCTCCAGAAAGGTGGATCACAGAGAGGCGATAAAGATAATCTCACCTCGAGGGGCCAATGCAATGTACAGCTGCGCCCTCTCTGAATCGGAGAGAAGACTAAGGCCTCCGATGCTGACGATCAGTCATAACGAGATATCTTGCAGTGGTTACATGGCCAGCACCGGCATAAATGATCGTGCGCTCTCCATCTAAACACTCTGGTTTCCAGATCTATAAGATGCAGCAACGTAGGTCCTTGCTTGACTAATTAGATGAAAGGATTGAGAAATAGAATATAATCACTAGAGAATCCCTCAGCACTTGCATTATCTTCAAGCGTATTTGTATTTACTTCGCTGCAACCGTCTAATTCTACCTTTGCAATTTCGTTGAGACACTGGTATGTAGGGTTGAAGCACTGTGAACGATACATATCAATTTCATTTTTCATAAAGATCAAGCAACAATGCTTACTTCTGCATTTCTTCCCGCAGCGCGTTTACTGCCTTATCAGCATCGGCCTCCAAGTCGTGGAACCATAGCCAGTTCAGTCGATTGTTCTGCAACCTCGGGAGGATCTTTGACATGTCATCTCCCGTCTCTTCGTGCTGGAAGTAAATCATTTGGCCGACCTCGAAGGCTTGCTCGAGTTGCTTCTGCGCACGAGGCCGCCTGGTGGCGTCATATGCCTTCAATCCTGCCCTGATTTCAACGGTCCGCTCTGGCCCCCTCACGGGACTCTTTGCAAGCTCGGCAAGAACTCTGGAAAGGACAAGAGCATCTTCGATGCCCTGGGCAGCGCCGGCAGCTTGGAATGGCATAGAGGCATGCGCGCTGTCACCGAGAAGGCAGATCTGGTCTCTGTAGTATGTGGCGGTTTTGGCGTGATGGAACAAGCCCCACTGGACTGGTTTTGCCTTGGCCAGGAGCTTCTTGAATCGATCGTCAACATCGGGACCGTCGAAGTCGGCCATCATCTGCTCGTGTGTGATCTTCTGAGTGACCCTGCCAGGCGAAGCCCACGGGGTGTTGGGTGTAGCCTTGAGGAGTAAAAAATTGAATTCCTAAAATGTAGATCAGTGGTCAGTACTTGTACTTGATTATTTGCATAATGCTGTTGTTCGGCTTACGTCTCCTCCAGTGATTCGGTATGTGACAGCACCCTGGTTGTGTCCAAAGTAAATCTTGGCGACATCGGTCTTGTCACCCATAATCTCGTATGCTTCGGACATGGGGATTACTCCTCTGTAGCAGTAGGCACCAGAGTACACCGGAACCGCTTGCTCGGGGTGTTGTGGCTTAAGAAGATACTGCCGCACGGTACTCGATATGCCGTCGGCGCCGGCCAGAATGCTGGTCGTAGCGACCTCGCCATCCTCAAACTCTAGGATGACCTTGTCTGGGAACTCTTTGATAGCAGTGAGCTTCTTGCTGAACTTGACGCTCTCGATGGGAATAAAGCTGGTCATGATGTCGAGCAGTTCCTTCCGGTGAGCCTTCTGACAGTTAGCCTAATGTAAACTGCAAGTCAAGTTAAGGTGGCCAAAAATGGGAGGAAACCCACCGACTTGCGAGTATAGTCACGATGTCCCCAAGCGGACTTGAGGTTGCCACTCCAGGGCTTGTCATCACCAAGACCAGGCTCGAGGAGCAAGCCCTCGAAGAATACCCACTGTGCTTCGGACGGCTTGTTACCAACACAGAGTTTCTCGTAAAGCTGACGGAAACCAGGCTCGATCAGATCCAGGGACCGCAAACCGTTGGGGGCGAATCCAATACCGGCACTGTCGCTCAGGACTTAGTCCTATTCATGAAAAGATGGAGCCCGTGGAATCGATATCGTTTATTGAGAGGATGCGACTCACCCAACAACAGAATACTCCTTTGCTTCCTCGTATATGGTGAATGGAACGCCTTGCTTGTGAAGTGCCATGGCCAGTGCCAGACCGGCGATGCCAGCTCCTATCAACCATACTGTCAGCTGGTGATAAGCACAGACCAAGAAAGGGGCAGTGATGTACCGACAATGGCGACATGGAGTTCTTGACTTGAATGGACTGCCATGTTTGCTGCTACAGTCACAATCAGATTGACTTGAACGAGGCTCTCGAATCGCGTTTGATGGTGAGGGAGCACAGGATTCAAGAAAGATCCTTTTAACAGAGAGGTACGATCACTAGAGTGTCGCGTTGAATCTTGATGCACATGAGATCTTGCGAGGGTGTTTAGCTGCACGACGGGGATACATCGCTTGGCTGGGAACTCCATGGGGGGGAGAGGAAGGTGGGCACACGGAATCATGCAGGGCGGCATTTCCGAATGAGGCATGGAGGCATGTAACCTAGGACTCTGATTGGTCTCAAGACAGCTTTCCGACTATCTCCGGTCCTTACCCGATCCCAAAATAATACAGACACGCCCCTTGCCTCCACCGTAAGGTACCGAGTAGGGACAGTAGAGGCAACTTTGAGCAGCCCACGGTACCTTAAGCCATGATAGTGCCGACTCTGGGGTCGTCAGCCAGCTACACTTGCCCCTCACTAAACCATCATTACCAGGGAACCTGGGTCTCTTAGGGAACTGGTCCTGCATTGGTTCCCCCCCCCCCCCCCCCCCCCACCCAAAGAAAGCCCAGCCTCGGCCCTTCAGACACGATAGCTGTGTAAACCCATTGCCACTCGTCGAACCATTCGTCTGGTCGTGTGACCGACTACCTACCCCGTCAATTATTAGACTAGACTCTGTAGATAAACGTGACATACCATATGATACGACCCTGTCTGGCTTCGCTATCTCTCCATGCTTCATGGTCCGCATCGGAGGCGGGTGACGATAAGCCTCTCCCAGAGCTGAACCCAGTGTGTGCCCCACATCCTCAGTCTGTCAGTTATTTTCGTCCTCACCAAGAACCCGCTCCCCGGGGCCACTGCCGTTCGTTCCCATATTCCCTCCATCATTTCCCATTTTCTCCCCGTCATTCCAATTCTCCCTCCATCATTTCCCATCTTCTCCCCGTCATCCGGACCACCTCGGCTGAGTCGAGCACCAGCAGTATGGCACCATCAATTGACAACGGATCAGACCAGGCAGCGTCCACCTCTGCTGCTAAACGTCGGCGGATCGCTCTCGCATGCACCGCCTGTCGTCTGCGGAAATCAAGGTATGCAATGCAATAGCTCTCATTGGTTAATAGCCCTTCCCAATCCGCAGTGCCTTTCAGTGTCTCCCTCTGTAGTCGGTGCGGTGGGCTGACGATGGCCTCTGGGGTGTGATGCCACAGATGCGATGGTAGACGGCCCTTGTGCTCGTCATGCACTTCTCTAGGCTTTGATTGCCAGTATGATCCCGGTGAATCTGCTGCAAATGTCATTGTTCGCAAGGAGTACATGTCGGATCTGGATTCACGTGTCTCCAATGTCGAGCAGGTTGTCCAGAGACTCAACTATGTACTTGAAGGTCATCTCTCCGCGTGCGCTGGCGACGCTCAGTATCGTCCATCCAATCCATTCCCAGCCTTGCCTTCATTGATAGCCTCGGAGCAAGCCAAGGACAGCCTGTCCCGTGCAACTGGTCTTGAGGAGCCACAAGATGAAGATGCTACCACCAATGGCATGGCCATGACCTTCGTGGAAGAGCATACTTCGGCCTTCTTCGGCGGCTCTTCCAACATCAACTTTACCCGTCTTCTCCTCGGTGCTGTCAACCACATTCGCAATTCTGCTCGGCGGCAAGCAGCCGGTGTGGATCGGCAACATGACCTCAACGAAAGCAACATGGCCAAGGCTTCACTGTCTTATGCCAACCCCGTTGCCGCGTCACCGGACGCAGGAGCCAACAAAGCAATGACAACCCTGCCCTCGTCAGAAGAGATGGACAGCCTGCTCAATGTCTACTTCAGCACTGCTGGTACAGTCTTCCCGTTCATCCACGAGGAATCGATGAGAAAGGCGTTTGCGGCTTGTAAGGCCAATAATTGGACCAGAGTCCGCAGGACATTCCTGGGCACACTCAACATGATATTCGCCATGGCTGCGAGCTTTGACAGGGACACGAACCCTTCAGCTCGACAACGGCAGGAGAGGTCCAACGTCTTCTACAAAAGGGCAACGGAGCTCTGTGGGGAGCTCTCAAAGCAGGTCATTAGCCTTGAGATCGTCCAGTACCTCCTTCTGGTGGTCATTCATTGCCAGGGTGTTCAGCGCTCAGGCCCGAGAAGGCTTCGACAAACTGCAGACCGAGTACCGCAGGCGCACCTGGGTTGTCATATATTGTATGGACAAGGTACTGAGTGTTGCCTTTGGCAGGCCATCCATCATCCCTGATGAGTTCATGGTGGGCCAACAGTCGATATCCGAGCTTGCTTTACCATCTCCGGATGGTTCACGCACGGAGATTGACGTACCTGGCAATTTTCTCGCTCTCTCTTTCCGACTATATCAAGTGATGAGCGGCTCCCTCAAGAAGCAATACGGCGGGAACATTGACAATGCCGAACCCGAAGCGGATGACATGGCGTCTCTGCAGGCTTCGGGCGAGTTCAGAAAGCAACTTCGCGCGTGGTCAGCGTCCTTACCGCCGTACTTTCGCTTATTCGAGTCCACCTCGAGCACGCTTCACACAAACAACCAAGTGAATCGACTCCGCGTCATCCTCACGTTGAGGTACCACAGCATCAACATCCTCATTCACAGACCGCTCCTTGGCAGCACCATTCGGCATCTGTTTGGCGGGGATCAAATGTCTGTCGGCAATCCATCCTACCTCATTCAGCTTGCTATGGGGGAGGCTCACGAGTGTATTCGCTCTGCGCAAAGTACTATTGAGCTCGTTTACAATATCATTACGGTTGATCAAACCAGTGATAACAATCTCGGCATGGGCTACTATACACTTTACTACGGTAGGTGCTACTTCACTTTCGAACATCTTGCTTGGAGAGAAACCAACTAACCGCTTGAATTATAGTCTTCACAGCGTCGTTGGTCATTCTTGGCCGCATCCTCTGGGCACAGCACGGTCAAGTCACGGCAGAAGAGACAGCCTTGACAATCTGCAAGTCCCTCTTGGGTCAAGTAGAGACTATTTTCCAGAAGCTCGACCGCGACAATAGTCTTGTTTTCAGCTGTTCAAGATATATCAAAAACATGCTGGAAGCATCCACAGCTCAAAGTACGTGAAGCAATCCTCGCATCAACCGTGCATCAAAATGTCCTGACAAAAGAATTCACAGATGCCACAATCCCGGTTCAGAATGAAGGTGTGGACGAATCCACATCATTGGTTGGCACACGATTTGATCACCAGCCAAGCTCGTCTTCTGCTCCGAACTCACTGGAGACGATGATGCATCTCGGTATAGGGGATCTGGAGATGTTCCACCTCTATACGTCGGAGATATATGATCCAGGGCTCTTTGAGGGCTTGGATCGACCATCTGCCGACTCTGCTACGGCACGAAACACCCAATGGGAGAATTCGTCCAAGGCGATGGAATAACATGTAATTTTATGGTCAGAAGCCAGTTTAAGTTTGTCAGCTAGCCAGCTATTTTATCACATCTTCATGTGGCTCGATGGCTCCGGGAACCCGTCGTAATCTCAGGCCTCTAAAGTGATCAAGTTTAACATTTTTGGCTGTTTCAGTTCACCTTTCTATCATCTTTGGACTTTTGAGGCATGCCTACTAAATTGATGAATGCTACGCTGTGATCAAGGTCAAGTTTGCAAGGCGTCTGCAATGACCTCAGTTGCCATCAAAGTCTGCTCATCCTGGAATCGCCACCCGACGACTTGGAAACCAGCCGGTGCCCCGTGGACAACGCTCGCATCATCTGGAACACTATTAGCTTGCAATTGCACAAAAGACCATTGAGGGTGAACGCACAGCCGCCTTTAGAGTCGAGGGATTCGTCGGCCTTCCCGTAAGGCACGACGCTCGCGGGAAACTGGAACAGCTCGTCAGTAATCCATTCTCCATCTCTTTTTTGGAGTACTAGAGACATCACGAGACTGACATCAAGTAAATTCCATAGGATCGTGTACATGAGTGGCCCAACCTCTCCGTGCGCAACAGCGGTGCCCCTGCTGACCGGGCAAAGCAAAACATCAAGGCCGCCATCTCGCCAGATCTTTGCCCACTCGTGTCGGTAGTCGTGAAGGTCAGCGCTGACTCGAAGATTCTCCTCCAAATCAGGGACGAAGCCGGGATCCAGAAAGGTGTGCGGGTTCATAGCGTCAAGGTCCGGAATTGGGCTCTCGCCGGCATCTTCAAGGAACTTGAAGGCGAGGTTTTGTGTGTCGAGGGCGAAGGAGCGCATGGCGATCTTCATGGCCTTCATAGTAGGCGGGGCTTGGATGAACTTGATTGTGTGGCCCTCAACCTTCAGCTTGTCCACAGCCGAAGCCATTGTCCTAGCTATCGGCGGGAAGACTGGGAAATCTGGATCTTGTGACCAGACTCCAATAGTCAGCTTCTCCTTTTTGGGCACATCTTGCCACGGCACGGCAAGCGCAGTTGAGTCGTAAAGCCACGGCTGGGCTTTGATCACAGTCTTCATGAAAAGTGTAAGATCTTGAGCAGAGTGTGCGATAGGACCCAGAGTTGGGGAAACACCGGTCCATCCCTTAGCTACCAGCTCTGCCTGTTTTGCCCATGGCAAGCGGTCGACCGTAGGTCTGAATCCATAGACACCAACGAACATTGCAGGAACCCGGACGGAGCCGGCAATATCTGAGCCAACACCCATGATGGATCCCCGGAGGCCGATCTGGGCTGCTTCTCCCGAGCTGCTGCCACCGGGCGTAAGACACAACTTGTAAGGGTTGAGAGTCCGTCCGAAAATATTGTTGTAAGATTCGCATACCTAATAACAGTCAATCACTGGGAAATGGTATCTGTACTTTAGGATCAGTACACACGAAGAGTGTTTGGGGGACATTGGTCTTGCAATAGAACACAGCCCCTGCCGCCTCAAGCATTCCAGCGATAACAGCGTGGTCATCGGCGGCAGGATGTTTGAGGTGAGAAACGAATCCCATTGTGGAATACTCTCCTTTCACGTGAATCATATCCTAGACAAAGCTCAGCATTGCGTACACCGTGGCGCGGCCATGAGGGACATGCGACTGTGCTAGCTTCAATCCAGGAGTTTCTATGTGGGTGCACACACCTTGAGAGTAATTGGCAGACCGTGCAAGGGTCCGATTGTCTTGCCTTCTCTGGCGAAGTATTGATCGAGCCATCTAGCACGGTCGAGGCCCTTGTCAAAAAAGATCTCGGTGAGGGAGTTCGTCTAATCACATGCCGTTATTAGCGGGGGGCCGCTGGACGAGCGTCACAAAGGCCCATCTGACGATGGACAATAGCTGAAGGCGGTAGAGAAGTGACATACCAATTGATGCGCAATTGCTGCACGCTTACAGAATGTTTCGGCAACATCATATGATGAAAGCTCGCCTGCAGCAATCTTTGCGACAAGACTCGTGGCAGTGTTGTTCTCCGTGATCTCAATCTGTCGAGGACTGAGGATCGCAGCCTCGCTGAGCAGGTCGAACGCACAGTGTGAGCTCTGGTCCGTGACTTTGCTGGTCAAGCTGTCTGGGAGTCGCCAGTCTTTAGGGATCAGGGCCTCCCTTGCAACCCTCTTCTTCTGAATGAGTTCTTGCCACTCTGTGGACACCATTTTGATGGATGCTTGGTCTCTGAGTCCAGGTGCAGAAGGCGGCTAGGCGATGGCAAGATCGCCTTGTTCTTTGAATGTATTGCCCTCGGACTTGTCTCTAAATATACCGACGGAGTAGGGGCGGCCTCCTAGATCGGAAGCTCCAGAACAATGACACGCCGAGGCCTAATCATCTTCCGGACTTAAACGGTTGGTTCCAGGCTCAACGGCCCCAAGCGCTTTCGCATAGATAGCGCTATTGTTCAGCTCCTATCTAGGTAGAAGGTCACCGGGGTAAAGCCGGAAAGGGTCCAGCCTCGATGAGTAGGATAGCTTAGCTTCCTCCACGAAAGGTACCACTAACAAGGGTACCCCCACATATTTACCCCAAGCCCTCAAGGAATCATGACAGCATGAGGCCCAAGAAGTTTGGCCCCATCCTGACTGGTATCATATGTGCCTAGGATCTCTAGGCAGGGCCCGGCTTATCTCGGGTGCCGATAATATGTCTCCTAGACCTGTCTAGATACGTCACTTATGAGATACGCTGCATTGCTTCCGTTATCGGCCGGCTGCTCCATACGGCATGAAATGCTTGCATCGGCTATAGATCACAAGGGTATTAGACAAACGATGCGGGCTGAGATTGTATCTGGACGAGACTGTTGTGTTGGCATGAGCACATGAGTCCATTTCACAATTCCCTGGAGTGCTCGACCTTCTCAGCTGTGCAATAGGCCCTTGGAGCTCTTATCTGCATATCTAACTACATACATCAAAAACGCATAGGAATGCCATTGTAAAGATTCTCAACTCCAACTACGACCAGCCAGTCAACTACTCTTCAAGAAGTGAGATTGAACTACTCGAAGCACTCTGTGTCTTTTGCCGTTGCATGCCAAACATGTATATCCTGCCGGCTTAGCCGACAAGATCAGCTCGCTTCCTCCAAGCCTCATCGTTCGCCAATCCTACAAAGTCCTCATGAAACAAGCTTGTGGCGAGAAACATGTCCCCGTTGCGGTTCTTGGGCATAATGTATGTCAAGTCAGGGACGGGAGACATGCGAGCACGTCTGACAAAGTCTGGCGCACCAAGCCCCTTACCGAAATCACACTTGGACAACCAATGAAGCTGGGCCCAAGAAGAGCACAATAAATCTCTTCCAGCCTTGTTTCCAGCTCCGTAGAAGATTGTGGTCTTGTCTTCGGTGTTGTTGATGAGTGTGGCGAGGCTGCGGATGAAGTGGTCGTCCACACGCTTTAATGAATGTCGGCTCTCGACAGCAACGTCCGCTAGTGAAGCGTCAGCGAGCTCTTGTGCAGTATTCCAGGTTGTGTCAGCAAGGGCAACAAGGTGACCCAGGTAGCCATCCTCAACAGGAGGGTCAAGCACCGGCCGCGAGTCCACGGCACGTTGCAGCTGAACAATCTCGTCCTTGGCAACTCGCCCTTCACGGACGCGCACTGCAGTGAGACGCTGGACTAGGAACGCGGCGAGGGCATCATTTGTCGAGACCCAGGTGCGTCCACTTGAGGCTTCCTTCTTTAACTCTTCTAGGGTCTTCGCCGAAAAGCGCCAATAGTTCCACTCAATTGGTTTCGGTGGGCCCTGTTGTTGCGCAGAGGCCTGAAGTGTCGAAAGACGACGCATGCTGTCATGGTTGGCGGAGGGTTCTCCAGGCTTCAGAAGAGGCACGATGGTGTCGGCGTCCCGGTTACCAGCTGCAACCAGCTTCGGGTCGAGCTCCTCGCCTCTGCCTGCAGCAGCAAACAGCTTCATGACGGTTCCCTGGCCGTTCATATCCAGGGCGTTGTGCATCGAGGCAAGGCAGAGAAGAAGACCACCCTCGACGAAGTTGGCCTGCGCGACGAAAACCGGCAATTCTGAGCCAGGCTCATACGCGTAGCCCATGCCTTTGACGGGGCATAGGATATCGCCATCGAGCATGGAAAAGGGAGCATCGGCCTTGATAATGTTCTGGTATGCAGGGCAGAGTTTGGTGCAGTCCTTTCGGAGCACAGGCGACTTGCCCTGATGGGGCGGGTAAGGCACGATCTCATATCTGCCGGAGTTGGTGGCACTTTGACCCTTCTTGACTACTTGACCAGCAAGTGACGGGTTCGCTTCGAACAATTTGAGGGCGCTTTTGTCAAGTGTAGCCAGAACGTCGTCGCGAGTGGTTCCAGACTGGTTTGGGAATCCCAGGATGATCACAGCGTACGTGTCCCAGCAAAGCTGGCCGAAGATGCCAGGCTGTCGCAATTTCTGCTCCATTTTTTCTTCTTCTTTTCCCCCCTTTTTTCTTTTCTGGCTTGATCTGATGTTGAGGTCGAAAAGGATGTGTTTGGAATGGAATGCTCTGTGTGTTCAAATGCGTTCACGGGGTGGGTGTTGTTGGCACGAGGATGGGAGGATAGCTCCGTTCCTCAGGGACCCAAATCACTTATACCACCACCACCATGGCTTAGAGTATGAGCGACTCCAATTCTCCAATACACTGGACCGCGTCGCATATCTGATATCATAGTACGAGACAGCCTATTGGAGAATCCAGGGCCAGACATCAGGCATGGCAACGGCAAGTCGATCAGCGTGCGGGGTAGCATACGGAGAATGCGCGACGCTGCCGTCCCATCCCCGTCGTAGCCGCGACTCGCCCAACACGGTAGGAATGGACGATAAGGAGGAGCATACCACTGCGAGAGACAGACAACTCAGGTTTCCACTCTGCGAGCGTCTTGGTCCGCCTCCGTATCTCGGTATCTGATAATTACATATAAGCTCACTTGAGGTCGATACCAGGTATTTAGGTTAGGTACCCGAAGGTCTACTGATGGACCAAGTGGCCACAGCAAGGAATGGATCCCAACGGTCTTGCCTCGCACCGAACCTCTCCATGGCAGCAGAAGGATTTTGCTCCCTAAGCTTTCTACGGTAGTTAGGCACATGCTCGGAATTAAGCAGAATGGAAGCCGTCTGTGATTAATTCCCAATCTTCGGAGATAAGTGGAGGTAAGTCACACAACAAAGGTCATGCATATTATTGTCATCTTGGACTCTTTGACACAAGACACTGCACATTACAGACTTGCTCGCTGTGGGTCAGACCGATAGCGATAAAGGCCGGGGATAGATCGGATACTTCCGCGACAGGAAGGGAAATCTCAACTGACACCCTAAGCCAACTGTGCATGCAGGTTGCGCAGGTAATTAGTGGAACCGAAATAATGAGAAGACCTCGCCCGACTGAAGATGAGAGACAGACAAAGGTCGTTTCCAGGTAGGGCTTCGCGCTATGGTCACAATACCCAATTGCCGACCCTCAACTTGCTTCTACTACACTCCCATTTCCACATTCGTGTGAGGGATGGCCGATGCTTGATCAGCTACAAGTTATACTTACGTACCCTGGTTACGAATTACACCACTCGGCATTGCGAGAAAGTCCAGGTTCTGCATGTGTGGGACCCGTAGCGTAGCCAACCTATTTGCATTTAATTTTCCTCCTTTCCCTTATCTCTGTCTGTCAACTTTAGGTACCTCAATACCCACGTAACCATCTTAGAACGTGAACGCCGACCTTGCTCGGCTCCGTACAGCTTATCAAGAATGAACCGACTACGCAGTCTTCGGCCGCGACTACTCGCAGCTGCCGGGGTCGTCACGGCCGGCCTTTCTTCCACAGGCGCGGGATTCTTCTACCTCCAGACACGCAACTGTCATTTCGAGACGTTCGATGCAGACAGCGACCAATACTTTTTCCGACACAGTCTGTTCAGCCAAATTAATCCCTGGAGGAAGCCCGTTTCAGCCGACTCTTGCGTGCGCGAAGTGCCTTTCGAGAGTCTCGACAAGGTCCTCATCAACGACGCCAAAAATGGAGGAACACAGCTCATCGAACGTTTCACACAAGGCCTCTGGGGAGGTGTAGGTGAGTAGCCATATTTTTCGGGCAGCTTTCAAGAATGATCTCAATTTTCGACCCAGGGTTTGCGATCCAAAGAAGGATCATGGAGTTCACGAGGGACGATACAAACAAGCATGACGTATGGTCCAGGAAAGACCTGCTCAAGTGTAAATATGATCCAGGTATAGACATCACGGCCTTCAGTGCTCGTTCTCGACTAATTTCTGCAATAGGAACCTACGTGACGAATCACTTCTCGGTCATCTCGAAAACGCCGAATTCAATCTTCATGCGTGGATGCTTCGATCCACACCAGTCGCCACTCCAGCCTAAGAACGTGGATAATGTTGTTGAGATCCAGGCCTACTTAGACAATGACAGAAATGTCGCCGTTCTCAAGTTGCGTGTTGCGACGTTTGATGGAACAGAGGCAGCAAGCGAAGCTGAAGACCCGTTTGGAGGTTTCGGAGGGTGGCTGCATCGAAGATATTCCACTGCCCTAGTTGAGTCTGGGGCGCGCAGCTGCATGGAATAATTGCCGTCAGAGGCTGTGAATCATCTAAATGGTTGTACAGTATAGTTTAGTGGACGTGTGTACGAGACGGTGTACGATTTGACAAGACCAAAAATAGACAGAATATATAGATGCAACAAAAGATACAAGATTTAAACGTGAATCCTTGGAACGCTCCAACAAAAATAGTCAGTATCATATATCTTGGGAATTGTATCATGGCTGATGAGCTTCGCATGCGGAACCGGACATCCACTCCATTGTGTGCTGACCCTGCGCGCGAGACCTCTTACCATCGCCAGCTACGCTGGGCTGTCCATGGCGGGCTTCAACGCTCCTGCCAAATTTGCGTATCCTCAGTCCATTCCGATGCATGAGAGTGGTCCTCGCTCCAACAAATTTCCTGCTAGATCATACCTTCACCAAAGACATCTTCGTAATACACTTCCCTAATTGCCGGCTTTGGCCGGGGCTAACGTTGTCCTGGTCATCGACTCTGACGTTCCCTGGCTCCGGGCTTTACAAACCTTCGCCGAAATCAGAATCTTCCAAATCCACAGATATTCTATCCATGATAGGATGAGTCTGTTGTAATTACTTTTCAAAAGATGACTCACCGCCTTAGGAAAGTGCCGTCTGACGATATCCTTGGCATCGTTCCACGTGGTGCCTTCGACTCCGCCTGAGAAGCAGAGGTAGTTGCGATTTCCCCTCAGCGCTGGGTTCAGAGCATCGATATGCGCTCTAGCCACGTCATTGACGTGAATCGACGCGCCCAATCCAGGCAAATCGCTCTTTTTGTTCAGCAAAATGCCAAGAGTGTTGCCGTTGCTGCCTTTGCCGACGTCCTCGGGTTTGCGATTTAGTTCGTTTCTGCCGGTTACCATGCTGGGCATGATGGTGACCACCTCAAAGTGCAGCCTTTCTTTCTCCATAAAGCTCTCTGTGGCGGCAAGAGCCGCTGCTTTCGAAGTACCGTAAGCGTCCATGGCATTTGCGAAGGGGTCGTCGAGGCTGGCAGGGGTGTAAGTGTCTCGCACTGTAAGTATGAGCCGTGTCAATGAGCTCTGGTGATCCAATTTGGGGTCCAAGCTCCCCACTTACCCGTGAACACTTTTTTGAAGTCAGATGATGTGAGATAATCCCAGGTAATCAGGGAGGCGATCGAAGAGGTAATAACGACCTTCTTGATCGTCGGGATCTCCCTTGCTGCCTTGAGAATACCCAATGTTGCGTTGACGGCTGGTTCGATCAGGTCGCGCTTGAAGTTCTCGCTCTGTGATAGAGACGGATCTCTGATCAGCAGTGCCATGGGTGATGGCGGTGATCCGACAGAAGAAATCAACTTACCCCTGACAGAAGTGGAGATGCAAACGTGGACGACACCATCAGCGCCATCAAGAACGCCTTGGAAGGCACCAACGACAAGCAAGTCCGGAACGAGGGCGAACTCAAGCTGTGCTGAGTTTGGCTTTACGGACTCAGAGGCCTTGATTTTTTCGGCCTGTGCTGCATTGCGGATCACTGCCCTAGCCTTGTACGCCCGGTTGAGAGCCTCAACGAGCACATGAAAGCCCACATGGCCAGAGACACCTGTGATCTATTGCGGACGTAGTCTTGTTCAGTACTCTGAAGATGAGAGTTTTCAAACCATGAGTACTTACAACAAGCAACTGCTTAGACATAGTGCCAAGACAGTAGAGAAACTTGAATTACTGAATCCGAGACGGCAGTTTCAACAATGAAGGTCGTCGTGTCTTATGTCTAAAACCTGACACAATGCCCAAATATCAATACTAGATTCCTACGAAAAGAACTACAAGCAATTTCAAGCTGGACGAGAATCCTTTTATAGAGGGTGAAGAGCACGAGAAGTGAGCTAGGTGAGGAGAGGTGGTGCAACATTCGGTCCGATCAGTAACAGCCGTTGGGCCGCCGCGGGATTCCCTTGTGGATTTGCATAATAGCCCCGACCTCGCCGAGCTTTTAGGGTCAGCACGCAAACCACCCTAAACTTTATCTATTTCAGGATGAAGGCCATGCTAGGTAATTTTGCGGACCCTATGTGCGCGAGGTCTCGTTCCTTTACGAGTCAACCATGGCAAGGGTGAAGCAGGTAAAAAGATCGACCAGGTAAGACTAACAGACCACAAAAAGACTACGTATATTACGTGAGCATTACGGCCAAGGTTGAGCTCAGCATCCCCAAATGTGAGATTGTTTTTGACAGCCAAGGCTTTACCGATCAAGGGGGTCACATCCGGATCGCTCAAGCGAGTGATCAGAGACGCAAATTCTCGCAGCAGACACTGCAAAGTCGGGCGCGTGATACGGCCTTTCTCGATGGCAGTTCTCTCCCTTAGGGGAAAGAAACGGATACGCGAGGCGAGGCCGTGGAAATAGTTATACATCTCCACAGACGACCTACACGCCTTGTTAATCCGGTCAATTCACTCTGTCTCCTTGGCATTGATATCGTTCCCGCTGAACAGGTACTCGGACGCGAGACCTCAGCCGATGAGACCGGAAAGGTGCTGAGCACCACCACAACCGGGGATGAGAAGGATGTCGACCTCAAACTGGCCAAATATTGACTTGGTATTGGAGACAAATAACATGTCCACGGCCATCAAGAGGTAATTACTGGTGCCACGGGCACGACCTTCGACAGCGCCGATGGTCAACTGGAACTGGTCGGAGAAGTCGAAGATATAGCCTGCCGAAATTTGGTCCAGAAGATTCTGTGACCAAAAGAATCAGTTTCCACGCCCATATCAAGGCCAATAATGCAAACTTGCTTTCCTCACACCGGATAACCGGGCATCTGGAGGTCTATGAGCGCACAGAATAATTGGGGAACATCGCTTTTGAAGATGACGAGCTCGGTTCAGGTGTCATTTTGAAGGCTTCTAACGACATCATCCACGCCTTTCCGAAAGCTAACGCTTCAGAGGTAAACAAGTGAGTTTGGGATGTTGGGGGTTACCTCGAGAACGGTGCCATTCTGAGGTGTACTGAAGCCGCACAGGCTTGGGAAACTGAGGGCAAATATAATCTGTAGTAGGCTCCGAAAAGTTTGAGTATCTTGGCCTACGAGAGACACATGGTGAGTCAATTCCAGAATTGGGGCGGAAAGGTGATGAATTGAGTTGAGCTTTGACTCCGGCTCTCGGGGGTTGTCGAATGGGACAAATGTACTGCACCCAAGCAGGCACGCCCTTCCAGTCTGGCAAATCCTTTTGACTTAGGAATAACTTCTCATCTCATATTTCTGACGTTTGAAGAATCCTGCTTCCGCCCAATCTCCGTGACATATTCTCTTCGGCCGAGGAGCGACGGAAACCGAAGCCCCGGCCGCAGAGCCACGGGCACGCTATGACTCTCAATACCAGTTCATTAGGTGAAACTCCAGAGGGCTTCAATCAAGTAGTGTATGATCTGCGGACAGCCCTAGGAGTCACGCTGACCAGTCATTAGTGTTTGTAATGATCGCTTGGTAAAATTGAAGCCCAGCTAGAAGGCCGACGATCAGTCATCGGGACAATTCAAATGCCGGGTGCAAGTTGGGCCGCCACGCCGCCGAACCAAGGACTCTCGGATCAGTTCTAGCCGGAACTTCACAAATATTAATTGCGCTATTTACTCGCTGATGAGTCACAGGGACTTTATTTCACTTGCTTTGATTTTGCCAAACCTATTGTCAGTGACTGATACGTGCTTCGGAAGGCGTAACAGGGCGAACGATGCAAAAGCATGGATTTTAGATTATCGAGAGTCAGAGTCTAGCTTCGCTCCATCCAGTTGAAAGCTGGATCGACCCTGCATGCCATGTCGTAGGAACGCTTCAATACAGTAAACCTTTCAATACAATACATCCTATCGGTCAAGCCAGCGCATTGTCAAGGCAGGCAGACAAGTACAGATTATGTGAAGGTTGACGACTTGGATATTTGTCTCGGGATGAATCCTCATATAATTTTTGCTTGATCTTACCTTCTTGTGGGGCTCTAAATAAGTTATGGTTGTCTGTATCCGGACCCCTTGATCAAACAGAAGATTAGACAAGCCGATCAGACCAAATAGACTTTGCCAGAAGAAAGTGAAGTGCCCAAGAGAATATCGATAGCATCTCATAAGTGACACGACAATCAAGTCTGCGCTTGCTCTTGCTCCCAAGACTTATAATGCTCCTGAAAGCTCATCTCAATCGGGCGATACTTCAGCTTTAGCTCTCGAATGCTTCTCTGGTTGTCGACCTTGAATGAGATGCCGAGGTTTGCGGCCGACCACTTCTTCGAGATGCCAATGTAGTGTCCGACAACATAGACCATCAGAGTGGGCAGGTTCCAACTCGGCAATACCTTGGGATCCTTGTGCACCGGGCGCACGAAGCTGGCCATCTCTAGCAGAGGAATCGTGCGGTCACCCGAGACAATGAACCGGCCTTTGTGTCTCGTGACCTCGCCGACTTTGACGTGTGCTTCGGCGACTTTCCGCACGTCGACAACGGGATATGATAGGTCTGCAACACCCATGGGGTTGTCGCCACGGTACATAGCCTCGAACATGTGCAGGCTGCCAGAGACGGTGTCGGGCGTCAGAGACGGATCAACGATCAGCCCGGGGTTGATGACCACGAGAGACCAGCGTGCTTGGAGGTCGTGCATTTTCCACGCCTCACGCTCGGCCACCAACTTGGAGTAAGCATAAGGGTAATGGGTAACGCTGCTGCTCTCATTCCAGCACGACTCGGTAAGGATTGTGTTGGGAGCTCTCAGCACATCGGCGTTGTCCCCGTACAGGCAGAAACTGGCGAAAACAGCACATTAGTCTATCGGGAACTGAAATAAAAAGGTAACTGAGGTAACCGCACCAGACGAGGTAAGGACGACTCGCAGGACGCTCTCCGTCACGTTGACCGATTCCAGGACATTCTTGGCGCCCTCGAGTGCTGGCTCAACGCAATCTCTATATCCATTCTTGATCTGATCAGGGACGAGAAAGGGGGAAGCGACGTGATAAATGACCTGCCAGCCCTTCATGGCCTCGGCGAAGGAACCGGCTTTCATCAAGTCGGCTTCAAACAGAAATGCGACTGGGGAAAAGAGCTTGAAGATCTAGCAGCGGCTTACACTTGGACTTGTTCTTGAGGGAACGGACAGTGGCGTGGACCGTGTGGCCTCGTTCAAGCAGCAGCATGACGACGTACAGACTAACGAAGCCTGTGCCTCCCGTAACGCAGGACGTCGACATTTTTCTGGGCTTTCCTGTAGCTTCGAAACTATGAGGAGGAAAAATGCGTAGTACGGGTGTTGGGAGGGAGTTTCAGTTCGTCAGTGTCGCAATTGTTGTTGTTCAAAGAGCTTGGAGCACTGCTAGGGAACGACCGACTTAATTGATGGGGCATCTTTGGCAACTTGCCGGAGAATATAAGATATTTCTTACCGTAATGTTTTTGGGTTTAGAGGCTGCAACCCCGAGGTATTCATCTTAGGGCCGAAACTTTGAGACGGGCATCACCTTTCCGCTGTTACTGATGCGGATGAATCGTCTCTCCGGCTTCACTAGTAACGAGCCCCACATCGGGGGATAATAACAGTCGCCGGTTGCTAGCCTAGAACTCCGTGGCGTCAAAAGTTTGTTGTGTTACGGGCAAATTGAGGCCCTACTCCATACTAAGAGCAGGTACTTACCCAAAGCTCACTGTTGGTTCGCAGACCGATCAGTGGCTAGGCACGCTCTACATGTGGCGCGCGCCCCGGCTCAATGTCAGTGGGTTGGCGGGCTACTTTAAGCATGACTGAGAGTCTACAGTGTCATTAATCGTAGATGAACCCATCTAATACAAGAGTCCGGCATACAGAATGTTTCAAATGCAACACCATAGCTTGTTTCTTTGTGTGTACCAAGATACACACAACCCAGATGCCGCATAATCCATAATTTTTGAAACTCTGGATGTTATTTTAATTTCGCTTTTATTCTATGAAAATGAGATAAAACCGAATAGAAAAAGCCCAGGATATAAGTTTTCAACAATTTATAAAGTTTTAACAGCTACTATTGCGATCATGCTGTGTGGCATAGGTCTAGGTATAGGGTAGCCTTTTTAGCTCAACTGTAACACCGAGGTGGTCACAGATGGGTTGAATTGGTTGCTCAATTCAAGAGAGTGTGGCGGGCCACGAGGCGTTGGTAGCCACACGGTCACCACACGTGACTATGGATGACTAAGGGGCCAGCTGGCTAGATCGGACGAGGTAAGCGAGCTACCCTACACCCAGGTCTGTGCCACAGGGCACAACCGTAACATCCACTTTTTCCGTAGCTTGATTATGTACAACGAGTATAACCAGGCTAGCCACCCGTCGCGATAAACGACATAACGAGATAGCTTTGCGGGGGAAATTGAATTTCGGCATAACCCAAAGCCCTAGGATAACACCTGCGGAGGTATTTGTGCGGGACTTGAAGGTTGAAATTACAGATTGGGACTTTTGAATGCTGAACCAAAATTCACGATGTCAACTTGCAAACATTAGCCACCTAGATAAAGTCGGCTCGGTCGTTCCAAAAACACTATTTTACAAGGCAAGGTGTCCGTTGAACCCAGCCGCAACGCTATTTTGATCTGGCTTAGGACTATCGAGGACTATCAGCAATTATTTTGAGAGTCTCCCAGATTCTGTGGCGTTGATACCTGGCTTAGCACTCAGACCAGTACCAGTCCTTGCCTTGGTCTTCGCACTTGTGCTTGAGCTTTGTGTGTTGTCGCCGAAGGGATCACAGTAGTCGTCGGCCCAGTGATAGCATCAGCAGATGTCTTCACCGATCTCGTCACATCTGGTCTTGGGGACCTGGTACGTCTCGCTGGCATATTTGTCTGGGTTCTCGCGCATGGAAGCGTTGTCACCGCAAGCATAGACGGCAAGGGACAGCGAGCAAGAGAGCCTTGAGGTAATGCATGATGAATGAAGTAGGTATTTGAAAATATCTTTGCAATAGTGGTGATTGGTGTATCAGGGAGGATGTTTCTGATCTGATGCCGGAGATGATTGGTACTATTTTGACGTGGTCTGTTGGGCAGTCTATAAAGATGGGCAGGGTCTCCTCAAGTACCTCGATAATTGCTTCAAAGCATCACGAACTACCAAACCGTCTCGGCCCGATTTCGGACTGTTTTGATAACTAGAGATATTGCCATGCTTTAGTTTGCCTCGGACATCTGTTTCTGGTAACCTCACTGGATTCATGAGCAGACAAGCCATCTCAGATTTTCAGAATTTGTGTCACCCTGAATACTCGTTTAGAATATTAGTGGCAATCGAGGAGTTGGGCCGTGACACCAATGCTGAAACTTATTGGCCTTCGAGGCTACGAAGATTGATCAAAATTGAAGAACGACGTTAGCAGCATTGATATCT
Source organism: Sordariomycetes sp. S80-01Y (assembly GCA_037042185.1). Taxonomy (NCBI): domain Eukaryota; kingdom Fungi; phylum Ascomycota; class Sordariomycetes; species Sordariomycetes sp. S80-01Y. Next base: position 3,195,562 of record JAXQJY010000027.1, on the reverse strand, counting down.
GAGCTAAATTACTATCGATGATCTGATTGAACATTCCAATTGAAGCCCGAGTACTCACTAGTCAAAGTAGGATACGAGACAATTGTCACGCATTAACAATTTGGGATGAAGGGGCAGATATGGGCGGCAGCGGTATCTAGTGGTCGACCAACGACCGGCATTGAAACAAATATTCCTCGTGGGCCGTTCCACCAAGACGCGGCTCGTGTCACGCGGCCCGAGTCGGCCCTGCTCAGCTTTTTTCTCTCCCCTTTCATAGATTGTCAACCTCAACACGACATTGATCTTTTGAGAACCGAGATAGATGCGTGAGGCAGGTTATCAGAGCGAATGCAATGCACCCTATCTGTCTGTCTAAGCTTAGCTGCTTAAGCAATATAGCTCAAGGGTTGTGCATGAGTACGTAATTGCGCAGTATACAGACCATTTCCTGATCCTGGGTCTTTTCAGGCACCGTTGCTGCTCATTTCTAGGCAAACTTCAACACTCTAATACAGAGAAATTCTATAACCGACAATCATGAGTTCCTCGTCCTACTCCCAGAGCGTCAATTTTGGCGCTTTCATTGACGAAGGTGTCTATCTTCGCACTGCACATTTCACTTCCCAACTTGTCTTCTAAGAATCTCCGGCCGAACTCGATGAATCAACTTTGCTCAAACTGTCCCTCAGGGCCAGTCCTTCGAGAGTACAGAGTATGAGTCTCGGAAAAGGATGGTCGTTGAATCTGTCTCATTATCACTATCTGCGCTGTCTCGTGCTCTTCACTGTGACTAGTACCGAATACTGATACCGATAGTGATCTTCATTCCAACGACCAGAGGCTATGGGGCTTCAAGATTGCGAAAATCGGCTTAGACTTTCATATCTTCCACAAAGATAGTTAGATTGAAGTCCTGCTCAACGACCACGGATTTTACAGTAGTAGAGTCCCCGTGACCCTGTACGCCCCTAGCGGTCGCTCGTCGCAGCTGACTTAGACGTCCGTAAGAAGCCAGCCGAGGCTGAGCAAGGTAGCGGGGGACGCGAAAGACTTGCTTGAATCAAGTATCGGGATCCTCATGTTGATGTCATTTACGCGAGAGGAGCCGACGAGCGTACTACGTTCAGCATACTTAGACGCAAAGAGGCAAAGAGGCAAAGGGAGCAAGGGTAAAGATAGAGAATAATTAAATAGACCAACATTGTACGTGGTGGCTTCAACAACGAAGGCGTTGTCGATGCGAAGCAAAACATGCTGTCTGATTACGATACGCGGCAACTCAAGAGATTGTTGTTATTCTGTTGGTGACCCAGGGCTGGGGAGTTCATCGAGCTTCGAATCTAAAATTATGGTTGACGCGCCGGCAGGTCCAGGCATCGTGTTTATCGAATTCTGTAGCGAAGCTGATTTCGACCACCACTGATGCATCCCCTCCGTATAGAGCTTAGGATAGGACTCAGATTTTCTTTTCGAGAGTCAGCCTTTCATTACAGAACGTCAGGTTGATTTTCTTATTCGCGGCTAGCTTAAATTGGATTTAGGGACAAGTACGCCTAGGCCCTATTAAGCCTCACAAAACCCATCCAATAGTTCCGAAGTCACCCCAAGCATGCTATGGCACATGCAGAGACGGATTTTCCCGGGAGGTCCAGTGTGCTCATGCGGCCATTGTTGCTGCAATGCAGGTACTCCATCCATGCATTTGGTATTTGCCGATGTTGCTAAACTAGCGCTGCCGAATCGGGTATTACCGCCGCCGCACATGGTGGCGCAGATCAACTCACAGCTAATCACCGGCGCCGTGTGGAAAAAGGCGCTGCTCCAATATATGAATAGCCGATATCGGGATGTCGATCTTTCGCGCGCTGCCAACTCCCTCTCCATAGTGAATCACGGCAGTTGTCAGCTATGTGGGCGGGAGAGCCGGGCCTATGCTGCATGTTGCAAAATGGAGGCTCTCAATTCCCGGTCTCTCAATTCCCGGTACCGGCACCGGATCACAGGATTATAAGTGCAGTACTCCTGATTTGGGAAGGTTTCTCTAATGTCCTCCTTTCGTACCTCGAACCATAACAACATTATGCACCAACCCAAGGGCCTAGCCTGCTTGCCAGGTTTGATTCCAGACATCAAGAGCATTTATGATGTGTATTTTGAAGCTTTCAAAGGAGAACCGATCCTTGATATTCTGTTTCCGAGTGGCATTGACGACAAATTTCGTGATCTTCACGCGCAAGGCACCTTCGAGTACTGGAAGCATAGTAAGGTGCAGTATACTGTAAAATGTGTCGATTCCAAGACTGGAGAGATAGTCGGTATGGGCCTTTGGGATGTTCTCATTGAGGAGCGCAGCCAGGCTGAGATCGAAGATCCAGGCGTGACCTGGCTTGAGGGCGCGGAAAGGGAGAGGGCGGAAAGCGTGCTGGGGCCATTGTGGGAAAAGAGAAGACATATTTTGGGGAAAAGACCACACATCTGTGAGTGCACATCCCCAACTGTGGGCCTGTTGTTCTGATATATCAAGATTGTCATGTTGTGGCAGTTAAGCCGGGCCATCAGAGAAGAGGCGCAGGAACGCTCCTCACACAATGGGGACTCAGCCTGGCGGAGCAGCTCCAACTTCCGGTTTATCTCGAGTCATCTCCTCAAGCAAACCGTCTATATCAGAACTTGGGGTTTTTGCAAGTCGACAAGGTCACCCATAAAGCATCTGTATTGGGGAAGGATAAGGACGTGGAGATATCCCTGTTTGCAAGGATGCCATCGACACTGGAGCTCGGCTTCGAAGAATGGAGGTCAAAACAGATTTCATAGTCATCAATGAAAAAACGCTGATGGCTGAGTCAGGTGTGCCGCATGGCATCGAAGATCGAGGAATTACGAGTTACGAAATAAACGGGATTATTGCACTGACTCCTAGAAGCCTGCCTTCCGGAAGTTTGATCAGCACTCGGTGAGCAAGAATTTTAAAGGCTGGATGGAAAGGTCGACTTCAGCTTCTTCCACAGCCGTCAAATTTTCCAGACGAGCTCGATAGAATCTGCCATCGCCATCACTGCTACCTAGCTAAGCCTTGACGTTGCCAGATGAGACGGTCAATTTGCCTGACATCACGACATATTCCGCCCATCCTCTTTCTGGCGATTACTCTCTGTTTCGTTGTCCTCTAACTTCCTCGAGGAAAGTCGCTGGAGGATTTCCAGGTCTCCTAGCTAGATTCTAGCCAATGAAAGGCAGCTAGCCGTGAGGAGGAGCCCCACACACTCCTGACCGTGCCGTGGAAAACCATATTTAAACTTTGTACTCCGTACATGCCAAACGCCAAGCCAATCAATTCGAGGCCTTCGTAGTTGTACTTTTAGGTGAAAGCTTGGTGACAGTCTGATGTCGAGTCTCGGCTTTGACAGCTGCCACTGCGCGCAATCAGTCTCAACTATGGCTGACATCTTGATCCGTCTCTGGCATGTCACTGGAAAGGCAAAGACCCGGAAAGTAAACCTTGATTCGAAAGCTAATTCCCCGAGGAAAGATATGTCATTGAGCGTAGTAGCTCATCAAGTCCTTCTCTGGGCCTTGCTCTTGGTGTCAAGCTGAGGCATTCACGGATTGGGGTATATTGAGGATGGTGAGCTTTGCAACGGAAACGACCTGTTTCATGATACTAGACAGTGACTCGCCGTACTCCAGTGCACCGCTCAGTCAATATGCGTTGTAAGGTTTGGTGCAACACACCCTCAGCACTTGGTTGCAGCCTCGGCGGCCGATCATTGGGCTGTCTTCATTTCTTGTTACATTCCTCCACTGGGTTTGTTTCGAGGACCTTTGAAATAGTGTTCGTGCTAATCACCAGCCCAGGTCTATATAGTATTCGAGCAAACCCCGGTGTCCCAAGACGAGGAAGTGGCTTCGATCCAACCGATCCTCCCGAGAAGCTCATACCAACACCTCAGAATCATTCACATCTCTCTACTCGGTCACCATGGGCCTTCCAAACTTCCGATCCGTTTTCAACGCTCGCAGCAATGACAACAACAAAGAAGGTAACCGGAAACATATCTTCCCAGATCCAGCACGCAACCTTCTTGTTGTCATTACCGGCGAATTCTGCGGAACCTTCATGTTCCTCCTTCTTTCCTTCATTGGCGCTCAGACGGCGTTGAACACAAACGACCCTAGTGACCCGGATGCACAATTACTACCATTCAGTCTACTTTACGTTGCTGCATCTTTTGGTACTGCCTTGGCCGTCAATGTGTGGATCTTCTATCGTGTCACTGGAGGGATGTTCAATCCAGCTGTAAGTTCTCATCCATTTTGGGCTCTTTCGCAATGAACAGTAAGCTTACAACATCGACCAGGTGACACTAGGCTTGGTGTTAGTCGGCGCCATCAAACCAGTCCGGGCTCTCTTTATCTTCCCCACGCAACTCGTGGCTGCCATCGCGGCAGCAGCTGTTACAGATGGCCTCATACCCGGCCCATTAACAGTTGGAAACAAGCTCAGCGATGGAATGAGCATTGTTCGAGGCCTGTTCTTGGAGATGTTTCTTACATCTCAACTCATCTTGACAGTGTACTTCTTGGCTGTCGAGAAGCACCGCGCGACCTACCTTGCACCCATCGGTATCGGCGTCTCGGTTTTCATTGCCCACATCTGTGGCACAAACTACACTGGCACCAGTATCAATCCAGCGCGATCTTTCGGTCCTGATGTGGTCACCAGCTTCCCGGGATATCATTGGATCTATTGGCTCGGGCCGACCTTGGGTACCTTTCTGGCCTATGGTGTTTATAGCATGCTCAAGTTCCTCGAGTACCAGACCGCCAATCCTGGTCAAGATGCACCTGACCTTGAGATGGCAAATAAGGTCATGGCAGCACCTACCGCTGCCGATATGAGGCGTGTCGATAAGTACTTCCCTTCGCCAGGATCGGTTGGCCAAGCTAGCCATGCGAGGACGGAGTCCAACGGCTCTACTGCACCTGTGATGAGATGAGTGGCGAAGAATCTCATGGACCTCATTTTAAAGCGCGCATGATCTGATTTCTAGGTCAGATGGTCAGGAGAGTGGGGTAAATGATGAGGGTGCAAGATCAATGCCGGCAGCGATATCACAGGAGATAATGGTGGTATTTATGTAGGTGAACTTATGACATACCATCAGATTATGAAAAAATTCCTCCGCAGCACTTTGATTTCCTAAATCAGATATCGACAACCCGAATTCAAATCATAGCCTGACTCTCATCCAGATTTCCTGAGTCCGAACTCGCTTACGCAAATGCGCACGATTTTTTGAAACAAACTAGTGAACAACGTATCATTCAACTCCGCGCGAGCAACCACTCGAAGAAGAGGAACATCGCCAGTGTCTGTTGCTAGGCGACAAACTATTTCGGGAGCGGTCAGCATACGCGGGTGTAGGAGAAAGGTTCTGAACACGTACATGGAACGCTGACACCTTTTTGCAGCAGATAATCGCTCAACCGCTCCTCGCTAAGCTGGGGATTTTGTGTCTTTGACCATTCGCTAAACTGAAATGCAACCATGGGAAGAGTCATGGGCGTGGATGGTGTTGACAGCTTCGTCTTCTCGATCGCTTGGCAGTTTGCGAACCACCCAGTCGACTCTAGCAAAGCCCAGAACCTCATCGCCCTAGAGTGGGCCAATAGCGCGGCGTTCCGATATCCAGCGTACCCTAAGCGAGCCATGTTGAAATACTGAAGCACCACTGGACTGCTAGACCTTGAGAACGAAAGACTGCAGCTCTCGCTTGTGCCAGAAAGGTAGTCAGATGATGTCAATATCTCTCGTGGCCGGCAGTCTGCGCTACGCCACAGAATCCAGCCAATTGCCGGCAATGTCTGTCCAAATTTGTGCCCTGACGTATTGATTGAATCTACGTGAGGGTGCGAGAAATCCCTAGAGAGTCAAAGTTAGAAGCCTTCTCGATAAACGCGATGCAGACTTGTCTGACCAACGGAAATCATTCATCTCCATGAACGGAACCACGAATCCTCCGCTGGCTGCATCCACATGGATTGGTATTCTGTGTCCGCAGTTCTCAGCGTGTTCTAGGATGAAGTCCCCGATTTTGTCAATGCTATCGAAATTCCCCGTGTATGTGTTTCCAAGGATTAGAACCACGCCGACTAAAGAACGTCAGCTTATGCAGAGAATTTTGCGAAAGAAAACCCACTCGTATTCTGGTCAAGAATTCCGACCAAATCTTCAGGGAGGAATGTGAACTCACAAGCAGTCCTGACTGGGACTGTCCGGAGCTTAACGCCACATGCTAGGGCACCTTTTGCGACTGAGCTGTGGGCATGGGAGCCAACAACAATATGGGGCATTGCAATGTCCTCGCTGTTCTGCGAAATGGATGATCGCCACGTGAGCCACCGCAATTTCATAGCCCAAATTGCCAAGAATATGGCCTCTGAGCTTCCGGATGTCGCGGTTCCCACGGCTCCCACGGCTCCACCTTGTGTGTCTACCTTCCACAGCTCTGCTAGGATGGAGAGGCAGCGGTCAGACATCCTTGTTCTTGTTAGATGGTACTTTCAGTTATCAAGCTGGGGGGGTCGACTCAGTGATGGAGCGATATTCGTTCTGGCACGCCGCATTCTTTCCTGACGTGTGAAGTAGAAGGTCTTCCGCAAACTCGTCCATTCCCGTAGTTACGAAACTTCGCCAATTAGTAATTCGTGTCGGCAAGGTGTTTCTAAGAGCCGAACCTCCCATAATTTTGTAGGGGTTGAATGTCCTTGTTTATGATTGAGATGATTTCATCCTTGACGGTAATAGGATCGGTTGCCGTCTGCGACAGCTTTATTGAAGGAAGCAGCGAGCCCATCGTAGAAGCTTAGATATGAGAATAAAAGCAAATTATCAGGGAGCTAATCCGTGTCATCTTATATCTTGTCGTTTAAGAAAGACGCCAGATTCGAAATTCACCGACCCGGGTTGGACTAACCTTCAGCTAGCCTACATAATCGGCGATCTGCCTCACTGTTGGGATCCACAGGGCACGGAAGAAGCGGTACGGAAGCGTACTGAGACACGGCTTGTGTGCATACTTGTCATGCAAAGACACGGCATGCAAGTGTATGAGGTATACGGATATGAACCAGTCCGAACCCCGATGCCACATAGAGGATGCTTCATCGCGTCATGTCATTAATGTAACGAGGATGGATGTAGTCCTGTTGCATCCATCTCTCGCCAAGTGTTGTCCTACTTCACCCGCAGGGCGTGTAAAGCTTCACAGTTGTATCAATGGTCAACACGTCTTTCCAGATGCTAGCATAATCATCCGACTGGTGTCGATAGGTGACCAAGGTTTTGATGCAGACGGAGAGGAATGTCCAGTGAAAGGTTGTAGTAGCAGATAGGCAGCAGCTTTATGCGTGGCCCGTGGTCACATACGAAGGCGTCACTCATGATCAACGTCCCCGATGCTCGCGCAAGGTGAAGTGGCTTGGCCCAATTGGTATAGGTGGCGGGAAAAGCGCGGGAACCCGCATTTCGGTTGCGGGCCGCTCCCGTTGAGTTTCACATGCGCTCAGTTGATGTTCCAAGAGGATGCATAGTCGTATTCCAAAGGTATAAATCGAATGAGACATTGCCGCTCATACTGTGGATAGCCGGGACATGCCCGCACCAAATCAAAACTCCTACATGGGCCTCTTGAAAACGCATTTTCGTTCCGCCGTAGGCTACGATCTGCAGTGGCAATTCTAAGCTGTCTGGGAAAGACGTCGTGGCGACACACCATTCGTCGAAATGGGGAGAAAAGCTTCTTGAATCGTGATCTAAGCTCTGTGAACATTGGTCAACGACTTCAAGAGTCTCAGATAGGCGCGGTCTTGTCGGAACTATACGACATAATCGTACCATCATCTACAAGAAAACAAACGAAGATACCGCTGGCAGGCTCGTGACTAATGAGTCGTATCCACCTCTCCCACATCATGGACATCTCCCCAAAAGGTGTGATGTATGAAAACACGAGGCAAGTGATTTCCTCGAAAGAACATTTGTTAAGCAAAAGACTATCTACAGTGATAGACATCGTTTTTTCTTCTCCCTTTCGTGTTGACTCGATCAAACGTTTCATTATCATCCTTGAAATACAGACACTCTACTTCAGGTCATGTTGGCAGATCTCCAGCTGGTTGCACTGTTGTCCTCTGATGGATGGCCCATTCATGAGGTCTTCAAACGCTAAACCGAATGCATAACATATGTCTGGGCAAGTCTGGACCAGGGTTTTGCCAACGGGCCGTTTTGTCTCACTTGAGACGCCACACTGTTACCATAAGGTGCCCCAGAACATGAAAAGAAGGTATTTGGCGGGGTCGCAAGTCCAGAGAACGTTGATACCGTCGTACGCTGTAAGATGCCTCCGCACCTTCTACTCCGGGCCACGGCAGGCTGCGATGATGGACTGCACCAACTTTCTTATAAAGTGCGGATCCCTTTGGTTTTTATTTACATCATGCCTCCATACCTCCAATATCTCTCCTCAGCTGATAATCTATCTACATCCAATGTCTACGGTCATACGCAACAGCACCCACACTTGGTGTGAGATCGAACCCCCTGGTCCCTTTGTATTAGCAAATCCGTCAACACTGTTCGAGCATCAGCATAAGTCAGATCCACCAAAGTGTCTAGCTACTTGTCTCGTGGCTCTTTACCATCTTTCCACGTCGGCTCACGTTACGTTCGAGCTCCGATGGAGACTGCTTTCTGAGCCAGTCGGCACATCTTGGCACTCCGAGCTAATCGAGGCCAATTTGAGTGAAGTCATCGATTTTCACGACTTGCGGCTTCAAGCTGGGAGATTTTGCAAAGCTGCTAATGTTCCTAATGAAGGAACTCAGATTGAGTGTCGGAATTCGGACAAAATCTTCATGAAAGTATTGCTCAATCTAGAACCAGAGGTACGTTAGGACACAGCATGTTTCGCGAGTTCAAGACTAATTGCTTACAGACTCAAGTAATCATCACATTTGAGCTCGATGACGAACAAACGAAATTCGATATCAGCGAGAACAGCGACGGGACACTTGATCGTAGCATGATCAGACAACTGATCCTGGATATTGCCGACTTGATTTCATACAACCCTGACAGCCGAATTTTGGAACATGACTTCACCAGTCGCTTTCACCACGCATATACTCTTGCTGAAACTGTCGTCGACAACAGGTTTTGCGTCCATGACCTTGTCCTACTCTCATGCAGGACTCACCCAAACAATAAGGCCATCGACAGTTGGGACGGTTCAATGACCTATCGAGAGCTAGAACACGCATCGTCATGCTTGGCACCACAAATCCAAAGACTTCTCGGTGAACCTCAGCAGTGCGTCCTTCTGTGCTTGGATCAGTCACTGCAGGCATTGGTGGTATGGCTATCGATACTACGAGCTGGCGCGGTATGTACGCCGGTTGATATCAGTGCGCCAGTGTCGACTGTGAGACAGATTATCAGTGCGACAAAGGCAAGAATCCTTTTCACCGACCGCGAAAGGGCTTCGGATTATACCGATGATATCAATGTTGTCATCCCAGAAAGCTTTGACCAGTCTACGGGAATAGTTATGCTATTCAATCCCCAGCCAGCAGATGATGCAATGATCATCTTTACCTCTGGTTCCACAGGAAAGCCTAAGGGTGTGGTTCAAACCCATGAAGCTATATCACGAAGCCTACAACACGTCTCGCGAGCTCTAGGCATCAACGAAACTACACGTTTCTTGCAGTTTGCGTCGTATTCTTTCGATGCGAGCATCTTCGAGATATTCGGTCCATTGTCTGTAGGGGGTTGCGTTTGCGTGCCCCGCAGCGTCGACAAAGTCGCTCGTATCTCCGATATCATTTTCGAAATGCGTGCGAGCGTGGCCACGCTTACTCCTGCGATCACCAATCTCCTGTGTCGCGAGAGGTTCGTGGGCGAAGACGTGAGCTTAAAGACTCTTTGCATCGGCGGAGCTAGTCCAAGTTCCGACCTCTGTGAACGATGGGCTGATATACTGGACCTTTACAACATTTACGGCACCACTGAAGGGGGCGTCTGGGATACTTTAGGGAGAATTTCACCATACAACATGGAGCCTAACAGAATAGGGTTTCCTATCAAGAACCCTGTTTACGTTCTGAATCCATCCAACCTTCAGCACATTTGCCTACCTGGTATAGCGGGTGAGATCTGCGTCGCCGGCCCAGACATATCGAAGGGCTACCTCGATTTGCCAGAGCTGAGTGCAGAAAAATGGGTGTTTACCAGACACGGACCTCACGAATTTTATCGAACCGGGGACGGTGGTAAAGTCCTCCGGGATGGCGCCTTGTATTACATTGGCCGCAGAGATCGACAGACTAAGATCAATGGTCAACGACTGGAGTTGGGAGAAGTTGAAACAAAGCTGCGAGAGTTCCTCGAACCTGGATACGAATGTGCAGTCATCGTTGTGTCCAGTCGAGAAAGTGCACGGCTAGTCGCTTTCGTTTCCCACGGCACCACACCACGAGACCATGTTGAGATAGTCCATCAAGGCAATGATGATTCAACTCAAGGGATAATTTCTATGAGGAAAAGTTATCCTGATTATATTTGTCCCGCAGAATGTCTCCTCCTTTCAAAACTTCCATTAACTCAAAGCGGCAAGATTGACTACAGAAAGTTGGAAGACATATTTCGAGGTGTACAGCCAGATCATGGTTCTCCAAAGAGACGAGATGGCCCTGATACGTCAGAGGAGACAGGTCTTTCTGCTCCAAATTTTGGCAAGAAAATCAACACCTGTATCACAGCTTGTCTTCGAAGCATAAGGGGATCGGACTGCGCTGCCCCAGAAAGTGGAGACAATGACCTCTATACCTTCGGCTTCTCGTCGATCGATGCAGCTGTGATAGCTCGTTCCTTGGGCCAAACCTTTGGGATAGATATACCAAGCCGCATCTTGTTAAGGAAGGATCTTACAACTCGACATCTGGAGCAATTCTATGCACGAAAGTCGACAGAGACACGAGCGCAAGACCACTCCCAGCTTCTACGGAATATGCATCGATGGACGGAGATGATCGACGCAGTGTCCGGCCTGACAATCTTTCTAACAGGTGCGACGGGGTTTCTTGGAAATCGCATCCTGAGACAGATTGTCCTACGACCATCGGTTAGGAAAGTCATTGTACTCGTCAGAGGACTGGATGATGCCGAAGCCCGCAGCAAGCTCGCCGAGGCTTGTCAATACGAGGACTGGCTCCATCAGTCATGTGCTAGTAAGGTGGAAGTTTGGAAAGGGGACTTATCAAAGGAGCGCATGGGTCTATCGCTCAGTAAGTGGACTCGAATTTTCGGGATCGATCATACATCGAGAGAGGTCGATCTTATCATACACAATGGCGCCATCGTCAACTGGTTGGCGGAGTATGAGTCCCTGCAACGGGTGAACGTTGGAAGCACCTTCGAGATACTTCTGGCAATGTCGCAGGTAATCAAACCCCCCAGATTCGTCTTTGTTTCAGGAGGTTACATGTCTTTCAACTCAACTGAAGTTTCGAGGACAACGCTCGCTGAAACTCTGTCTGCCATGCCGGCCTACGATCAAACAAAATTTGTTTGTGAGATAATGATCGATTACTTTAATCGCAAGATGGAGCACTCGAATGCTGTCGTTGTGAAGCCGGGCTTCATCGTTGGGGCAGAAGGAGCGGGCTTAGCGCAAAAGAGCGATGCTCTCTGGCGCCTGATCAAATCATGGGTCCGCGTCGGCTCTGTGAGTGCGCGAGACATGCAGAAGTGGATACCAGTGGCTGGAGTCGACGCAGTAGCATCTCTGATTCTGCTTACAGGTCTTGCGCATCCAGGAGCACACGCGACGGAGACTATAGTCAACGTCGACAGCGGCTTGTATCTGCGGGAAGTACATCAGTTACTGGCCGAGAGTGGCATAGAGCTGCAGATCCTGGACCATGAAGGTTGGCTTAGAGGTCTACTGGAGCAGATCGGTGGCGAGGGAGTGGAGCATCCTATGTTCCCTTTGAAAGACTGGTTGGTCGACAATGATGGTTGTATAGGGAGCGATGATGTGCCAAAAGTCTCGGTCTTCGATGACTTTGTGAAGCCTCGAAGGGCTATGAGGAGTAACATCAAGTATCTCCAGGATATAGGGTTTCTAAGTTAGGGTGCTGCGGTATTTCCTCACACCATCATTATTATAAGCTTGTGAAGGTAGTCTTGGAATTCTTCATTATTATAATACATCGTTGCAATTTACAAGTATTCATAGCTGTATTCCAGACCGGTGTGCTGAGGCCAAGATTATTTCGTCTGTTACCACCTTAAAAAATCCAGCCTCATCTATGCAGGTCGGAGCTCTCTTTTTGTCCAGCGTGAGAGAAAATGGCCAAACAGGTACATAGCAGACCTCATTATCCTTACAACTAGGGAAGCAATTTTTCCAAGCAGACCACCCTAGTCCAGACATTAAGTGACGTATGCGGGACGTAGCTTGTTCGAGCCCAACATCTTCTTCGACTGCGACAAAGAGTTCGCGACAGATTGTCTTGCTGATGCGTGCGACCGCATTTGCTGCGGAGCAGTTTGAGTAGGATTGCGGCATAGGATACGCAGCACAGCGTTGAATCTCGGCGTCACGGTCTCTCATGCGGTGGTCGACAAAGGGTAATAAAAGCCTTTGAGCTTCAGTATCGAAGTCTAACTTCGACTGCAAGGTCTGCGAGGCTAGGAGTCGCAGAGGAACCGCGTAGCGCTCTACAATCATGTCCGTAACAGCCTGCCAGTTAATCCTGCGCCTTTCTATCGCAGGAGGATCCATAATTAGAGCGTCCAGTTCAGCGCGGAAGGCGACAAGGTCTTGATCTTCCAATACTCCGCCATATGTCGTGAAAAAGGCAGTGTAATCGACCTCGACTCTTCCTCCGCCAATATCATGGAATCTCTGTGCAAGGGCCTTGTACGTGGAAAACGCGTCTTTGAGCTTCTGAGTTGCCACTGTTCCTGTATGCCTCAGATCTGCGCTTTCCACCGAACATAGAATGACCTCAAACCCGGTCTCCATGCGGATGAACCCATCGATGCGATCCGACCAATCCGTTCCTGCAACGCGACAAAGCTCTTCAGCGCGCGCGCTGTCGTCGTCTAGAGTAGTCGAGAAGTTGAAGTGGTTCTGTAACACGATTTTGTCCTGCAAATCTAGCGTACCCAGTGTAGTCTTTGCTGCAGACGTCCCATCGAGATACAGCAGGCGAAGGGGCTGTGTTGTGGTATATGTGTGAAGATAACCCCAGTCCTGATGGTCACGGAAGTTTTGCCAGATATCGGGCGTGGGGCTTTTCAGCGGCACTTCATTTGGAGGCACCGGCCACAGCTGATCGCCGACAGGCTCTGAGGTTGGACCATGGCCAGTTCGAAGCAGCGTGGGCGGGGAAAGGCCTTGACTGACCACATTGCTGTGGGAAGGGACTGCAGAGCTGTCGCGGCGAGACCAGTGCTCGGACGGATGAGAGAAAAGCATGGCATGTTCGGGTTCAAAAGCCAGCCACTTCAGCCCAGTGATTGTCTCCTCTTTCGAAGTTCCGTGGTAGAGCTGCGTGTTGCCTGGAATGGTGGCCAAAAAGGCACAATGGTTCTCGTAGTTGATTGAGGATCCAAACTGCCTCATGGACGCATGGATGGAATTGAACACGAGGCTCGCATCTGATGGGAATGCAGCCGCATCCGCCGAGTAGGGTACATCTTGATACAGGCTTTGCGCAAAAGCCTGGAATGCGAAGAGGCAGAGACCGAGATTCCGGGTGAACATCGAAGCCATGAGTGGACGGGCAGACGGAAACAACCCTTCGAGGGTCTGTCTATTTTCCCTCCCTCAGCACTGAAGCGCGGCTGCGCACTTGCTTTATCGATTCGCGACACTGAATCCCCGCTAAGTCACTAGTAGGTATTGTCGCAAAGGCTTTCCGATGCTCGATGCTATGGTTTGCGAAGGATTCCGGAAAACATCATGAGTATGATGGTCTCGGGATGTCGGCTGTCGATCAATCCCTCGGGGTGAATATGCCGCCGGGTCACGGATCCTGTCGTCGATAAGATGATGTTCGTTCCCCAACCTATCATGCAGCAGGCAGGGATGTCGAGTGTGCAATTTTGGATGATTCAATTCTGTCCGAGTCCGCACGGCGGAGCTGAAGAGTCACTATATTGCCTCGACTGCTTGCCGCATGTGGGGGAGTCTCATCCCGTCGTAGGATCTCCATGACGCCGTAGGATTGATTGAGACCGCGCGCTACAGGCCTGACTTCCCGAAACGGGAGCCCGAGAATTGGTTCACGTACAGACATACACCATGACACGGAGCTTGATGGCCGTACAGGCGATGATGTATAGGCTAGGGTGGCGCTCCTAACGAAGGAGAGAAGGAGTCAATATAAACGCCGCGACGCCCCAGAGTCAACAAGCTTTCGATTCTTGATCGTGCGACCGAAAATAATCCAACCATCTTCACCAACCCCACACCCTCACAAAAATCAAATTTATTCCTCCTGAAATCCCAACGACAATATGCGTTTTTCCATCCTCACCGGCGTCGTCGCCGCTCTCTTCACCGCACACAGCGCCACTGCCCTGTGCTGCACTGAGTGTGGCGACGTTCTACGATCTTGCATCGACGACTGTGTTGCTGGTGGCGATAGCGAGACTCTCTGTGGAAAGATCTGTTACGGGCAGGGTGTAAGTAATTTATCCAAAAAGTACATATTGCAGGAATCTGACTCGTCGTAACTAGATTGGGTGCGCCTACGGTTGCGATGCTGATTGCTGATTAGGAGCTCAGCTTTTTGCCTTATCCTGGGTGTTACCTTTTCCAAAGAGTGTCCGGTCTCGGCGTTGTCTCGTTTAAAAGGTAGCCTTAGGATTAGTTCTAATATCATGCCACAAACTCCGTATCTGTACTCTACCATTGAACTACCTTTCTTTAGGCTTGCGTGCCTTGATATCGCTGTTACTTAGGCACTTCATGAAACTGAAACCATGAACGGAGCAAGTCTACTCAGTCTGTAAACTGGCCAGGAGTTCTTCTGTGCTCGGCAACTCGGTATCTGATCTGTTCGCAGCGCAGTATTCCACCAGAGAGACATTCCAAACGTCATTCCCTAGTTGTTCATGTGATCTCTCTCGGTTCCAGATGAGCTCATGGGCTTTTGCTTTGACAAGGAATATTGTCATCAGTCGAATTGAAAGCTAGTGAGAAAACTGGCGAATATAGTCAACGGGTCTGAGCATTCACCCGTTAAGAGACAACTAGCTACCCAATCACAAGTAGACGAAGGCTTGATAAAGTACGAGTCGACCCCCGGCGCGCCACAGGTATTTGCAAATTTTAACTGCGGGCCGTGAGAACTGATCCAATGCTGCGCATCAAGGTTAATTGCGCATTTCTGACTCACCGTCACTGAATGAACAGATTTTTGGATACGCTATGACGCGTTGTGTTGGAAGATTGGTGGCTCGACTTGGACAGTCTAGTGTGAGAAAAGATTCGAAGACGCCTCGCGTCTCTCGGGATCTGGAAAACACTAATAATGAAGCCAGCGAGGCTAGGTGACCCCATCTCCCTCCTCGGTTCTATAACAGCGAAGACCGATAATATGTATTTCATCCAGCCCTACTAACCTAGATGCTGGACCAGTTGAAATATTCATGTAAATGCTTCAACTGATTATCTAGGATTCCTGTTCATTCAGGGCTAAGGATCTTGAGCTTTTAGCTCCCTACTATGGCCGTCCTCAGTCGTGTCATTGAAGTCGGCTGACCAAGGCTGTGATTAGGTTTACCCAATGCCGCGAGAGGTTACCCGACACAAATAGACTTGGAAGGAATTAGATATCATCTTTTTGACAGAGCGACTTTTAGAAAACTCGCAAAGTGTATCCACAAACCCCAGAGTTTGGGTTGAGGAGCGTTCCAGTCATTTTGGAATACTCTACGCAGCACTCCGACCTGCAGGAGTGGATGGTCCTAGCAATACGGGCCGAGGCGCCAGCTAAACCGAAGAATTGATATTCTACACTGTGACGTTTACAAGAAACATCGCGCAAATACAATTGGCCTCGACCTCAATGTAGATTAGGGTTCCAGGAAGGTATCTGCCTAGAAAATGGCAATCAACATTACTTTAGACTCTTAAATTACTGGTGTTAGGGACATTGAGTCTTGGATTCGGGATGCGACCACGTTTAGCGCCATGAGATAGGTCCGAACGACTGCGGAACGCGCGATTATTGTGTTGCGGCCTCATTTGATTTGATTATATGGAAAGAAAAGACTAAACTACCCAACGCGCGTTTTCTCATGATTTCATTCTTTTTTGAGTGGTGTGATGCCGTTGATCAATATTGACGAGTTGGTAAGTCTTGAAGCAAAGCTAAAAGTGTCGGATGCATCGATTCCGGACACTTCCCATGCCGCCATATTCCGATGATGCGGTGGTGCTACCACATCACACCACAGGAGCTGACGAGCGAGAAAACATGTCCGGAATTTTTTTTTTTTTTTTTTTTTTTATCAAGATATCCATCAAATATCACCACAATGCGGATCTTCGCTATTTCTAAGGCAGATTATGCCCGTAGTGTTTTGAGTAGACATTGGCGCAGTCGACCCAAAAAAAAAAAAAATTAAAAAAAAATTAAAAAAAAAAAAAAGAGAGAACAGAGGTCGGATGGCCGACATATTCGCAATTAAAACGAGCTTCTCCGCCGACCAAACGGAAGTTGGACGGGCCTCCAGAACAATAACGTGCAACGGTACACGTATGTCAATGGGAAGATATTGTGAACTTCATGGGGCACAGAATGTTCATTTTAGTAACATCAAGACACTCCAATTATTACCGGTAATCGGCAACGGTTCAATTAGGGACTGTGTTCAGATAGTAGATAGATCCCGGGATAGAAAAGGTAGCATTTGCTCGTAAACCCCACTGTGCTCGAGAGCGTACGTGACATCTACGCCAACAAGTAAATGGATGCTGGATATGTACTAGTTCGGGAAGAAAACCCTTCTCTTGATCTGCTTATTAGTAAGCTCAAGCGATGCAAGGTTAAATCTCCAAGACTGGTGAAACACAGTAGTGAAACAACCTAACCAGGGAAGTCGATCGAGCTTCTCTATAGAGCCTAGTGCGATATCTCCCTCTGAAAACCTTGATATGTGCATGCAGCAAAACACCCTTTAATACAAGCGATTGTACTTTAATCCGCCTGGCCTTCTTGATCGCGCCTAGGGTGCGATTTCGACCTCGTGATGAAGCGGCGTTTAAGAGTCCGTGTAGGTTCGATCTGCTGACCAGGTATAAGTATGACCTGACACTACGTTGTTTGGTCATAATGATCATGAGCAATCCAATAAACTCGGAATAAAAACAAAAGAGTCAATATGTTTCAATCGATTGGGGTGACTCTCAGCCTAGCAGCTCTAGGAGCTGCCCATGTGGCTTCATGGAACCCCGGCATGTACTGCAAGGCACGAGCAAACCCACTCTTCAAACCTGCCTGATCTAACTTCACAGGGCGGCAACGACTCCAATATCGACGATTCAAACACAAATTTGGTGGTGAACCCTCTCTACCAGCTGCCTAAGAGCTCGTGGTGGATGCAAGCTGACCGAGGTTGTGATGTCGTCCCACCAGCGGACGGCGAATTCCTCGAGATTCCCGCAGGCGGCTCTTTCACCACGGAGCTGGCAAATAATCGTGCATTCACTACTTTGTCATACGGTGGCTCGAAGACAACACAATGGGGCGACGGTCACAATCACGATGTACCCTGGCTAGCACCCGCTGAGGGCAAGTGTCTCGGGGACAACACTGATGGGCTTGGCGGTGAGCTGCATACCTCCAGCATCGAGGCAACCGGAGGCACTGCTTGGGCCATCTCGTACGAGAGCGACATCTCAAAAGTCAACATGGAGAATCTAGTTGTCTTTTCTGTTAGGTCACAGTGAGTCGTCTTATAAAAGCAGCGGTCTAAACTCACTCGTAAAGCTCCCCGTTCTACCGAGAGACACATTACGATGTTCCTCAAGACCTCCCCGCCTGTCCTGAGAATGGTTGTTATTGCGCGTGGCTATGGATTCCTATCGGATGTAAGTGAGAATCAATTGGTGTTGGTGGCGGCTAACTGGCCACAGGTGGCCAGCCCAACATGTATATGCAAAACCACCGATGCAAAGTGACAGGTGCATCCTCTGACAAGCAGCTGGCTCCAGCTAAGGCCCCCGCCTGGTGCGCTGAGGACAGCAGCAAGTGCATCAAAGGGGCAAAGCAAATGCTGGCCTGGAATCGTGAGTACTCTCTCTAGCTGCAAAGCCTGATACTGACATCGTCTACAGAGGCTGAAGGAAATAATATCTTCCCACCTAACAACGAGACCCCAACTTACAGCCAAGACCTAGGCTACTCGGAGGGTGCCCAGACAGATATCTTTATATGAGAGTAATTTGGGCTAACAGGATCACTTTGAAGCCCTATTCCTGTCCTGATGTTTGGCGTGTGGACACGGTAGTGAGGATCTTTGTAAGCGACTTGATGGGCTGTTATGACTTTAAATTGACGAGACTCAATACGTTTCGTTCGGCTCTGGACAATGGTTTCATCGTCCTTATGACTTGACACCCTGTGCCCCCTTCCGCCTGCTAATCCAGGAGGTGCACATACTTCGAGGGGAAGTTTCTCGGGCAGGGTCACTTCGATTTTGGACCCAGTCGTTGAAATAGGTCTCTGAGGCACTTCTTTGGCCACTGTTCAAGGGTTCGTGGTACATTGAAGCTTCGATCATAGGCGATATTCCCCGAAAGCTGTTATTACGAGTAAAAGAGCGCCGACCGCAAGTAGGCGCTCACAATTGATTGGGTATGGCAAGCGCGATGATACTGGCAACTGTCCAACTCTTAATTCTTTGTTACTTAATGTGAAAGTCAAGCCGTCACAACCCATCAACTCTGTAGGACCGAGACTTTTGCAACGACGATTGCTAGCATCAGTAAACTCTTTATCCCCGTGTCGTAGCCATGCAGCATGACTCTAAGCAATACCGCACTAGGTGACAACCGGTTTTTTTTGTGTTTTTTTTACTTCTCGATTCTGAGAAAAGGTCCACCTTTATTTTGTGGCTGCTTCAATGCCTCAAGCTATTCGTTTCTACGACTGATAACGTGAAAATATCGATCTGGTCAGTCACTTAGAAAATTCGAACATATTCGGACTACATTTCAAATTCAGTTCCTTCTGTCCCCTTCCCTTAACTTATCTTTTTGGATATCGTGATAGCACAACCCCTCCGTGAGTTTCACTTCTTCAGTAAACCACGTGCGTGTTATAGTATGCGGGATTTGCCAAAGGTATGACCCCCTTTGTATGGAAATGTGTCTAAAACAATCTCTCATGATACTATGTGTGCTCACTACCGTCCTTTGACGTATGTTGAACCTGGGAGTCGAATCCAAATTCCGCCTTCACGAATGGGTCTAAGTGTGGCTCCCAGACCACATCTTCCGCGCAGAATCCACGTGGTTCAGCTTCGCGATAGGTTTGACGATCTCCCAGAGCGCATCGATTCTCTGCACGACATCCTCCTCCAAAGGTCCTTCTCGAAGCAGATCAAGCGCATCTTCGACTTGCCCAGCATCCGTGCCGCCAACGATCATTTCGTCGCCCAATTCGCCTTTCAGTGCCGAGTGGTATCTCACCCACCGGTACGCCAAGCTTGCACGGCTTAAGCCTGTATCTTCAGACAGTCTCTCCAGGTGCCTTAGAAGCTCCATGAACTCTGGGTGGTACCATGAGTCCAGCAGCTGACGGCCGAAGGAGTCATTTGGATCCCACATGCCCAGGCCTTGCTCAATGTACTCGGGAGTCTTTGCAAGAAAGCCCATACTCATCGGCGAGTATGCCTGGAGCGAAATACCCAAGTCTCTCAAGGTGGGAAAGAGTTCCGACTCACTTAATCTGTCTGCCAGGCTGTACCCCGCTTGGTATCGAGTGGGAAGAACGTACCCCTTCGACTTAGCGTAATTGTAAATCTCCAAGGTCTGCTCTCTAGTGAAATTAGAGAGACCAAATTCTTCAAAGTGACCACGTAAGTAAATCTTTTGAATGACCTCCATCTGCTCACCGAAGGGGACGTCGACGTCGGGACCATGCAAAAAGTACACCCTAACCTGGACACTGTCGTCAGGAGATATTTATTTACCAATTTATTGGGCTTACCTTGTTAGTCTGCAAAGCTTCCCAGCTTTCCGAAGCCTCTTTGGCGATGTTTCTGGCAGACCCTGGGACGAGAGCAGTGTTCGCCTTGGTGTCGATTGAAAACTCCTTCGCAAGCTTTCTTTCACCAATAGCATTTTCAGAAGCACCCCACCCCTGTACCACGGAATTCAGCTATTCGGATCAAATCTTGGGGCGGACATTTCGACTCACGTAAACTCTTGCTGTGTCGAGCACTTTGAGACCATGCTTCCTCATGCTTGCAACAATCCTGTCAACTTTCTCATCTCCGGGGCTCCACGTATGTGTGCCAAGGGAAATTGCGACATATTTTGTGGCATCCGCCATTGTAAAGATCTCAGTTACTCGATTTGCTTAAGATATTCAAATGCAATCCAGTGAAGATACTAGAAAGAATTCGGGAAATGGACGCGGAGACCTGTGTTTTATACGCTGCTCTCAAGAATGAAATGCCCCTCTCTGTTCATCTTTGGCTTGGTAGGAAAAGTCGATGTGCACGAGTTCAAAGACTTCCACGATGGCAGGGGGCTTAGAAAGCGGTGCACTACTGTCCTCGGCCTTTCAAGCGGCCAAGGTGCGAAATCTGTCGACGTAATAGTGGTTGGGCTTCCGGCAATATCACACCTCGTGCATTTGTCATCAAATATTGGCCTGCAAAACGCCGCTTTGTTGCTTAATAAAGGCGGTGCCTGCTACGACAAAATCAATACAAATTCAAATACAAATACAAATACAAATTGAGCTCAAAGTTCCTTTGCTGTGAAAAGACCAAACGAGAAAAAAAAGGAAGACAAACCTCCCACCCCGTTTTGTCTTTTCAGACGCATCGCGTGCTCAGTGTTAATCGCTGTTGGCTCGCCAAACGTGACACAAGATGCAAGCACTTGCTGGAGCGCCAGCGAAGCCTCGAGGTCGCCCAGGCCGACCACGAATACCCGACGCCCCGATTCCCTTAGATGACCAGGTTGCAGTATGGGATCAAATCATCCTGCTCGGAGACCATGCAATGTGGATGCTAACTCCTAATCAGCTGAGAAGAGCCCGCCAACGATTAGCTCAAAGGGCTTATCGCAGCCGCAAGCGAGCTGTCGATCAATCATCTCATGCTCAAAATGCCCATCGTGGAAGCTTTTCACTTGACGAAAAGGCCTCATTTCCGCAGCCTCTTTCGGGTAAAAGTCTTCGAAACATGGCTTCCCCAAAGGACATGGCCCTACTGTTGAAAACAACCCCGGTCGAACTTCTTACTTTTGCACGCCAGGAGCACAGCCTCAATCAACCATGGTCAAATTTGGGCCAAGAAAGAACATCCATGGACGGGAAGAAGCCGATAGTCTCAGTTTTGGCAGATTTCTCTGACGCACTTTCGCGTTTTCCTGACTTTTCACCCGTGAGAGGGGCTACCTCCGTTCCGTCAAAATTGCCCAAAGACGTCCAAGACGTCCAGATAGAGGGCGTAGACGTCACTTCACTTGGCTATAGAATCGTCCGAGAATGCTTTAGACGTGGTATTGCAGCATTGTCTATTGACATGCTGCCTGGTGGTATGAACCCAACCCCTCTCCTTCTTCCCTTGCGCATTGGGGGTACCGAATTCCTTGTTGGCCTCAGTGTTGCCCAGATGAAAGACCTCTCTGATGGATACTGGGGAGATGCACGTTATGATAAAAGGACTTTGAACGCAATGCCGAGAATGTTTCGGATTGTTGAAGGATACCGCGATGGAGCTGTGCCTCGCAAGGCACCACCAGAGCTTCAAATATTACAATACGGTCGCACCAGAACGATTCTGCAAACAACCTTGCCGAATTTGCAGCACGAATTCCTCGAGGCTTCTGATGTCGAGGAATACCTGGAAGAGCGGGGTATCCTGGTGCGCGGCACCGAAGATATCGTTGAATTAGGATTGGAGCCTGAGGGGGGTTACCAGGACGACGGCCATGAACTCGCAGACTGGACAATCTTCGGACAACAGTCTTCGACAAGCCATACTATTCCCTCTGGTCTCTCGACATTCATGCCGTCGTCAGAGCAATCCGCTATGTTGGCTGAGAGTAGCCAGCTACTACCAGAGTGTAACCCTGACCATGGGGGCACTTTGGGGTCTTCTGTAAAGATCACCATCAGCCTTGATAAGCTTGTGGAGAGTCTTGTTGCAAATGCCAGCTGCCTAGGGCCGGCACCAGGTATAACAAAAGCTCACGTCGACCTCGCCATTAGTAGTTCAATCGTGGCTACGACTAACTAAGGATCCAATCGTTCTATCGAGTATCCTACTGTGGAACATTACTTCCCAGTTTTTCCTGACAGTTCGAGGCTAGTAAACTGAGTATTAACTAAATACGAACCGATCCATAGAAGCGTGGTCGTATGGCACACGTCTTTTCTTCTGACCTTCACGTTCTCTTAGTCCTGCGAACGAATTAATGTTTGTTAGATAGGGCAACCTCCACCTTGATGTCACCCAGCTTGTAGATAAAGCTACTTGTATGTCTCTCTGGAAAGCCACTTGTAAAGGTTTGGATGCATTTAACTTCGTTGGTCTGCGTCTTTTACATCGGTATTGATGATTGCCCTGAACCTTCTGCTTGCCAGCATCTTGCGACGTTCATAGGGACTCCAAAAAGAAAACGAATGTACACGTGAACTAGCTCAAATAAAACAGTTCGCATATATTTGCAAGCAAGGATGTTCTCATCTAGCTAAGGGACCGTGTTTCAGGGCCTTCCTATTTCTAACAGAAACCTGACATCCATAACACCGATGACGGGTCCCCTATGGTGGTACAAACTGCAAAACCATCTATACTTTAAATACTACTGCGAGTATATGCTTTTGAACAGCTCTGAGAGTAGACTACCTCTGGGAAGCTTCCTTGAAACAGATGGAGTACTCTCACACCAGGATGTTATCTAATTGTCGTCTGAATTGACGAGACCACCCAGAGTGCAAGCCCATTTGTCCAGAACAGTCTTCACGGCCGCCTTGCTATTGAATTTATTGCTGAAGCTGATTTCCAGAGTAAGCAAGCCCCTCCACGAATGTGATCGACACGACCTATGAGAAATAGTCAATAAGTGTCGAACGATGAGCGAGGATTGATATGATGCAGCAGGCCACGGGTGACATACAATTTCGGTGGGCTCACGTCCGTCATAAGCTGATAGCGCTCCAATTCCAAGGTTGTACTCTGGTTACCCTTGTACGTTCCGTCGAATTGGTTTTCACCAGGCGGGTCGGACACGTAGTTCAAAGCTAGACCAAAACTTGAGTCGTTAGGCTTCTCCATCTCATCCCTGTTGATATGGGTAAGTACAGTGATCATAGTGGCAAGAGTGAGCGTAGTCTTACAGGGCGATCTTTAGAATGAACCCTGTGGCCTGTTTGCGGAGCTCAGACGCCGCAGCAACATCCTCTCGCTCGCCAAGAGACGTCCAGCGCTTTTGTATATCTTGAGCAACTGGCCATATGTCACCGTCCGTCTCGTAAGCTGCCAACAAGGAGCCAGGAACCTCCATCATTTCCATACCGACCGCTGGGCAAACGTATCTATTTCGCTCACCCCACGGGGACTTCAGGTTGGCGACGCGAAGGTCGTAGCCTGTCACGACATTCGCCGACCCTTTCTCTTCGACCTTGGCCTCGCCGTGAATCGTAGTTACAAGAGCAGCCTGTACAACAGATGTAAGCTTGACTTGATTGACTCGAGCCAAAGCCTTAAGATTGTCGAGAAACCCTGGTGAGTGAAAGGTATACGTGACAACTCCCGTCCCTGGTCTCGTCCGGACCGGCTTTGGTAGATGGGGCAGCTGAATCTAGCGAAGATTAGAGAACAGAAAAGTAACTATGATCGCACGGAAATACCTCTTTAGAGATCTGACCTAACTGTTTGACGGCCCCATCCGAGATCCTACCAACGTCGAGAGTTGCTGGAGGGAGCTTAGACACCTCTATTCCATCCGGAAACTTGGAATTCTGAGCCGATGCAATGTTGGATAGTATTTCGTTCATGATCGTCCTCAATCCGGCTCCGTCGACCAGTGAATGGTGCATGTGTAGGAGTAGATCGAATTCTTGGACATTACTGCGCTGCTCAGGATCTATTAGTAGATACAAGACGGCACAATGGCCGAAATCATTCGGCAGCGCAGCCTCTCGACTGATAGACTCATACTTTGAGAGCCATCCTTCGGTAGTGCTAACCAAATGCACCGTTTGCTCCCCCCATTGTTCAACACCGACTTCGTCTTCGAGTTGGTATGCAAGTTCATTTCCATGCCGGACTTTGCAAGCAATTGTTGGATATGTCCGTCTGGTTCCAATGAAGGCCTTTCTTACCACCTTTTGCAAGCTGCCAGAGCTGAGGCATTGCGATTCGTGGCCCTTCAATCGGATGGTTGCGCCGAGGCTTGGACAGTTATGTCCTTGAGCATAGTCGTTAAGCAGGGCCAACAGGTATTCCGATGCGGTCAAATCCCGTCTGAAAGTCTTAGGGGAGCCTTCAGGGCTACTCCACGGGTAGAAAGAAGTCTGCGGAGACATGGTGACAATGATACCGCTTCCCGCTGTTAGAGCCAACTCTGTTCTGGAGCATGCATGATATTTTATCTGTCATAATGATATGCCTATTTCATGACTGCCTAAACCGTTGCTAAGATAGTTTAGAAATCGCCGAAGCTTCCCTAATATTATTGTCCAGAAGCTCCCAGGTCGGCGTATTCCTGACGGAAATCCCGCTAAGCTGCCTAGGCTCGAATGCGGGCGCTATGAGCGCGACCACTGGTCCGAAATGAGCAACAGAAAGTGGGTAGTTGATACCAAGGATACAATATCTACTCACCGTGGTTTGCCCGTTTGCATCCTTTGTCGTACGTATGTGAAGGATCGCGTAAATTCGCCGAAGACTTCGTTACCCAAAGGAAGCAAAGGATTTACACTTGGGCATTATCGCGCCCGTAAGACGTCGTAGGATTCGATCCCCAGGCGCTACTACTACTATGCGTACGTTTGATACCGATCTAAGACCTTGTAGTACCCAAGCATTGGAAGGGCACATAATCGGCGGGGTTGCGCCGCCAGCCGAGATACATCACGATCGGAACCTCTCGTCCCGTGCGAGATCTTCGGAAGTTCGGCCATTCTCCACTGGATGATTCCCAGATCGACTTATTAACCTGTTTCCAACCGACTATGTGGTCGGGCCGGTAGCCGCCAAATTCTCGGTGATGAATATAAAAGCTACGGACCCTCTCTATCGTTGGATTTCAGGTTCGGTAAGCCAAGAATGGCTTTCATTAAATCTATCGTTGAGAGAGATTTATTCTTCCCAGTCTTGGCTCTATATGGCGCCATCCTCGTTTTGCTCTTGATCAGAAAGCCTCTCAAGGCCCGCATCAGCTCCAACAAGACCAAATATCGTGGTTGCGAACCACCTCGAACCCACCCGGCCTCTACAAGGTTTTTTGGTCTTCCCTATGTTCTCAAGATCGTTGAGGCGGCCAGGGAAGCCCAAGTCCCGGACTTGTTTTGCTCTATCTTCGATGATACGGGCCCTGAAGTCCACACCGTAGCCCAGTCCTTGCTAGGTAAAGAGAATTACTGGACTAGAGACCCCGATAATATCAAACATCTTCTGTTTTCGGGTTTCGGCGACTGGAAACTTCCATACGCAAGGACTACGGCGTTCCACCATTGCTGGGGCGGTGGCATCTTCGGCGCAGATGGACCTCAATGGAAAAAGTCAAGAGCCCTGGTGCGACCGGCGTTTAAAACGAGCCTCACACACGATACAGAACTGCTCGAAAGACATGTGCAAAATCTGATCAAAAGAATTCCGGCTGGAGAAACGGTTGATCTGGGGGACTTGTTTCCCCTCTTCACTATGGACGTAGCGACGGACATCCTCTTCAACGAAAGCACAAGCTGTCTCGATCCAGTGAAGGCCGGAGAGGGTCAGATGTTCGCATCAAGCTTCAACTACGTAATGAAGCAGATGTCTATACACGTCACGGCACCTTTCACACGTTATTTCTACAACCCCAAGCTGAAAAAGTCTACGAAGTTCATCTTTGACTTCACCGACAGCTTCATAAACGAAGCACTGCAGACCGAGACGAAGAACACAGATGTGTTGAATGGAGAGAAAACGATCAATGAAGTAAGCTTCATTAGTAGACTTTCAAGTATCAACAAATCTTCAGAGATCCTGAGAAGCGAGCTACTCAGTCTTATGGTCGCTGGACGGGACACGACAGCTGCTCTCCTTGGAATTGTATGGTGGCACCTTTCGCGGAGAACCGACATTTTGGAGAAGCTACGGGTAGAGATTGCCCACCTAAACGGCAAAGCACCGAGCGTGAAGGAATTGAAGGGTCTAGGATACCTAGAAAGTCTGGTGAATGAAGGAAAGTATCTTCCCTTAGATGAGTCGTCTTGTTTACTTACTGCGGCTTTCAGTTCTGCGACTATATCCGATCAACCCAGTCAATTCAAGAACCGCTCGATGCGACACTGTCCTACCCCGAGGGGGAGGCTCAGACGGCTTATCACCTTTATTTATCGCCAAGGGCCAAACGGTGATTTTTAGCTCATTGGCTCTGCACCGTCGGAAAGATATTTGGGGCGATGATGCGCTTCAACTAAGACCCGAGAGGTGGGTTTCTATCAAGCCTACAGCGTGAGACATTGAGCCCGCACTTTAGCCTATAAAAAACTAGCTTACACGAAGGTAGATGGGAATACATTCCATTCGGTGGAGGACCGAGAATCTGTCTCGGGCAGCAACTCGCGCTTTTGGAAACGGGATATGCCACGGTGCGACTATTGCAGGAGTTTGCCCACATAAACCCAGTCGGCGCGAACGAGTTTGTGGGGAGTTTTGCGATGGCATTAACCAGTGGTGATGGGTGTAAGGTCAAGCTACACAGATGAAAGGCCGCAACTTGACGCCGGGTTGTGTTGCGAGTGCTCAGAGGCATGCTTGTGAAGTATAATAGGATTCATTCATCTTACATTATGTCTTATTTCTGGATTTTGGCATAAGAGAGCCAGCTGTTCGTACTGCACTCTCATAATTGTAAGCAATCACGATGCCGCATACGTTTGATCAAAGCGAGACCTAATTGGTGATCCTGGCTGCCGTCATGAACGCGATGCCTAAACTTGATTTCTTCTTGGAGATGTCGCGGATGGAAACGGGGCCGCTGAACAATAGCCGCAAACGCGACAATCAGAGACTTGTACGCCATGATATTCCCTGCTCTTCCATTCTCACAGATATACCAGTAGTTTAGAATAAGCTGCCGTAGTTACTTCTCTATCGAAGACCCGGTTTCATCTAATTATCGATTAGCCAGGCTGCGATATTAAACTACCACTTTACACCATTGCCCCTCTTAGCCTCGAAAGGTGTGTGCTAAAATGAAGCACGACCGCAGGCAAGATTTCATGGTCCTCTTAGCATCAGATTGACTCTCTCCTAAAAGACGGAGTCTTCCTTTGAGTCTAAGATTGCCATTCCTTTAACCATTCGCCGACAAAGCTCCGAATTCCGTCTTTAGCTGCTTTGACCGCTCGTGGTGGAACTCCGGGACCCGTCTCGTTTGATGTGACGCCATTCTCGTCCCAGTGGTGTACCGCATCGTCGATCAATATCAGAGGCTCGCTGGGCGTGGATTCACGCGGAGGTTGCGACAAAGCGTGAACACCAGCCGCTCGCCACGGGTCCCACTCGCCATCCAGCCACGCTAGTCTTGGGTAAGACGCGTCGAACCCCCCAAATCTGTTAACGATGTCCGTGTTCGCTGGCTCGGAAATGTTGAAAGCCTGGCGGCATATGCGTGTCGAGTACTCGATATCGACAAGTCGTGAGATCATGGGAAGAATGTCATCCGGTACGCCAGAGCCCGTTTGGAGGAACCCCCATCTAACACCTGGTTAGCTGACATGCAGGTGAAACAGTCGTCTCAACTAAAGGACTCACTCAGTGCAAACTTGATAAGGCCATAGACGCCAGGTCTGTGAAAGGTCGTCCTCGGCGTAAAAGTGCAAGTCCTCGGTGCGGAAAAAGTCGCTTTTGGACCGGGCTCCATCCTCTGACGGAAGCTGGTACCCAATGAAGTTGAGCATGCGGTCGGTCAGGGGTTCTGAATCAAGATGGTAGCCCGCAGCTTTGATTATGGTCTCGACTGTCGACCGCTTGTGCTCCAGGACAGGGTACTGGTTTTTGTCGTTCGAAATAGCGTCACAATACTTGAAGAAGGCGTCATCGCTGATTGCGGGGTCCCAATTGTAGCTTTGCAAGCCAGAGATACCGTAGGAAAGCGAGTTGGCAAAGTCGGCATTGTCCGTGACGTCTCTTTGTCCGAAAAGATCCTTGAGTGAAGGAATATGCTCAGCATTTGTCTTGTTCAACAAGATGCTGTCCACTATGTGAATCAATTTACCCTGTGTTTCGGCGCACTGGGGAGGCCCAAATATTCTCGCAGCCTCATAGTACTCCCAGTAATCCCAAATAGCTGCCGGAACACCCGAGGATGAAATGGCAGCAAAAAACACGTCAGGGTAAGAGATGCGTAGAAAGGCAACGAATGAGCCCGCGTAGGAACCTCCGTAAGCTATCCACGGAACCTTATGCGGGCTAAAGTCCACGTCAATGCCCTCAAATTCAACATTCTTGGCGAAGTATGCCGTATCTGCTAGAGCCTGGTCTGTAGTCAAGAAGCGCAAGTTTTCGGTGCTGAGGTCGGGTGTAGGGACACTGCTGCCGTAGTATCGGTGTTCGAGAATGACCCCCAGGCCATTGGTCGCCTTTGTGATCTCGTGGACAATTCCCTTTTCAAGAAACGGCAAGCGGCCAACGCCATCGGTCTCACCGGATGCTAATACAAAGACTGGACCTCCAGGCTTGTAGAATTGAGCATCGAACCAATACCGCAAGTTGAACTTGTCGTCAGAGTGAGGTTCATACCTCGACTCGTTATGAAAATGGTCGACTGGGACGGAGAGGTTGTACTCTGGATATTTAGCTGCTCTAGTAGACAAGTGACTATTGCCTAAAATCTTCATCACAGTAGTCAGCAAAGAGTGAATTCTGAAGAGGTTCTAGTACCTGCTCATACTTGACGTTCCAGTTCGCCGACTGGGATCGGAAGCCCACGGAGTGCGCATGCCGGTAGTACTAGCGTCACAATGCCGGCTAAAGTAAACCATTTCATTTTGAACATCAATATTTCTCAAATAAAAGAAGAGATGGCAGATTGGAGAAGAAGATTGCTCTTCGAGG
This sequence comes from Sordariomycetes sp. S80-01Y, assembly GCA_037042185.1. Taxonomy (NCBI): domain Eukaryota; kingdom Fungi; phylum Ascomycota; class Sordariomycetes; species Sordariomycetes sp. S80-01Y. The sequence goes on along the minus strand of JAXQJY010000027.1, from coordinate 3,165,981 downwards.
GCCTCGGGAGCGTACCTTTTATGGCCGAAGGGGTGCAATCGCTCACAGCCCCGCAACATCAATCGATGATGGTCGCTTAAGATACCGCATCTGAGCTTCCAGCTGCGAATCTCAGTCGATCAGGAAAACCTGCAAGGTCTTCCAATTCAAGTTTCATCATCTTATTGGATCGGCCTCCCACATTGAGTGGCGTGTGGTCCATTAACCTTCTCAATTAGGCAAGTACACGGCTGCTGCTGAGCCGAAGATCCGAGTAGCCACCCGCCCGGCTCTTCAACTTTACAAAAGTGCCGTAAACTTGCAGAAGAGTTCTGTGAAGGCTTGTATAATGACCATCCTTGATTCTGGCAACTCCAACGTTGTCACGTTTTGCATCTCTTCTAGTATCCTCGGTAAGTTTATCACTCTCACCACCATAACGCACGTTCCTATTTCTAGTGCCCCTCTTCTGATGTATTGAATGAGGAGGACATTTAAAAAATAAGCAAAGTTCCTTGCTATGGTTTTCTTATTGGCAGATATAGGCCACTAATGCTCGAGATAGTCATACAGTAACGTATCCAGCGATGGAGAAGACAAGAGCATTACTGCTTCCCTGCCCGTTCTTCCCAATTGATACCGATACTCCATTGAAGCTTTGAATTGCTAATCTAAGTGTGGAATATGAAACGACAGCAAAGTTTAAGAGATTCAGATCAATGACACCGATATTTATATCTTCCTTTTTCTTGTTGCCGAGCCAATACTAAACGAGGGCCTTGGTATCGATGGGCGTTGGCTCCTTGGTGTCTGGGCTTGCTAACTGCTCCTCTAGGGCTTTCTCTCTCATGACGATGATTCTGGGCTTGTAATATCCAGATGCGCCAAACTTGATGGTTTGGAACTCTTCCGCGTTCTCGTGGGGAACAATGCCGAGCTTCCCTGCTTCGAGGGGCGAGAAGGTTCCCCAATCATCGTAAGCGTCGAACTCGCCAGCCCCCTTGATAGGGAAACACCAGTTCACGACAAAAAAAGATAAGAAGGAGATAGCCATTCCCGAAAAGAAGGCAGTGTAGTACAGCTGGAACAGGGCATCTGGAGCATCATCTATGCCACCGGCACTGACGACAAGGCCACCAATTGTGGGGCCCCAACCCGCCACCCAGCAAGGTATAGCCCTCCAGTTGAAGCCATGTTGAAACCAGTAGTCGGATGGCTCTGTCCTATACAAGTCGCTAAGTTTGATCCTTTGCCGACGGATGAGATAGTAGTCTGCAATCATGATACCCATCAAAGGGGCCAAGAAGACGGAGAAGGAGCTGAGTACGGTTATGAAGGTGGCAGCGCGGTTGATCAGCTGCCACGGTTGGATGATCCAGGTGGCCATGAATGTAATGATGGCACCCCGGCGAATGTCGATATAGCGGGGAAAGATTCCGGCGAGATCTATGCCACCGGCAACAGCATTACCACAGACATTCTGGAATAGGATAGCAAAAGCGAAAGCTAGAGCTAAGAAGAAGACCCCAGCTCGAGCTTTGGGCGATCCCTCGCCGTCTGCTTTTGGTCAATAAGAGCCCATGATTGGAATCTGGTGCTGGATACTTACTTTCCATCATAATCATCATCAGATCAGGCGGGTTCCACCAGATCTCACCATAGATGATCTGACATGCAGCCGTAGTCACCAAGCCTCCCAGCGAGACGAAGATGCCAACAATCCACTGTACGGAAACAGTACCGACAATGAAGCCCCAGTGGTTTTTGGCATATCGAGAAAAGTCACTCTCGTTTGTCATGCCCGCGGCTTTCTGCCCGATGGCTTGGTTCAGGCCGGCCATCATGATCCACGAAACACTCCAGCGAGAGGTTGATGGCACGTCCTGGCCCTGCCAGAAAACAGGACCAACCCCACCAGCCACAGAAAGGGACCAGATCATCATGGCAATCATGGCTATTCCGCAACCCACGCTCGACACAAAGAAAGGCTTCTTAAACCGCTCAGGTCGAATGAACAGGAATGGGACTGAGATAACCCAGAAAACGACGAACCCAACCATTTCACTCGTCGTAGTTGGCATGTTGGCGGATAAAGTATTAGGTAGCTTATGGAACGAAGGCCAGATAGCCGTCAGGCAGACGGTAACAAGCTTTCCGCCGTTCCAGCATTGTATGGCGGTCCAGATGAAGTTTAGTAGACAACGCTGGGTCAACGGAATGTATGCTCCGCGTAAGCCCCAAGTATAGCGGTTCTGCACCGTGAACCCGATGTGCCATGTCAACCCAATCCAGCCGATAACGCATGCGAAAACGGATACGATGAGGCGAGATATCACAATTATTGCCATGGCTTGGCCAACAGAAAGACCTTGCGTAAGGAAAGTGTTTGGCGTTTGCCATGTTGAGATGTTGAGGGCGCCACTGTGCTTGTCAGCTCATCATGTCGCTGGTGGGCAGGCGCAGAATACTCACAGAGAAGCAGCACCAAAGAAATTGAACCAACCCCAGGTTCTCCTCGAGGGTGGCAGAGGGACCAAGTCGCGGTTGCACCATGCTGTCGTCTCCTCATGTCGCGACTCATCGGCCTTGAGCACAGCCGCTGCCCTGATCCTACGGACCGTAGAGTTGACCATTTTGGCTAGGACGAAAACGTAGTAGGCATACAAAGCTAGAGAGTGGCGCAGAGTCGCATCTGCGACGAACTGTTGATGATCTGTATGAAGAAGCACAGATGTAAAGCTGCTCGTGACCGAGTCCTGTTCTTATTTCCGACGTACTAACACGACGAGTATTGAGTCGGGGTCGCTCCGCGCGTGCATGGCGTCTTATCATTTATGGAGATGCCGGGAACATCTTATCCTAAACCAGACTATTCCATCGATGAAGAGAGCGGGGGCTATTGTAAATGATTCGAGAGGGCAGGAATTCGAGGTTCAAGACCCCTGCTCTGACAACTGTGACTCTGTTGGCTGATCAAGGACGGATTCGATTCAATATCGCGTCTTCTTCTCTTCCTGTCGATAGAACCATCATTTTCGTATGCATGAATAACCCAAGTTCTTCAGGTCAATTCAACCGCCCTCACACAGGTTGCTCCAGGGATGAAACAAAGTACGCTATCGGCTCCCAGAACACCAAAGAGTGACACGAGGGGGAGTTTCCCTTTCATATCGAGACACAGCTTAACTACCACGTGCAATTGAGTCGCCAAGGCCCCAGATTCCTGGCTGCGTCGGTCCGTTTCGTCTCCTTGTCAGTCGGAGAGGCCCCGATGGACCCTCTGCAGCCGATCTCGGTCCTTGGTATCGGAGCTTGATTCAATGCCCGACATATAGACGCCAATATTGAGTGTGTGAAGTATCGCTTTCTCTGTTTTCCTGTCCAATGTGCACAAAAGCGCAATCTTTAATAAATGGAGAGGTCTGCCTGCAAAATGACCTATGCTGCGCTCCGAATCGGCGTGGATGTTGGTGGGTAAGTGCGATCAGGTCATGCCCCCGGTAGAGAACAAACCAGCTCATGATTGACAGAACCAACACTGATGGGGTTATTTTGGATCTCAGTCGCTCTTCACAGCCAAATCGTGGTATTCTGGCCTGGAAAAAGTCCAGCACTACGAAGAACCCCAGTGATGGTATCAACGAAGTTATCAAGGACATGTTCGAACAGTCCAGCGTCAATCCCAAGGAGGTGGCCAGCGTCACGATCGGCACGACTCACTTCATCAATGCGGTAGTCGAGATGGACCAATCTCGGCTGGCCAAGGTTGGAGTCATTCGACTCTGCGGTCCTTTCTCCAAGGATATCCCCATTGGCATCGACTGGCCTCCAAGGTTGAGGGATATAATTTGTGGCCACCGAGGTATGGTAGATGGTGGGCTTGAGATTGACGGCGGCGTAATTGCCGAGCTCGACAGTGAAGCTGTGGAGAAGGAGGTCGAGATCATCAAAAAGAAAGGCATCAAGAGCATCGCCATTTGCGGTGTCTTCAGCCCGATAGACATCATTCACAGACAGGAAGAAACTGCCGCAGACATTGTAAAGCGGGTGTACCCTGAGGCCAGCATCGTCTGTTCCAAAGACGTGGCCAACATTGGCTTTTTGGAAAGGGAGAATGCCGCAATCCTCAATGCCTCAATCCTCGACTTTGCCCGGAGAACAATACATTCTTTCCAGATCGCCGTCTCAAGGTTGAATCTGGAATGCCCCGTCTTCATTACACAGAACGACGGGACAATCATCCCCGCCAGCTCGGCCGCCCGCCTACCCGTCCGCACGTTCTCCTCCGGACCGACGAACAGCATGCGTGGTGCTGCTTTCTTGCTACAAGATCAGATCAAAGAGGCGATGATGGTCGTCGATATCGGTGGGACTACTACGGATGTTGGTTTATTACAGAAGAACGGATTCCCAAGACAAGCTGCGGCATTCAGCGAAATCGCCGGAGTGAGAACCAACTTTTCCTACCCAGACGTCAGAAGCATAGGCCTTGGCGGGGGGTCCATCGTAGGCAAGAATAGTTCAGGGAAACTCACAGTTGGTCCTGAGAGCGTTGGCTATCAGATTCACCAAAAGGCCCTCGTGTTTGGCGGCAACGTCCCCACGACGACCGACTACACAGTTCTCGGAAAGCGACAGGTGGATATTGGCGATCGCTCCAAGGTTGATGGGTCAGATCTGGCAGCCAGCTTACCAGAGTTTCAGTTAAGGGTAAAGACCATGCTAGAGAAGATTGTCGACACTATGAAAACTTCTCCTGACGACATTCCGGTAGTCCTTGTGGGTGGCGGCGCCATCATCGCCCCTGACTCTTTGGAGGGGGCTTCTCGCGTGGTCAAACCAAAATGGTCGGGAGTAGCCAATGCAATTGGCGCCGCAACTGCTCGAGTCTCCGGGGTCGTAGATTCTGTCGAGTCCACTGAGAACCGCAGTAAAGCTGAAGTCACTGATGTTGTGTCTGAGCGTGCTATTGAAGCCGCTGTGCTAGCCGGTGCTGTGCGAGAGACGGTGACCATCGTTGAAATGGAGACTTACCCACTGCAATACATCGCGGATAAGAGCAGAATCATTATCAAGGCTGTTGGAGACTTTGACTACACAAGAACAAATTTCGATGTTGCGCCTGTTGTCACAAGAGATGTGGACTTTGCCAATGATGCCGATCATGTCGTGTCCAAAAGTGCTGGTGCGCAATGTTTACGCGCAGAGCCGGCCATGGTCGAAGGCGTCGTCTTTACAAAGGGGTACATCAATGATTATAGGCCCAAAGTTGTCGACAGAACGTGGTATATTTCTGAAACGGATCTGGAGTTCATCTCGATCGGCTGCTACATCCTCGGCACTGGCGGTGGAGGCTCTCCCTACCAGCACTTTCTTCGTCTGCGCCAGATGGCTCGCGAAGGGGTAACACTTCGCGTGATCAGTCCACACGACCTCAAGGACGATGATCTGGTTGCCTGCGGAGGAGGGAAGGGCTCACCGCAAGTATCGATTGAGAAACCTGTGGGTGATGAAATTCTCGAGTCACAGCGCGAACTATACAAGTTTCTCCACGCGTCGCCAGACGCAGTCATCCCGCTTGAGATTGGTGGCGGAAACGGGCTACAGGGTCTGATCATCGGCGCTTCGTCAGCTTTGGACATCCCGGCAATTGATGGAGACTGGATGGGACGGGCGTATCCGGTGAGTTGGCAGATAACGCCAGTGGTATATGAGAAGAAGGCCGTGATGGTGCCTACTTGCATCTCGGACGGCAATGGAAGAATCATCTTTATGACGAAAGCACCTACGGAACTCGATGCAGAACGTGCTCTGAGGGCAGCCTTGAGCCAGATGGGGAGTCACGTTGGCTGCGCGAAAGGTCCAGTTTCCGGGGCTAACACGAAGAAGTGGGTTGTCGAGAACACCATGTCCCTTGCTTGGCGTATTGGACGTGCTGTTTCGCTGTCACGATGCATGAACATGGTTGACAGCGTCGCTGAGAGCATTGTTGATGAAGTAGGCGGCGCTGAAAGTGCTAGGGTGCTTTTCAAAGGTAAAATCGTTGGCGTGGACAGGATCCTCAAGATGGGTCACGCTTACGGTGAGGTGATCATTGAGAGTACGGAAGACGGCGAGTCCAGGCTGGAGAAACTTGTCATTCCTTTCAAGAACGAGAACATATATGCGAAAAAGGTTAGCACAGACGGCAAGGAGGAGGTAGGTTGCTCCAGCCCCGCTTCTTGCTATCTACTGACAATGAGAAGATAGTAGCTATTGTTCCTGATCTAGTTTGCGTTCTGGATGCTCAAAATGGCGAGGCTCTCGGTACACAAGAGTATCGTTATGGTCTACCGGTCGTTGTCATTGGCATCACGGCCTCGGAGAAGTGGACAAGCACGGAAAGGGGCATTGAAATTGGCGGCCCCAGGGGCTTTGGCTTCAACGAGCTCAAGTACAAGGCTCTTGGCAAGTTCAGCAAGCCTAGAAGTGTTATTGACGAGTTCAATAGACGAACGTAGAAAGCCCCGGACTCTGCCCACCCTGGACATCTAGGCTGGTCGTACTGAGCAGGGTGGATGTAACAACGTGATTTCAAACCGAGGGTTGAGCTAGGAAACAGCCCACCATACGGGCTAGGTGAGCATTTCGTAAACAGACGTGGCTGCGAACATAAGAAGTGGCAGCAAGTATTGCCATGATGAGTCCGGGTCGGAGTCGCAAAGTTGGTGCAAATCCGTGCAAGACACCCTACATCAAGGCTAGCCTGACTTGAACCGTGAAAGTGAAATATAAGTGTCTGTTGCCTTCAAGTTTTCAAATTAGGTGAATAGGGAAGCCATCGCATATTCAGACCACGTGAGCCTTCGGCACCCCGTCGTGGAAGCCATCAGCAACCGTAGGGTAGGACAAGCGACGGCGTGAGGCACGACCAGAATAGTGCACACGGTATTACAGCCCCTGATCATGAAGAAGATGTGAAAACACTTGGGACTCATAAGTCATGCAACGGAATCGGACAACCTTGGCTAGCCATGCGAAGCCAAAATGTCGATGAAGCTTCCATGGCTGAGCAGACTGATGTGCCTAGATATCTGGTCACACAAACTGCCTCGACACGCGTATCCTGGTGGTATCTGAGCCACGAGGCATGTTACTACTACTTACTACCTTAGTTACTGGCAAATACGGCAACCTCAAGACCGTCATCATCGTCGTCGACTGTCCGTCGGCTTCGTCAGTTCGGTTCTCATTCTATGACGATGGGATCTCGTGGCATATGCAATCACTCTCAGCTGCTTGGCCCCGTCCCGTGCTATTGCCGCACAAGACACGCTTGAGCTTCGTTGTCTTGAGGTAGCGATGTCACATGAGTTGAATCAAGATGTGCAAACAGCAACGATTGGTGGCCGCGAAACAAAGGAAACAGGCCGGGTCGGTGGATTTGACTTCGGGGCGTTATCTAGCTTGTTCGGGGCGGGGCAAGTGAAGGCCGGCGGCAGAATCCAGGGGTTCCATGCGCCACCCGCGAGCATTTGCCAGATGTCTCGGAGGTGCCAGTGATGTCAGCGTCGCGCACAGCCGATTGCCATGTGCAGCAGAAGGAAGGCGAGTATCACCCGTTGGCCGACGCGCGGAGGACAAACACGCCGAGTAAGTCGCAATTTGGGCAAACACAGGGAGTACGGAGTACCTTAGCTGGTGATGAGTGGCTACGGCGGGCATCGTCGGTGGCAGTGTTGAATGGCCTCAGGAAATAATGGGCTGATGTTAGATAATACGCGGCGAATGAGAGCTAGCGATTAAGATTGTAATTGAGCGAGTCGTGTGCGCTTGCCGTCTACGATCGCCATTATTCTCATTAAAATCCCCCCGAAATTGCTCCACAAGGGGTCTGTCGTAATCGATAAGACATCGGCGGGGGCGACAGCAGCTCCTCCAGTGCTCCTTTCCATTCTCAACCGCCCCGGCTTGAAAAATTCCCTTCACCGCCTGCCGCCGCGACTTAGGGGCTGCCGACCCGCTTTTCCACCAAGATACAGGCTCTGCAGCCACTGAAGTAGCCGAATCGCCTGCGCAGATTCCGTCCAACTTTCCCATCTTCCCCATATTCACCAAAACTTCCCAGTTAACCCTCAACCCTTAACCCTGTTTTTGTATCCCCTCCTCCCCGATCGATTCCTTTCCTCGACACTCTCTTACCCTCCTCTTCTTTTGTTCTTGTTCAGCTAGTGCCTTGGTCAACCGATAATCCAAACCGACGTGGCGCTGCTCCTCAATTGCTACTGATTAGCATTGTTCTCCTCGACCGACGCCGAGCACCGGCCACTCCTTCGCCCACCCACCATCCGAAGCAGGGTGGTAGTTCTGGACGAGGCGAGCAGGTAAGTCAGAAGCCCATCGCGAGCTTCACTCATGTTTCTACGCTGTCTTCTCTCCGCGGAAGCTTACAATGTCTTTCACAGTCCCAACCCGGCAGTGGGCCACGCCCGAGACCCACGACACCGAACCCGCACGCCAATGTCGTAGACCACGCGCATCCCGACGAGTCACCTTTTCCGAGCCTCTCACCGCCGAGATGCTTTCCTCTACGCTTCTTCCGATGCGCTTCCGCGGCGGTTCGGCCCCAGCCCAGAATGCCGCGCCCACTTGGCTTGGGAAGAAGATCACCCCTTTCCTCCAATTCCTCGCCAAACTCGCCTGCTCCCACCCGATCCACCTTGTCGTCCTCATTGCTGTCCTCGCCAGCACCAGTTATGTTGGCTTGATTCAGGACAGCCTGTTCGACGGCACTACAAGTGTGGGAAAGGCCGATTTCAGCTCTCTTGTCGACGGCAGCAGGGTGCTGCGCGCTGGAGCTGACACCAACTGGAACTGGCAGAGCGTCGACGGCCTCAAGTCTTCTGCCACCGATCAGCACCTCGCGCTGTTGACTCTTGTCTTCCCTGACACTCTGTCGAGTGACTCGCCTAGCACTGCACCGCTATCACACGCCGTTCCGACGCCGGAGAACCTCTCTGTCACCCAACTTCCGTCCACTGAGAACCCCTTCACGACCTACTCTCAGGATAGCATTCTTGCTTACTCGCTGCCTTACGCAGAGGCTGCCGATTTCATCGTCGCCGCGCAGGAGATCCCTAACGAGGATGCGGAGGTCACGGAGACCGGCCATGGCAAGGAGAAGAAGATGTGGATCATGAAGGCTGCCAAGGTCACCACTCGCAACACCATCGCCCAGTGGGCCAAAAACGCTTGGTCTGAGTTCATCGATCTGCTCAAGAACGCCGAGACACTCGATATTGTCATTATGGTTCTTGGCTACGTCTCCATGCATATGACCTTTGTGTCGTTGTTTGTGTCCATGCGCCGCATGGGCTCCAACTTCTGGCTGGGCATGAGCACCTTGTTCTCTTCTGTATTCGCCTTTTTATTCGGTCTGGCAGTGACAACCAAGCTGGGAGTACCTATCAGCGTTATTCTGTTGTCCGAGGGTCTGCCTTTTTTGGTTGTCACTATTGGCTTCGAGAAGAACATTGTTCTCACTAGGGCCGTCCTGTCGCACGCCATTGAGCACCGTCGCAACCTCATCCAGAAGTCGAAGGGCAGTAAGTCCCCCGAGCCCTCGACTCAGGGTCTCATCCAGTATGCCATCCAGGCTGCCATCAAGGAAAAGGGCTACGAGATCATTCGTGATTACGCCATCGAGATCGCTATCTTGGCTGTCGGTGCATTCTCTGGCGTGCAGGGCGGCTTACAGCAGTTCTGCTTCCTCGCATCCTGGATCTTGTTCTTCGATTGCTTGCTCCTGTTCACATTCTACACTGCCATTCTGAGCATCAAGCTCGAGATCAACCGTATCAAGCGCCACGTCGAGATGCGAATGGCCCTGGAAGACGATGGTCTCAGCCGCCGCACTGCTGAGAACGTCGCTAAGAGCAACGACGACAAGACCGAGGAAACTTCATTGTTTGGACGCAAGCTCAAGAGCAGCAGTGTGCCTAAGTTCAAGGTACTGATGGTGTCCGGCTTTGTCCTCATTAATGTCATCAACCTCTGTACCATCCCTTTCCGCAGCGCAGGTTCTTTCACCAGTATTCGATCTTGGGCTGGCGGTCTAGGTGGCGTCGTCTCCAGCCCGCCTGTTGACCCCTTCAAGGTTGCCTCCAATGGCCTCGATGCCATCCTCGCGACGGCAAAGGCCAACAACATCCCCACACTGGTCACTATCCTGACTCCCATCAAATATGAACTGGAGTTCCCTTCGATCCACTACGCTCTGACATCCTCACTTGGTGGAAGCGGTGGCGCCCTCGATGGACTTGGTCAGCTTGAGGACTTCGGTGTTGGGGGTCGCATGGTCGGCAGCTTGTTGAAGAGCCTCGAAGACCCAGTTCTTTCCAAATGGATCGTTGTTGCTCTTGCTCTCAGCGTAGGATTGAATGGCTACCTGTTCAATGTGGCCAAAACTGGGATCAAGGACCCCAACGTACCCGAGCGTAACGTCGACCGCAACGAGCTTGACAAGGCCCAGCGCTTCAACGACACCGGTGCCGCCACCCTTCCGCTGGGCGAGTATGTCCCCCCGACACCTCAGCGCACCCAGCCGGCCACACCCGAGGCAACCGACGACGAATCCGACTCTGGACGCACCGAGCAGAGCGAGAGCCAGATTTTGCGCTCTCCTGAAGAACTTGCTGGTTTGCTAGCCGAGAAACGCACCCACGAAATGACGGACGAAGAGGTTGTCATGATGTCGGTGAACGGCAAGATCCCAGGTTACGCCCTCGAGAAGTCGCTCAAGGACTTCACCCGTGCCGTTAAAGTCCGCCGATCCATCATATCCCGAACCAAGGCTACGCGCGAGCTGACGCAAACGCTCGAGCACTCAAAGCTCCCTTACAAGAACTATAACTGGGAACGTGTCTTTGGCGCTTGCTGCGAGAATGTCATCGGCTACCTGCCGCTCCCCGTTGGTGTCGCCGGCCCCTTGGTCATCGACAACCAGAGCTACTTCATCCCCATGGCTACGACTGAAGGCGTCTTGGTTGCCAGCACCAGCCGTGGCTGCAAGGCGATCAACGCTGGTGGCGGCGTCCTCACTGCTCTGGTCGCTGATGGCATGACACGCGGTCCTTGCGTTGGCTTCGAAACGCTTGAAAGAGCTGCCGCTGCAAAGCTTTGGCTCGACTCCGAGTCTGGTCAGACCACAATGAAGCGTGCTTTTAACTCAACGAGTCGCTTTGCTCGTCTGCAAGAGATGAAGACCGCCATGGCTGGCACGAACCTGTACATTCGATTCAAGACCACGACCGGTGACGCCATGGGCATGAACATGATCTCCAAGGGCGTTGAGCACGCCCTTGGCGTCATGGTTAGCGAGGGCGGCTTTGAGGATATGCAGATCATCTCGGTCTCTGGCAATTACTGCACGGATAAGAAGCCGGCTGCTCTCAATTGGATCGACGGTCGCGGCAAGGGCGTGGTATGTGAGGCCATCATCCCGCCCCATGTTGTACAGTCAGTCCTGAAGAGCGATGTTGACTCGCTGGTCGAGCTCAACACATCTAAGAACTTGATCGGCTCCGCCATGGCTGGTGCTATTGGTGGCTTCAATGCACACGCTGCCAACATCGTCGCTGCTATCTTCCTGGCCACCGGTCAGGACCCTGCCCAGGTGGTCGAATCGGCCAACTGCATCACGACCATGAAGAAGTAAGTATACTTCGCTCGACGTTTGTAGTAGATTTGCTGACATTTGCATCGCAGGCTCAACACCGAAGCACACCCCGGATACCTTCAAATTTGCGTATCCATGCCTTCGCTGGAAGTTGGTACACTTGGCGGCGGCACCATCCTCGAGCCTCAATCCGCCATGCTCGACCTCCTCGGCGTGCGAGGCTCCCACCCCACCAATCCCGGCGACAATGCACGCCGTCTTGCCCGGGTCATTGGCGCTGCTACTCTTGCTGGTGAACTCTCACTCTGCTCAGCTCTGGCCGCTGGGCACTTGGTTAGGGCACACATGGCGCACAACCGCTCCGCTGCACCATCGAGGTCCAGCACGCCGGCTCCGCCGCCGGCCATGACGCCCGTGTCGTTGGCAATGACGAACGCCTCGGAGAAGACGAACGGCAATGGAAGTTTGAGTGCGGCGGCAAAGGAGAGGAAGAGGTAGCCGTGTCTCCTTTGTGGGGGCGAGACCGAGGAGAGGGCACAACAGGTCGGCGGGAACGAAGAGCTTCGTAGCTCGCTGGGCCTTGACATACAATCTAGACGTGGCTTGTAGCCGCTATCTCGTGGAAAGAGATTTATACTGTACATACTATGCTAGCCCGGCCTTGGGCGCCACTACATTTAATCCCTCGTTCAATAATTGTCTTCTGGCAGTCAAGACTCGAGGATTGCCACCCTCTGGACCTCGTCGCCGTCGATGCTCACAACACTGATGCCGTCCTCGGCCATATCTCGCTTGCATGTTTCCCATTTCGACGCATCGACAGGCTTAGCCCCTTCTTCGACAAACCACGTCACGAACCTCTCCTTGACAGCACCCTTTGCAGTCTCCTTTGCACAGATGTCCCCGGCCAGCCCGACGATGAAGACATCTGTCACGTGCTTATGCCTCAACCGCTCCGCTAAACCTGTGACCTCTACACCCCAGGGATCCTGGAAGGCAGAGTACATCTCCACCTTCTCGTTCAGCCCCTTCTTCACGATGCCATCTGCCTTGTTGACGTCTAGTTCCTCGGGAGGCTCAGCACCCCAAGTCCCTTGAACGCAGTGCACGGGCCACAGGGTCGTCTCATAGGTCTTAGAGGGGTCGTTGGGATGCTCGATGGTTGTGGTAGAAGTGAATGGTTGCGGAGAGTCCGGGTGGTTGGAGGCAAAGGAGATGTGGTTGGCGGGATGCCAGTCCCGGGTCAGGAGCTTGAGGGAGAAGGGGAGGCTGAGGAGGCGATTTACGTGCGGGATGATGTCGCGGCCATCCGGCACCGCGAGGGAGCCGTTCTGCGAATGCTTTAGTGAGTCGTACGTGGTTTGGCAACCGAAGCGTCACGCACAGGTGGGCAGAAGTCGTTCTGGACGTCTACGACTATGAGAGCCGGGACGAACGGCTTGCTGTCGCTCATGGTGGCTGTGAGGGCGGCGAGACCCAAGTCGTAACGGTGGCGAAGGCAGTCCCTTAAGGCAGTCCTCTAAGGGCCCGCAGATCAAGAAAACGCAGCTGTTAGAGCGAGTTCGATGAGATGAGGATGGCGCAGATAGAAGATGAATCATGAGCCTGAGTTTGTGAGCCCCGCACAGATGGGGAAAGCATGAATGGACTGGTCCACCTTTAGTTCCCGATATGGTTGTGTCACCTCGTTGTGTAAGCCCGAAATGGTAGCAGACTGGCACGGCAGCGTTCGGAGCCAACACAGGGCGCATGCGGCCTTGCACGGTCCCTGCGGATTGAGGCCTGTACGTCAATTTTCTTGAGATGACAGCATGGAGTCAGGCGAAGGCGTTCCGGGAGTTGTCACGCAAGCGATCTACGAGCATAAACTAGAGGAGCCTTGAGGCATCTTGAGAAGACCGTAAATCGACCAACAGCTCTAGCAATATATGGCCACTGGACTATCGAATCCAAAACCTCCAATGCGAGGCGCGTCAGCATGTCAAGTCGCCGTCACCTATCAAAGGAAACGGTACGTCACACGCTTCGGCCCATTCTGATGGATGAGGACTTGCTCCGTCAACTTCCCCCACATGATCTCTTCATCAACAAGGTAGCACTGCCCAATGAAAACATGGTGGTCGGCTTTTCTTCGAGCGACGAAGGGTAACCTTCCACCGAAGAGAACTACGATTTCATCGCCAGGCTGCATCATGGCCGGACCAAGGCCAAGACGGCCATCTCGCGTGATGAACACTCGGCGGTTGTTAGCGTAAATGCGAAGTCCGGTCAGATAAGGCCGGCAGAATTCCTCCTCGTAGACAGGTTCTTGACCAGCGGCATGCATGAGCTTTTGGTTGTACTGCGCCAGAAAAGCCCTGGCACGCGCGCCGCCGTCTTTGACACTTGCCGCGAATTCCTCCTTGAAATTGTCGGGCAAGGTCCACGCTGTGCTTGTGCTTGTATGCATAGACTCAGCCGATATACCGACACCGTCGCCGAAAGGATGGGCTGATATGGCCCTGCAAAAGGCGAGGTCCAGGGGCCCGCCATCACGGTAGCGTGCACTGGGTGACGGTGTCATCGGAAACGGGAAGAGCTCAGACCATGCCCGCTCAATGGAAGCAATTGTGGGGGCGGCTAGTAGGATGTTATGTTGCATCACATTGGACGCTTGTTGAACGATGTCGACATGGTAGCCGTCAATAGATAGCGTACGAGGGAAGCGTGGTCCCCCCGTGAGAGGATTCGCGCGTCCACCTATAGGGTTATCGTGGATCTCAGCAAAGTAGCGGAAATGGCCTTTGCAGAAGCCAGCGAGGTAGAGACCCGACATCTTCTGGACAGACCTATTCTCAAACCATCTGGGCACCCACGAGGGCCAATCGCTGGGGATGGGCTCTGTCTGATGCGAGACATGATCCAGCACGTCAAGCACCCGCGGCTGGGCGCGCAACATGAAGCGTGTCAGGTCAATATAGACGTCATCCGTCGCCTTCCGATAGTTGGCCTTCAGAGCTTCTGGTCTTCCGAAATCAAAGTCAGGACCAAAGCTGTTAAGGGTGTTTGCGAGGCCCGTAGCGAACCGCCGGATGCCCCGCACCATGAGGCCTTCCTTTCCCATAATCTGTGTCATTGATCTGGTCGGCTCAATGCCTTCGTCGCTGATGCCTTGTAAAGCGAAGATCTTGTCACGGGGGTCAGTGGCTTGGAAAGGTCTCATCACGTCCAGGAGTTCCAGCATCTTGCCCAGCGAGCCTTCAACGCCAGCGGAGCTCTTCTCGTTGCCAGAGTGCTTAGCCTCCCAAATACTGTACCACAAGTGCAGAGGCTGGTCGTGAGCCATGGTGGGTACTGCATGCCGGGCCAGGATCACATGCTCAACCATATCAACAAAGGGTATCTCCAGCTCCTCACACTTGAGAACGGCTGATTTGGACGCTACGACCTCCTGAACACACCATACTCTCGTAAAGTACGCTCGCTGAATCAGTTGGTACATCCTGCCAAGGGCGTCTGGAGACATGTCCGACAGTATTCCATCCCTCAGGTCTTGGATGGCTTTCGGATCGACACCGCTGCCGGACCTCTTCTGCTCTTCAACCATGTCGCGCAAGTCGACAAGCCGGCGAGCCAGCTCAAAAGCCAAATCAACACCTGGTGACTTGACACCGACCCAGACCACCACACGCGCAGCATGCTTATATACGAGCCGCATGTACTGGACCTGCCTGCTCCGCTCGTCCACGTCGTTCTGGTTTATACAAATCGCGTCGACCCATAGCAGCCTTGGCTGGGTGGGTAGTCGAAGCGACAGCAAAGCCGCCTCGAGGTTCGGTCGAATGGCCAGCGCACAGCCATGCAGCCACAGGAAGTTGCTCGGCGGGTCGCTTCCCCAAGTGTACGAAAGAGCCTCGTAGGGTCGTGGCGCCTGGGCGGCATTGACGAGCTCTAGCTGGGCGGATAGAGGCTGCTCTCCGGATCCAGATGCCAGCCAAACGATCCGTGTGTAAGGAGGTGAGCGTTCGGTCTCGGGTATCGGGGGCAGAGGCTGGTAGTGGTAGTCGGCCATCATCAATCAAGTTTCAACAACGTCTGTCGCTTTGGACAGGGAGCAGAGATGCTCGCCAAAGAACAGAAAATCGGCAGCAACGATCCCTGGCGCAATTGCAGCACGTGGGTTATGCCATGGCGACACGTATTTTGTCGTGCGAGAAGCGATGGTGAAAAACCCTGGTGGGCGATCTCGACCTCGGACTGCGACACTTGAGGTGCGGCTGAAGTGCCGCCGATGCAGATCGCGACGCCATCCTGACCCGTAGGGCTGAGAGCATCTCAGGTCCGAAGTAAGAGCCCAAAGCTATCGAAACAGGACAGCTTGCTCGCGATAAGCCGTGTCTGCGATTATAAGTGCTCGTACGTGGACAGTGACGTGGATGGATTTGAGACGGTTTGTACTAGGTCTCTGACCTTCTGAAGCAGGGAGTGCGACTCACGCCAGAGTGCTGCTGAGACACCTGCAGTTACGACATGCCCTGGGAGTGTCCTCGCGAGCATCCGACTTGGATTCTGAGACCTGAGCCATGTTCCTGCGGTATGTCCCACGGGCAATGGGACGGCTTAAACCAGGACCAACAACCTTCAGCGTGATCGACCAATCCGTGGAAGAGGAACCGATCTTGATCTAATCACTTCCGGGATCAGTTCCTGTTGCGGTGGCCAGCATGCGAGCTCGTATTGACCCCAACGACATGCGATTCGACCTCCTTCGTTCAGATACTCTTGGCAACTTTCAGCTCCCGCAACGATGCCACACAACGACTGTAGGCCGTCTCCGCCCAGCCGCCAGGCGTTTTTGGTCGCATTCGTTATACGTCGTAGGAGGTGACTCTGTACATCATCATTTAAAACGTCTCGAACCCCTGAGAATTGGGTACCTCAGTTGTAACGATGTTCAACGTTCAATCCGACTCCAGGACTCGATATTATGAAAGTCTCGCTTCACCTGCTCTACGCCGGGGCAGCGCTTTTTGCGTTGAACGTATCCTCATCCGATGATATTCATACTGAGGATATTGTCTACATCGAGGATATTGAGGAGTTTTCTGTAGTGGCACGTTGATCCATCTCTTGTTTTCCGATCCTTACTAACAGCTCATCAGCCACAATGCGTTGCGAGTGCTCTCTCCCAAGCTGTCGGCCATCAGACCGAGTCTGATGGCAAATGCAACAACGGGCGTGAAGAGAGGATACACCTTCACGCCTGCATATGCTCCGATAGTGACCTTTGGCCGGAGGTTTCGTCTTCAATTAGCAGCGGAGTTTTCGCATCATGTGACAGTTCGGCCTGGATAGACAACATCAGCGCGTCGATGGTGTTCCGAAAATACTGCTACCCTGATTACGAACCCTATTTCGCAACCCCAACAGGCGCAGAGGTAGTCGATTCGTATATTACAGATTTTCCACAGATGCGAATGCTCGCACCATGTGCAAGTTCGGCTCTCGCGGAGGCTGTTGCAGACCAAGTAAGTCAACCACGCCTGTTGACCACAATAGAAGGAATCAACTTTGGAATGCTCATACTGAAGCTTTGAGTAGTCGGTATGTCCAGAAGAAGCCTGGCTTTATGGGCCATGCGTGTGCTACAAGCCGGATGCGGTTTATGCGATCAAATCGAGCGTTAGTAGTGGCGTACAATCCTCGTGCTCAAATAGCGAAGATGTCAGCTCGGCATTTGCGTTCCATTATAATTACTGCGAGTTGGCGGGTGGTGGTTATGATGACTTCTACGGGTTTACCACCCCTGAGAGTCCTTCGGGAGACAGTGAGTCCCGGAGACCCTGGCACCTCCGTGTGTACTAATCACAGAGTAGTGTCCTACTATATCACTGCTCTGGTACAATATGGAGCTATGGCAGACTGTGCTCAGACTGTGCTCTCATCAGTAGTTCAGCAGGTGGGTTGATTCGAAGAATTTCTACGATACTGCAGCCACTAACCGATCGTACAGCAAACAGAGTGGATGTGTCCTGAAGGTCCTCAGGCGCTCGCATCGTGTGTCTGCCAGAAGTCGGGCATGAGGTCTTCTATACGGAAGTCTCTGACAAGCGCAGCTGAAGAGTTGTGTGGAAGTACAGCGACGAATGAGTTTTCCTCGGCTTATGAAGTGTTGGATTTCTACTGCAGCGCAGCCGACGATTTGGTTTCGCCGTATGTGACAGAGTCAATTGCTCAGACTTGGCCAACCGGATATTTGGAATCACGCACCGCAAAGTCCCCACATCCATCTGAGACGGCCAGCAGCAGTAATAGCTTGAATTCTTCGAAGGAGACGGAGAGCAACGAAAGCGGTGGCAACGGCAGCTCAAGCAGAGGCAGAGGAGGCGGTAGCAAAAGGACCGCAGTCATTGTAGGCAGCGTGCTGGGCGGCGCTGCTGTTATTTTACTCCTGATTGGAACAGCATTTCTTATCTATCGAAAGAAGAGGAATGCGAAAGCAGGGGCGGAGGTTATATCTGAGCCCCCCCACAGTCGATGTACACCGGAATTACATGGGAACGCCGCTGGAGCTGTGTCGGATAAGGACGTTCGTGACAAGCAGCTTTTCGAGATGCCACACGAGGAACGACCATCAGAGTTGAAAGGGAACAGTGAGTCGGATAGAACCGCTCCCTTTCACCAGCCGTTCGAGCTAGACAACACAGGGCCTACCTCAGAGGCCACGGCAAAAGACTGATTGATTGCCAAAAATAATTGATTGCCAAAAATAACCACAAGTCGACGTCAAGAGCAATTGGGACATCTACTTTGTCTAGCAGACGATCGCGATGCCCATCGACAGGATGCCAGATGAACATTCTCAGTAAAGATATCTCGGGTGGCAAAGATCGGTGCTCATTTCGTCTACGCAAGAATAAGCTATCCTTGTTTGAGACTTGACAGTCATTCATTCTCTTTCTCATCAACTTGATCAATCACTGTCTCTTTGATTCTTGACAGTAAAGCACCAGGCGGAAATAGAACGCATGATTGCGTTGTCGTTGGATATACCCACCAAGAAAAACCAAATTGTCCCATCTCGGAAAAAAGACCCCGTTCAAACGATGTATACACTCTCAGTCCAAAGACGAAGCCAACCTGTGTTATCTTCCTTTTCACTGAGTTGGGCTGACAAAGTACTGATAATTGTTTGCACTTTTTATCCAAAGGATCCTCAGGATTCAAAGCTACAGCATCTTTAGGCACGCTCGCGGTTGGTGGTTAGCATCAGTGGTGTGTTGCACTGCAATTGATCGAAAGCGTCTGTCCTATTGGTATAGTATACCTTTTGATCAATTATTATGATAGATGGCAGCTCACTCGAAGGGTCCCAGACACGGTACGGGTTTCATGCTTTTTTTGGGCTGGCAACTGCGATATACACCTCAGTTGAGCAACAGTTCATACAGGACACAGTATACCAGATTCGAGCCATAGGCTGCCAAGTCGAAAATTGAGAAGTGACGTGGAAGTTTGGATAGCTCCGAGGCGTTGTCCTAAGCTCCGGCGCGCATCATAAGACCGTTTGAACATTGAGTACAAATTGACGTCAGCGATTGATGGGCCTGAAAAAGCTCCAAATCCCTTCAACATGTACTTTGCAGTGGAATAATGTTTAGCATTGGACGGGCAACCAAGGGTGTTATTGCCTTGCGCTCGAACTTTGCTGCGCTAGGCCAAAACATCCGGGCCTACATCCTAACCCAGCTGGTGTTGTTTGTAGGAGGGTTTGCCCTCATAGGGTTGATGTTCTCCTGGTCGTAGGTAACCGTCACGACGTCGGTCCTAACGATCCGTCCATCGTGTTCCATCCCCCGCGAGCCTTGCCCTCGGCTGTGCCCCTTCGTGTCGTCGTCCCGGAGGATGCTCTCTTGTGAATCAACCTCGGAGTCGTGAATTCTCGAGCCAGCCGTGTGCTTCGTGCTCACGTGGCTCTGGTTCCCGCTCCTATTTCCACGTCCGCTCTTATCCAGCTCTATACCGCCTTTCAGGTGGCCATTGTTGGACGAGCCGTAGTTTTGGTATCCAGAGGATCCATTCAGAGTACGGCGTCCGAACAGGAGATCGACCAGCGGCTGCAGAACTGGGATGCAACAGGCGATGATGATGGTACCGGCTTCGACACTAATTCTTGTCAGCTCATCCCTCCCCAGTGGCAGTCGGCTATATCATCAAACTCACACTGTCCAGATGACGAGGTCCGATGTATCGTAAGAGAAGTCCAAGCTAGCCAACGAGGGCAGCCGGGTACATTTGTAGATGGCCACGACGGTAGCACTGGGGAGTCAGCCACGGTCCTTGAGTATCAGACAAGCAGGCAACACTCACATTGAACCGATCCCGAGAGCAACGCAAAGAGCGATCTTCTTCCGGATGTTCAGTTGCAGTTTCCAAAGCACGATGGCGGGGTAAACGGCCAGATAAAGATCAGTGACGGCAGAAAAGCCTGGCCAGGTTAGTGCGGTTTTGGGTCTTCAGAGAGTGTCACTCGTACCTCCTGCGAAGATGGCATAGTCCACGAGGATCCATGGATCAATGCAGGTCTTATCTGTGATGGAGAAGTTCCATTGTGACTCGGCTGGCGAGCATTGCGCGTAGAGAATCACAACACAACCCAGGAGAGCACCGACACAGGTCGCCGACAAGGCCCAAAGGAAAATCCGATGCCATTTGTCGGGGTTCAAGAGGCGCTGTAGCAACGCTACCACAGCGAGCTTGGGGATTCCAAAAGCCACGATGCCGAACGGGAACCCCAGAATCGTCCAGAAAATGGCGCCCTGCTTCTGGTTGATGGTGAGAGTGTCGAAGTGCCTGCCGTTGCCGTGCTCCGTAGCTAGAACGGCCATGGCTACACAAGTCCATAGGAAGAGCTACGTAGTCAGCATCCTGTTTCCCTCTGATAAGTGGTCTCGGCGTACAATGGACGGGGCAACGAGCCAGTCGTCAAGGTGCATCCTCCCCATGATCTTCTGCCTAGTGAAGATTCGGGCCATCACAAAGATAGTGCTCACAGCCGTCACCGTGATGGTGATGGCCATGATTGTTGGACCCTTGTTGGCTGCAAGATAATCGGGTGTCTGATGCGGCTGCAACGGAGGCTTCGCATCAGGGTCAGGCAATGCGCCCGCCGAGTCAGACTGAGGTGCCATCTTGCGGATGCCCCTGTTTTTACGGAAACAATCTCAAGGCAAAGGCACGAGATAGTAAACGGCCGTGTACTGAAAGGCTGGGGCTATAAGAATGAAAGCAACGAGCGACTGAAGGTTTTCGAAAACACCAGGGGAGCAAAGAGGAACAACCTGGAAACCGTTACTTATTAAGGGGGCCCGGCACTTGTCGCCTCCAGTGGGCCTAAACCAGACTTTGAGTCTACGTATGGGGGTTTTACCAGCCCGAATCCGCGGGCGAGCTTCGGAAGATGCGCATCATACTGAAAATCCTTGTAGATAGAGGCGACAAGGTCAGAGTAAGCCTCTGCGAGAGCGTCAGGGATGACACGATGACAGCCCTCCGCATTGAACAGGTATGGTTCCTGGCCGTGCCGCTCCCTGCTATTGTGAAATATCACTTGAGCTCTCAACGCACAGGCTACCACACACTGCAGGAACATTTTTCCCTCTTGAACTCTATCATATGTCACAAGCCCCCGAAGGCTTGCCCCTTGGGCCGTGACCAGGCTTCCATGCGGGTCTCTTCCAGTCGAAGGAACGGCTCCGACACTCGAGACCGTTTTCGTCCCACTACCCCCTTTTCTTTACTTTTCTTTCCTGATTGTACTTGCCATTACCTTGGCTTCATTTCTTGTTCTTGGCCACATAGGTGGTTCAAACGGCACTGGCTACCCCATGCGTTCGGCATTCGGCTTTTGTGCATGTGTTGTCTCAGATACAAGCTGGATCCTAGTTTCGTAATACCTTGGAGTCAAATACTTGGTAGCAATTAATATTTTACGTGTTGATTCCTTCGTTCTTTTGAGATAGTTGTGCTATCACATTGAGGTGCGGCGGCTTATGTTCCAGGGATCAGATGTGTCTGCCATGTTCCGAATGGTCCGCGCGAGAAATGTGACCCGTTACATGTCTGCAAGTGGCGACACAGTGCAATGACCAGTCTTTGTCCAACCGATCACACCATAACACCACTGACATGCAGTTGCTGGGATGAACAGTCAAGCGAAGATTTTCTTGTCGTATCATGGACGTTCAATGCTATTGAGTGCAAGAATCGCGTTGGAGCTGGGGTCTGAGGTTCGTTATCTCCGTCGGTATACATATGGCGTCGACATGGAATCCACTAAACCTTAAGAGACTCCCTGTCTGTTGATCAAACGTTTCCAGACCACATGCCTGTCCCCTTCCACGGCTCGTTTACGCTCGCTTGACTCGCTCAACTATCGACGGAATCTCGAAAAAGGAATAAGTCTCCGCCAAGTTGAGGCGCTGTTCAACGTTGGCAGGGTTGAGAACATGGGCTTGTGCCGCCTGTTGGTAGGCCGCTGGCTCGCAGATATGACATGTCAAAATGCGACTCGGGTCTCAAACCCCTCATGCTTGACCTTTCGGAAGCCAGGTGTGTACTGCTATGACGGCCTTGGAACATTCACTTCTTTGATGCGCCTCAGGATTTCGATCAATGGTCGACTAGTTACAAAGATTTGCTCAAGTGGTCGAAGGTTGGGGTCCAAAGTGGTCTTGTCTTAGATTTTCTACAACGGAGAGGTCTTTGGTGCGGGATGGCCCGCGGCCAATCCAGTGGGCGCGTCCACCACCATGGGCCAGGGGTTGAGTTTCATCCGGGGCAGGGACCCATAAAGTCAAGGTCCACTTAGTCGGCCCCTAGGAGGACGGCTGATGCGGGTGAGAGTTGTTCTCTCCTTTCGGAACCGTCGTTTCGTGCGCAACTTGGAGTTGGTTTGTGGCTCGAGACTCATTGTCTGAAAAAGCAAAGAGCTCAATCAGACAGGGATACTCATCATCTACGTACAGGTCGATGCGTAACAAGTTATCAGGTGTCGAAGAATTACTTGTGAAACCTCGGAGTGCTCTTGTATGCCGAAGAGCCCGGATGCTGGGATATTTCTCCCCACGGTATCTTATCGGCAGGGAGTCCGAATCCCTGGTTTATCTCATCCTTAACAGCGCACGGATCCCATAGGAAGTTAAGTCGTCTGTTCGTGTTAGTTGGTTCCCATATCTCGGTGTTTGCGCTGGCCATTTTCTCCGCCTCAATGCGTCGCCGAACTTGGCACCGTTTCCTGTCAGGTCAAGCAACCCAAGACTGCATTGAGCGGAGCACGCCAAATTGTCCGTACGACCTTTGAGCCAAGGCGCCCAGGCATGTGGCCCCATGAACCTTGTCCCATGTCCCGCAACCTCTTGGCTAACTTCGTACTCTGTCAGTTCTGCGTCCACTTACGCACATCGTCTTGAGCGCATGTTTTCTCTCGTCTCGCCAGGCTACTGATCATCCGCGAGTCAGCCGAGACCATCCGCTCGGAAATGCGGAGCAGGCTAGACGAGCGACGCTACCAATCTTGCAGGGAGCTGGCGGAATGAAGCTGAACCCCACTCCTACCTGTAGAGCATTGGAGTCTTCCTCACCGTCCGTGACTGATAAGTCATTTCTGTACTCCTTACCATTGCCTCTGAAACCGAGCGGTGACCGTCGCAACCTGACGGGGAAGCAACGTTGTGGAATATGCATCCCCCAAGTCCATTCTGTACCGGTCTGGGCAGATCGCTTTGAGCCACAAAGCAACCGTTCAATTCCGCAATCAAACAAGTACACGACGAACGATTCTTCACATAGTACTGCATCGTGCTGCCGTGCGTTGACAACTGTCGCCGTGAACCAGGCTCGTCCGTCTCAACCACGTGCGTGCAGACGGACGAACCACCCCAGTCGTTCCACTTACCAGTTCATGGAAGCCATGCCTTCATTCAGCCCTCTGAGCCCCTCTCGCTTGCATGCATCAACGCTTGGGTCTAGTGGGGCATTTATGGCCCCCTTTCTCTCTCGACCAGGACTGTCCAGTTCCACCTCTGGATAAGCCTAGCCAAGGTGAGCCAGTCTGTGTGGCCCCTGTGGAATGGAATGTCGCTTCTGCTCTACTAGTGCCGCAGAAATTCCCGAGTCCAACTTGCAAACATGACTTCCTCCCGCTTTCAAGGGTCCTGGCCATTGACATGCAGTTGAGACCTGATAGCCCGCCTCGCCTCGTGCGAAAGACCACCTCCAGCAGGCTCATTCCTTTTTAATCTCATCGCCTCGTGGCATTCCTCTTTTCTCAATATCTCACCTGCATTTTATCATCTCCCATCTAAAACGCACCTCCCACCCTTGATCAACCCCGGCCTTCGAAACGATGACCGCCACCAACGGAGAGTCCAAGCCAGCCGAGGTCTCTGTTACCTCGGCCACTGATGCCGCCGCCGTTTCGACATTGATCAAGGAGCTGAGTGCGGAAGGCACGAACTTCGACGAGAACACTGATGAAGAGACGCGCCTGAGCCTTTGCCTCAAGGCTAGGGCACTATGGAAAGCTCTGGAGACCCCCCGTGAGACCATGATCCGCCACTGCTGGGGCCAGGTAAGCTGTTGCAAGTCTCCATTGACGAGAAGCCGCTGATTGACCACTTCTCAGCCAGCTGCCATGTGCGCCTTGACCACAGGCACTGAGAAGGGCGTGTGGGAGTACCTCGCCGAAAACCCAGGCCCCTTCAAGGCTGCCGAGGTTGCCAAAGTCAAAGAAATCGACCCTCCAATTCTCATGCGTCTCATGAAGCACCTCTCCTCCATGGGATACCTCAAGGAGCTCGGGTCCGACACGTACGAGCGAACGAACTTCACAAAGGCGATGGCGGTGCCCATCATAGGTCAGAGCTATCCTCCAATCTCTGGCGGCTGCAACGCTGCGCTTGATCAGTTCCCCCGCTGGGCCAGCAAGACTGGTTGGAAGACACCGAACAGCATCTCGGACGGACCCTACCAGATGGCTTTTAACACGGAGTTGAACTTCTTCCAGTGGCTTCAGGCCCACCCTCCGTATGGCCAGCAATTCAACTACCACATGGGCGGTTACCACCAGGGCCGTCCTTCTTGGATGGACCCGGGGTTCTACCCCGTTGATGAGAATCTCGTGAAAGACTTTGACAATGCCGAAGACAGTGCGCTCATCGTTGACATTGGTGGCAGCGTGGGGCATGACTTGGAGGAATTCCACAAGAAGCACCCCAATGTCCCCGGTCGCTTGATCTGCCAGGACCTCCCAATTGTCATTGGTCAGATCGAGAAGCTCGATGATCGTATCGAGCCCATGTCTTATGATTTTTACACCGAGCAGCCCGTCAAAGGTATCTTTCCCCACGATCCTTCATCCTTGGCAGCTTGTACTGATAACACGTCCAGGTGCCCGCGCCTACTTCATGCACTCCGTCCTCCACGACTGGCCAGATGAGACGTGCCTGAAGATCCTTGCCAACATCACGGCCGCCATGAAGCCTGGCTACAGCAAGCTGCTCATCAACGAAAATGTCATTCCTGACACGGGTGCGCACTGGGAGACAACGGCGCTGGACATTATGATGTTGACCCTGCTGAGCTCAAGAGAGCGCACTCGGGAGAACTGGGAGGACCTCCTCGGAAAGGGCGGTCTGAAGATTGAGAAGATTTGGAGTGCGCGAAATGGAGCTGAGAGCCTGATTGAGTGTGTCTTGGCTTGAGAATATGCAAATAAATCATGAAGTGATGATTATTATTCCTGGCACTGCGACGCATGTCTATGGGTGACAGGTTGATCTGCTGAGTGAATGTCAGTCCACCAATCACAACGGCGGTGTCGCTGCTATTGAAGAAAGCTGACAGGTCAACAAGATTCATGCTCTTTACGCCAATAAGTCAATATGCTTTCGTAATCTGAGAACATCAATGTTGGTACTCATTCTGAAGGTGCCAGGGCGGAGAATCACATTTGAAGCAGGACCCAAGCTACATTCAACCCCGGGGTTTCATCCAGATCAGATAGCTATGGCATATATCCTTCGCATTAGCTTTGGATCTCATCTCAACGGTTGGAACGCTCAGTTGGATCCAGAGCAGGGGACTCAGTGCATGCAATTTGTCAAGTGGGCGTGTTCGATCTGATCTGGAGTGTGTTATTGTAGCACCCTGTTTATCAATTGAGGTAGCTCATTAAGGACTCATAAGCTAGGAACTGAATTACTTGTGATTTCGGGATGTACTTCCCTTCTAGAGACGTTGTCAACTGCGACTTCGCAATCCTTTGATCAGTAATGTCTACCGAGTGCGTCGAAGCGAGCGAGCAAGTCGTCGTGGTCCCGTCAGCCAGTAGTACGATCAACGTCAGTCACATCATATAGTTTCAAGATTCTGCTATGTGTGTACTAAGTCTATAGGTTATTTCACAGTAACGGTCACAAAGAGTTCTATACGAAATTACCGACTTGTAGCAGAACGCAATATTGTACATAGGTGAGATCAACGGAGCGCCCACCCTGATAATTCTTCAATAGGGAGAGGTCTCACACTTCCGGTCCCGATTCTTTCTTCTTGCAACGAGGCTTGCGCACACGGTGCTTCTTGAGTCCCCGAATATGCCCATCCGTGGGACTGATTCTAGAGACTGTCAGCACCCGTACAGGTGGGCCACGGATAGTGGGAAACTTGCGAGCTTGATTGCGAAGACCTGTTTCTGCGTCCTTTCTGCAGATAGGCTTCCGCGAGTGCGACAGATGGCTCCTTCGTAGAGATCGCGAGCGGATCGACCTCGAGGTCGGCGGCTTGTGTAACAAGACTTCCCATGCGAGATCGCGGGACGACTGTGTCGTTACAGAGACCCATGCTATCATCTGCAGATATCGTCGGCTGAAGGACGTGTCTGGCTGAAGTAGGGTCTGACGGAGTGGCTGACGTAAAGTCGATGGTTGAGGGAGACTCCACAACGTTCCAATCCGAAAGCAACATCCAATTTCCACGTCCGCAGGTAGAAGTGACGTGGAAATCAGTGTATGGAGGCTCATATGAGGCAGCTGCTTCTGATCCAACCATGTCCCAGCTCGAGCCTTTCGTCGAGGAGGAGCAGGGCGGAGCGCCCATGTTACCTCCCGTGGGCGTGACAGGCAGAGGTAGCTGCTCGAGGGTCATGTTGGATGATGGCAGTCCCAGTGCGACTAGCTCGCCATTTTCAGGCTTGTTGAGATATTTGTGCAGCGGGCTTGATCCTATGTGGCCCGGGTCGATGGGAGATGACTCGGTGGGTGGGCCGGGGCATTCGACGTCAGGACTGGTGATGGGGGATGGCTCATAGTTGTAAATCTCCTGGGGCACGAGAAGACCCAGAGCTGGTTTGCAGTGCTGCTGCGCAGGTGGCTCGCTGGGTGGTTCATCCTGCTGTGAGTTGGCATGGTGGTGTCTATGGTGGTTGTCAGCGAGCATCTCAACACAGACACCGGCTGGCTTACTGGCGAGCAGCCAAGTACGGATCTTCAAGGCTGATCGTACTATCCCGCTTGGAACGTCGAGGCTCAGTCACACCTGGCGTGGTATGCGTCCAGTGGGGTAGTCCTCGTGTGGAGTCGTCCATGGTGGTAGCTGAAGATGCTCGGCTTGGTTTTGATTTGGGTGTGATGGAGCAGATTCAGAGGGTACTGAGTCAGGGTCTTTATATACCCAGACCCATTCCCCGGAATGGCATTGCCAAGCTTCAAAGTGCTAAGGTGCAAGTCGAGGGATGGAGAAAAGAGGCAACGTGAGGATCTGGGACCGGCGATCTGGAACTGAGTTTGCCGTTCCAAGGGCCATCCCGTACCGGCACTCGTCTCCTGCATACACTTTGGGCGAACCAGAGGGCCGGTTCGATGATGTGCATGTAATTTTTGAAGCACCTTGTTCGCAACAGCAAGGGCCAAGTGGTCAGCAAGGAAGCCGGGCGCCTTGAAGGGGCACAGCTAGTGCTTCGCGGGCCTTCCGCCACGGAGGAGACCCAGATCCATGCTTATTTTAGTCTCATCAGTGGGTTGCACCTTGGATTTCAGGCATAGCACATCTGGTCGTTGCCTTGCAGCACCTTGCAGCAGCTCAGTCAATCTGGCCGCCAGGCTGGGATTTGAGGTCCCGATGACACTGACGGGAGATTAAGCGGTGTGCGTGTCGAGAACGGGAGGCGTCCGAGACGAGATCAGCGGGCGACATGCAGCTCTGATTGTTTCTCATTTCACCAAAATATAGGGATGGCCTGAATTTCCAGCCGGCCGATTGCAAGGCCATGGGTTTGGGATGGGTGTGTGGTGCCAGTGCCATGTGTCCGTGGCAGGCTGTTCGAGTCCTACAGTGCGGTCAGGAGGTGATGGTGTGTGGGGGGAGGATCGCCGGTCTCCATCAAGGGGACGTCCCGGCTTGTCGGGTCGTTGGGCTGAAGAATCGATCGCTTGCCAGCGCTCTCTCGCTGGGATTTGGGGTTTTGGCGCGTCACGTCAGGGGCTGACATGCTAACGGTGTCGGACAGGCTAAAATACTACGGTACTTACCTAGTACTAGGGCACCTCCCTGAGTTCGAGAATCTACCTGCTCGTCGCCAGCCCCGATGTCCGTCGGGAAAGACAGCATTGGTCAACACAAGTCACAGCCCATGATGCTCTTTTTAGCACCAGGGGGGCAATCCTAGTTGCCCGATATCATATGGGCGTCGTGAGGTACGACTGACGACTAGTCAAGGTTGGCATCCAGCCTGGCTATGTGTCTCGGATGCTACGCTCAGTGCACAGCTATTTCACTTTGCAGCACCTTTGAAATGAGGTCCAAGGTAGAAACGGCCGTCACGTCTTACGGCCGATCTGGTTCCCAACAGCAGATGCAACCTGCAATCTTGGGACACGTCGAAGCTGACGTCTCGCGTGGCCCGCTGCACCGCGAGAGCTCCATGGCATCGAATCAACATGCCGAAGAGACTCGGATCAAGACCCGTCCGGCTGGCGAGAGGAAGAGTCTAACTCGTCCAGGCAGGTGAAGTTGCCCGAGCCTCGTGGAGGAAGATGGCCTCTGCGCAGCTGCGAGGACGCGGCACCGGGCGTAAAGGTGCACCAGAGTTGCATCGGTCTGCAGGCATGAAACAATGGGTGACTTGGCCGCGTCGTGTCGTCCGGTGCGGCAGAGCATCCACGGTCCACATTCTTTCAGCTTGTGCCGGGATGGTTGAGCCCAGCTGTTTGGGCGGGCTCGCGTGGCATGGGAGATGGATGCTGCACGAGCCCAGGCTAAAGATGCAGGCCTCGTTTCGTCCACCGGTCGACGCCGCTGGGCCCGGCCGATCTTTCGTGCGAGAGGTGACGGGCTATTACGGCCGTGCGCCACTGGCAAGACTGGCTAGAGACGTTGAAGATGATGATAATAATCCGGGTGCAGGCTCGGGCTTGAGGGCGCCTCGTCCCGTCAGTCTAAAAGTCTCGGCATACTTGGTAGGCTACGGAGTGATTGTGCGCGGTGCGTGATAATGTGGAGGACAGACTGGGCGTGTCAGTGTGTTGGTTCTTGTGCAGATTCCTCCTCTCCGTCCCTCGAATCCGAAATTGGGACGCTGCACGCTAAGGTTCAATGCTTTTCACAGCGCTTGAAACGATGATCCACAGCTCCCTTGGGTTGGCCACAGGCCGAATGCTCAATCCGTGCAAAGTGACGCTGCTGTACACCATCGCCGCTATCCGGAGCTGACGGCTCGTCGTCCAGATCCGACAGGCTATCAAAGCACCGCATCCATCCGAATGGCGTCCCGGGTGGGTTGTGATCGGAATTCGGCCGCCGTGTCGAGCCCCCCCCCAGTCTCGCCTTAGCTCCCGCGATCTATCGCCATATTTCCGTAGTGGCCGCGCGCCGGGAAGATCAGTGGCTGCCAGTGCTCTTCCAGTGGGACCGCGTCTTCCAGGGCTCCTCTCAGGGCTCCTCTCGGGGCTCCTCTCAGGGTGCGCCTCCCAAGGGCCTCGGCCGGAATCGACGGAACCGACGTCATTTACGAACGCGACCGACCGGTGACGTGACGGCATCTCTGCGCCGGAAGCCTGAATAAATATTTCCAACTTCGTCTCCAGCCATTGAAACTCTTCTACGTGAGCTGTGCGGTTCTCAATTGATAGACACAATGGCAAAGCAGCAGCAGCAACTGCCCGACTTCACAGTCAGCGACTATGTCAAGTTCTTTAGCGCTGGCGCTCTCGCCGCAACCTCGACGCATGGAGTAAGTGAGCACACGATGCACTGGGGCTCCGAGTAGACAGCTGACAGTGACAAAGGCTGTCACGCCCATCGACGTCGTCAAGACGCGGATCCAGGTCGACGACTCTCTCAAGGGCTACAACATGATGCGAGCCGGCCGTACCATCGTGGCCAAGGAGGGCGCATCTGCCCTCCTCACCGGCTTCGGTCCCACCGCTGTTGGCTACCTCGTCCAGGGAGGCGCCAAGTTTGCAGGCTACGAATTCTTCAAGAAGACTTACATCCAGGCTGCTGGTGGCCCGGAGAAGGCTGTCGGCAGCAGGACGGCCATTTATCTCGGAGCCAGCGCCACTGCCGAGTTCTTCGCTGATATCCTCCTGTGCCCGCTCGAGGCAACGCGGATCCGCCTTGTCTCCCAGCGCGGCTATGCCAATGGCCTAACCTCTGGCTTCGCACGGATGGCTCGGGAGGAGGGCTTAAGGGGTTTCTACTCTGGCTTCACCCCGTTGCTCTTCAAGCAGGTGCCCTTCGCCGTCGGCCAGTTCACCGTCCACGAAGCCGTCAACGAAGTCATCTTCCGCGCCATGGGCCCCGAGCGCAAAGCCAAAATGTCGCAAATCGAGTCCACGGCTGTGGAATTGACATCGGGCCTCGCAGCTGGAGCCGCGGCAGCAGTGCTGTCTCACCCCGCCGACACGCTGCTGTCTGCCATCAACAAGGGCGCGGGAGACCCCAAGCAGGGCGCGACAAGCCGCATGTTCCAGCTGGCGGGAGAGTTTGGTCCTAAGAGGCTTCTCTTGACCGGTTTGGGACCGAGGCTGGTCATGACGTGCGGCTTGGTGTCGGCCCAGTTCGTCATATACGCGCAGTGCAAGCATCTGACGGGCGCGCCGCCTGCTATTGAGATCCACAAAGAGGAGTCTCTTTAGTGCCAAACGCGTTGGAAGATTAGACCGGCGCGCAGACAGTTGGAACGCTTGAGCTGGAGGTAGACCAGGGCAACGGCGCGTGACAGTATTTGGCGGGGCTTGTTTGGTCGAGGCGTTAAGGATGCGGAGTGTTCTTTGCAGGCGTCTAGTGTTTTTTTTTCGTAGCAGTGTTAGCGACAATGCCAAGCTGTAACTGGTTCCCGATGAGCTACGCTCGTACCCTTCTGAGGCGTTTGCTGTTGTGCTGGGCGGAGCTATTGAACCCCGGATTAGGTTCGTCGGCCTCGAAAATGAGGGTTCTAGACTGTACATATGCGTCAAGGCTTCTTTTAATCATCGATCTTGACCTCGGCGCAACGCATCACAAGGGCAAGCAGATGCGCAGATTGCGATGTCTTGAGCCAATGTCGATCCAGATGGTAGTCCGAGTCAATGTATTGGAAAAATGGAGGATCAAAGTCTACTACGTGTAGCCCGTTGGATTTTCCAGTGGAGCAGCCGCTGTAGACCTTCTCTTTTCAGGGGGTTGTTGGTGCCGCTCCCTTGTTAGTGGGTACCTTGCACACCAGCCGACTTTGCCTGCACATGTAGGTAGACTTTGACAATCAGCTGGCGCGAGGCCACGACGACATCATCTCCCAGGGTCCCATTGAAGTCCAGTCCATCCTGCGACGAATCTGTCTTCCTCCATCATCACCATCGCCGTTGGGCTGTCTGTTCGATTCTGCACCGCCATTTCTGCTTGTTTCGACCTGCGCGCCCACTTTATTAACGATGTGAGTCCAGCCCTCAGCCGCAGTGTTGCTTCGCCACGTCTGTTCAAGGTTCAACCTCGTCAGCCACCAACATACGCATGACACTCCCCTTTCCTCTCCAGACGATGACGGCTTCGACACCTTCAAGCGTTGCTTAAACTCGACGGAAATCGACTGACAGATTTCTCTCTCTTAGAAACGTCTTTGTTTCCACCGCACACGCCCACCTCGTTACTTCAATGTATCAGCCCCAATAAATCCGACATCACTCCCTTCTTCCTCCCCTGCGCCATGAAGGTCCTCGCGCTGCTTGGCCTTCTTGGCCTCCCAGCCCTTTCGCAGGCCTCTCTAGCGCCCAGGGACTACGCCAATAATGACTACTACGTCCTACACCTCGAGCGCAATGTCGAACCTGCCGACGTTGCGGCACGCCTGGGCCTGGAGCACCATGGCGCAAGTTCGCTGGCCGATCACCACATCTTCCGAAGCCCAAAGTCTGAGGATGACATAGCCAAGTCCGCCATCAAGGAAAGACGAAGGAGGAAACGAGATCTGGACGATGACGATGTCCTGGACGGAGTTTTACTGGCGCAGAAGCAGAAGCCACGGAAACCACATGAGAAGCGCATTCCACCTCCCGCCTACGTTGCGGCTGCCAACTCGCGCCTGGGCTTGGCCATTCCTCAACAGCCGGTCGACTGGGCAGTTCAGAGACAAGAGGAGGTCATGCGCGATCTGGGCATCAGCGATCCCATCTTCAAGGACCAGTGGCACCTCTACAACACTGTCCAGACGGGGCACGACGTCAACGTCACTGACGTGTGGAAAAATGGCATCACAGGACACAACGTCACGGTGGCCATTGTCGACGACGGCTTGGACATGTACAGCCAGGACCTGGCGGCGAACTACTTTGCTGAAGGATCCTACGACTTCAACGAGCACGACCCCGAGCCGAAGCCCACTCTCTCCGACGACAAACATGGAACCCGATGCGCAGGCGAAATCGCTGCCGGCCGCAACGACGTCTGTGGAGTCGGCGTTGCGTATGATTCCAAGATTGCTGGAATCAGAATCCTGAGCGGTGATCTCACTAATGCTGACGAAGCCGAGGCCCTGATCTACCAATCCCAGCTGAACGACATCTATTCGTGCTCTTGGGGCCCTCCCGATGACGGTCGTCATATGGAAGCACCCGATGTGCTCATTCGCAGGGCCATGCTCCAGGGCATTCAGGAGGGCCGCGGCGGAAAGGGCTCGGTCTACGTCTTCGCGAGCGGCAACGGCGCCGCGCATGGGGACAACTGCAACTTCGACGGCTACACCAACTCCATCTACAGCATCACTGTCGGTGCGGTTGACCGTGCCGGCATGCACCCCTACTATTCCGAACACTGTTCCGCAAACCTGGTGGTGACCTACAGCAGCGGTAGCGGTGACTCTATCGTAAGTGTACTCACGACGAGAGATCACGATGAAATGTTGACAAGTACAGCACACGACTGATGTCGGCACGAACAAGTGCTACAGCGGCCACGGAGGCACTTCTGCCGCGGCTCCCCTCGCTGCGGGCATCTTTGCCCTCGTTCTTCAAGTTCGCCCGGACCTAACTTGGCGCGATCTCCAGTATCTTGCTCTCCACACTGCTGCCAAAGTCGAGGATGAGTCCGCAGACTGGCAGGAAACGACAATTGGCAAACAGTTCAGCCACACGTTTGGGTACGGTAAGGTTGACTCTTACGCTATGGTCGAGATGGCCAAAGATTGGGAGCTTGTCAAGCCCCAGGCTTGGTTTTTCTCGCCTTGGCAACATGTCAAGAAGGCCATTCCCGAGGGCAAGGAGGGGCTATCTGTTCACTTTGAGGTGACGAGTGACATGCTTAAGGAGGCCAACTTGGAGCGTGTCGAGCACGTGACAGTGACCATGAACGTCGAGCACACCCGTCGTGGAGACATCAGCGTCGACCTCATCAGTCCAGAGGGCATCATCAGCCACATCGCCACGGACCGGAAAGACGATGCGGAAAAGGCTGGCTACGACAACTGGACCTTCATGAGCGTTGTGCACTGGGGTGAGTCTGGCATCGGCAAGTGGACTCTTGTTGTGAAAGACAACAACATCAATCAGCATCAAGGCCAGTTCGTGGACTGGCACCTCAAGCTCTGGGGCGAGTCCATTGACGCCGACAAGGCGACCCTCCTGCCTATGCCCAAGGAAGACGATGACGCCGACCACGACGAGATAATCTCCTCTACCCAGACAGCGCCCGTTAGCACCGCCACCGGTCCGCCACGTCCTGAAGAGACCAACCACGACCACTCCATGCCTCACCCATCAGAGCACCCCCAGCGTCCTACCAAGCCTTCCAAGCCTGAGGAGAAGCCGAAGCCGACCGAAACCGAGGATGAAGATGAGAGCGCGTCGGAGACCAGCGAGGCCCAGGAAGCTGAGACTTCTGAATCGTCGACTTCGTGGATCTCCTGGCTACCCACCCTCGGCGCGTCAAAGGCTGCTCAGCCATGGATCTACGCCGCCATTGGCATCATCGCCGCTTTCTGCATCGGCCTGGGAATTGCCTTCATCGTCATGCGGAGGAAGCGACAGAGGAACGACACCAGGAGCAGCTACGAGTTCGCAATGCTCGACGAGGAAGAGACGGAGGGTCTGAACCCCGGCGAGAAGACGGCAGCCGGCAACAGGAGGACGCGGGGCGGTGAGCTCTACGACGCCTTCGCCGGGGGCAGCGAAGACGAGGATGATTTCGACAGATACTCCGACCGGGAGCCCTCGGTGGACAAGCTGCCTGGCGACAGGGGCGAGACAGGGCAGTTCGACATTGGGGGTGACAGCGACAGTGACGATGACCGGGAAAACAAGCCCCTGAGGTAGCGGGCCCGAAGTGACGACTGTAGGATTGCGTCTTGGATACCACAAAGAACGGAGCTTGCATGGGGCGTTTTTGCCGAACGACACTGATTCTGGGCATTGAAATAGATTATGGAGTATAGCTATTGGTTTCCCTCAAGAGTTTTCGACCACGACGAACTCGCCGTCCGCCTACGATGCTGCATTGCATGCTCCATTCGAGCTCATCCTAAAATGAACATTGTAATCCGAACAAACGCCCAAACCCCTACTCCGAAGTGACGTGTGGGAAATCATCTAGGCTTCTACCCCCTGGCCCTCCATCTCCTTGACGTACTTCTCCCACAGATCTTGCACCTCCCCGTAGAACTGGACGTGGCTGTCCGCCAGCCCGCCGAGCTGGGCCTTGAACTCGACCCTCTTGATCCTCTCAAAGTTGGCCACCTCCCTCACAACCTCCTCATCGAACATGTCGCTATCCCGCTTCGCGTTTTCAACAGCAGCCGTCAGTTCCTCGACCCGCAGCTCCAGCTTGCGTGCGCGTTCGCGCCGGGCCTGTTCGTGGTCAACGCCGCGGACGTCTTCGATCTTGTTTCTCAAGAAGCCACCCGGTCCTGAGGACGAGCCTGTATAGGACGTTCCGTGGCCCTGAAGCCCATCGCGCTCTGATGTTGACTTGTTAAGGTACTCGATCAGCTGCTCGTGGTCAAGCTGCTTCTGCTCCCGGGCCTTCAGCAGCTGGCGCAGAGATAGACTGTACGCCTGCATGTCCCGCAGGGACCCCAAGTAGTCCTGGTCTGTTACGTCGTGCAAACGGTGCAGGTTAGCTGCTGAGTCCTCGATGGAAGCAGCAAAGGCGTGAACGGCGGGCTCAATTCCTGGCTCTAGAGCCATCAGCTTCTGGAATTGCTCGGCAAGATCGTGCAGGTCCGCCTTAAGGTCCGCTTCACGCCGAGCAACTCGAGCGACAACCTTTTCTATGTGCGCAAGGTCCTCGTCGAGCTTGTCACTCTTCTCCTTAACCTCCAAGAAGCGCCGGTCGGGTTTGTGAACCTTGGTGAAGGCGTTAATGAAGGTGTCGGCAAAGTTGTCAAAGACTCCCGCTGTGACGTCCCCGCTGCTTGCTCTTGTTCCCCTCGACCTCATCGTCGCGTTCCAGTCCGGGCTTTCCAAGAAGGAATGCAAAAGTGGCGACCGTCTCAGCGCAGGGTGCAAACTCAGACGAACCAGGAACCTCTGCAGGCTATGCGCTCTTCTGGAGGTGAAGTCGGTCCCGAAGCGGTCACCCCTCACGTACTCCATGCGCTGCTTATCCGGCAATGGCGGGACGGCTGTGGCGGGAAATTCCTTGGACAGCTGTTTATACAGAAAGACGAAATCGGTAAATCTCCTTCGCACTGTAGTGTGCTCTCGCTGGAAGGCAGGAAAGGTTGTGGAAGTCGTGATAAGGTAGGACACGAAGGCGTCCTTGGTGCCGTCATTCTCCTTGATAGGCGTGTCGACGGTGCAGTCGAGGCGTTCGCTGCCGAGGTCATTGGATGTCGGAGGATGGGGAATTTCTGTATCGACTGTGTGACCCGGTTCTTCGGCGTCAGGGATGGGACGGGCGGTCTGGTCGTGGACATGTTCGCTCCAGGAGACATTGGAGAAGTCCTCGCCGTCGGAGGGGTCGGTCGCCATCGTGAGGGGCTGCGCAGTGCGGAGGGCAATAAGCCGGTGCGGTGGGCGAGGATAGGAATTGGAGCGGCTCTAGGAATGGGTTTCGGTGCCTTCAATTGAGTTGTTGCGGCCGGACTGGTGCTGCAGCTTGTCTGGTGTTGTAGTGGACGGGAGCTGGACGGGAGCTGGAGCTGGAGTAGCAATGAGGCAGTGAGGCAGTGAGGTCAGCCTGCCCAGCCTAACGGTGACGATGACGATGTGGGGCTTGATCGGATGAGGACTAGCGCCGAACAGCGTTGCTTGAGGTTAGGTCACGTGTCAATGCCGTGATTCGTGACGCGGTCATATCACTTGATTACCCTACACTGGTGAGGACTCAGGTTTCAATTTGTTGCACATGCAAGACGAGATTCAATTAAGGAAGTTTAGTATGTACAATACGTTGACTCCAGCTGTTCTACACTTACCCTTCTCACCACCGCCTTGACGACCCACGCTGTTGGCCGTTGCCGTTGTTCGCAAGCAGGTTCGGGGAATCCTTGATTGGGCCGCCAACAACACCAGGGGTTCCGTTGCCCACGATATGCTTGACCATCTCCTTGACGCCAGAGACACCATCCACGCTGATGGCGTACAGTACAAGCCCCGCAATGTGAGGGGACGCCATCGAAGTGCCCGAGAGCACGTCGAATGCGGTGTCGGACTCAATGCCAGCAGAGATGATGTCCTGGCCTGGACCAAAGATGTCAATCTCGCCGCCGAAGTTGGAACCCACCGCACTGGTGCGGTTGTCTACCCATAAATTCCAGCCGTCGTTA
This sequence comes from Sordariomycetes sp. S80-01Y, assembly GCA_037042185.1. Classification (NCBI taxonomy): domain Eukaryota; kingdom Fungi; phylum Ascomycota; class Sordariomycetes; species Sordariomycetes sp. S80-01Y. Next base: position 3,129,076 of record JAXQJY010000027.1, on the reverse strand, counting down.
ACGGCGCCAACGGTGATGGCAGAGGGGGCTCGAGCAGGTGACACATTGGCTACGTCTTGAGCCTCGTTCCCGGCAGCGACAACGGCCACGATGCCATGAGAGGTGATGTCGCCAACGGCTTCGTCCAGAGCTGTCGACTTGGCACCTCCCAAGGACATGTTGATGACGGAAGTAGATACGCGGTCGTTGTCAAGGATATGGTCAATTGCAGCGTCGACGCCGGCGACGATAGCTGCCGTCGAGGTGGTTTGGCCCTGGAACACCTTGACACCGTACACCTTGGCGAGCTTGGCCACGCCGTACGTCTTACCGACAATGGTACCCGCGACATGTGTGCCGTGGCCGTCCTCGTCTTCCTCGTCTCCCTCAAAGGCAGTGAACAGACGTTCAGCGCGGCCCTCAAACTCGTCATGGGTAGGCAGGATCCCGGTATCAACGACATAGGCGTAAGTGCCCTCGCCTGCAGACTCGTCGTAGACGTACTCCTTGCTGCCTGGCTCGCGGTGGGAGATGGTGCCGAGACCCCAGCTGGCACCTTTCTGAGTTGTGAGGGCACGCTTGTTGAGCAGGCTCACATCTCCCTGAATGTGGTCGATCGTCCACTCCTGGTCCTTCTCGACATAGGCAACCTACTGGTGTCAGCTAAACTTGCTTCTCCCTCCGGCGCGGACGACTCACATCTGGGCTCTTTTCAATCTCGGCAATTGTGGCTTCGTCGAACTGCCCAGCGTAGCCATTCCAGTAGTTCTTGCCGGTGAACTTGCGCTCGATGCCCTTGTATGCGCCCTCGGCCAGCGAGCGCTTAGCGAGGTTGCGCTTGTGGACGCCCTCAACCCATGACACGTGCGTGTCGAAGTCAAAGTCCTCGGCGCCGGGCTCCAGCTTGATGATGTAGCCATCCTTGACGACAGTGGAGCGAGGTGTAAGCGAGGAGTAGGGTGCACCTTGAGCAAAGCCCAAGAGAGCAGCGCCCGCGAGGACAATGTTCTTGACGTTCACCATGGTGATAGTTGAAGAGTACGTTTAGAAAAGGGGAGATGAGGGCACGGGAACAACATCTCTACTGGAAAGAACAGATTGGGAAGAAATATATACTGAGGAAGTCCTCGACTAGGAGCCTCATCCGTTGCAAGGGACCCCTGACGAGACTTGTGCTGACATCCGCGGACGATCAGCGGTCTATCCACAGCCGCCAACAAGGCACCAATCCACCTGAGGGCAGGGATCAGACCAATTCACAGCCATCTCTGAGCTTCATCGCTTGTTATTCGGCTCAGTTGAGTAGCTACGCTAAGCGGTAAGGGAAACAACTAGCCACCTCTCGGTCTGCTCATGCAAAGACGAGATTACACTCTTTCGTGATACTGAAGGGGATATTGTGAGCAAGATACGACAGTAACTCGTAAGCGCGCAGAGCAGTTATCCGGCAAGGACTTCTAGAGCCACAAGTGACCGCAAGGCGTCGTCGAAGAAGACCTTGACAGCTTTCAAGCGGGAGACTACAGACATAGCCTGCATTTTAGCGGAGATGTAGCCTACAGGAACATAGGAACAGAAAACGACAACCTCTAGGAAAGAATAGAAAGACCGTAGGACTTTGCATAACCAGCGTGGCAATGCCGTTGTTTCAAGCATTCGTCACAGTCGGGAGGGTATCGATCCTGATGTTCCTATTTCAGGCGAGGCACATCTAGTTCTCAGGGTGTCCGCCCTGATTCCACCTTGGGAGCAAGCGACCGAGCCGTCGAATTGAAAAGGATGAGAGCCTGCACCTGCGGCATTCAGGCCAGCGCTATCAGCGTGAACACTGACCGGACCGTTCTTGATTAAACCAACGTTCGCACATCAAAGATGCACTGTGAATTAGGTGAGTAGAAAATAGACGTCTCCAGACAACAAATGATTACTGGAGCAGCCGCAGCTCAGCTCGCCTCATGGCACGGGGCCTCATACCCAGTGGTTGGAAGGATTCGGGGCTGTGACAGGGGCTGTGACAGATCCCACGAAACGTCGTCATTGGGAGAAGTCGCTTTGTTCTGCCTGACGCTCTGGCAGGAGTCCATGCTCCTCAGCTCTATTTACCTCGTTTTCCGCACATCGATCAGCAATTTGCTGGACCCCTGAGCGACCTGTGCTCCGGTGCGTTGGAGAGGGTCGACGCCACTCAGGAACACAAGCGTCATCAGGGTCCGTTGATCCTGCGTTTTCCACCAGGGTACACCCAAGATGAGATAGGTACCCTCTTCCTCCAAGCACACGGTCAGCCATGGCAATTCCGCGCTGCCAGCTAGACGTTGTGATGAACAGCAAAACTAAGACATCAGCATCTGGCATTTTGACAAAGATGCAACTTGGCCGCGGCGACATCGGTAGCCTCCCGCAGGTGGGGATTCGTGTAGTACGATTGGCTAGCCGCCCAAGTCGGTAAGTGATCTCCCCAGGATTTCCCCCCTGACTGTGTGACGACGACATCGGGACGCCGGAACTTGTTGGATATGAGCGCGGGAGTGAGTTTTGGTGTGAAATGCATATTTCCATTCCTTCACCTCGGAGAGAGCCCCAAAAGCCACGGTGCTATCCGACAACAAGCCTTCATGACGCTGCTATCTTGCCACCCCCAGGTTTGACAGCCGGATGCCTAAGAGCACGTCTTTGAAAGCTTCGAGTCCTCGTCCAATAGCAATAGCCCCCGAGATAAGGATGATTACGGAGTACCATTGCCTCAAACTTGACACCGTGGCAGAAGAACGCGACTGGGGTCGGGCACTCGTCCGAACAGGCGAGGCGAAGAAGCATTTCCCGACGAGATACAACCATGTTGTGTTGCCACTTGGAGGCTTTCGAGAAAATCTCTTGCGGTATTTGATTAATAAGAAGCGCTTAATTGATTTGAGCCATGCGATACTTTTTCCCTTGGGCCGTAAAACCCCACGGCTTCTTGTGACCGTCCCAAGCCATGTGCAGGCGACAGGATGCTGCCGGATCAACGCTGCGTCTCGCCCTCTTGGGGTGAACTTTATGTTTAAAGTACGAGGTTTGGTACATATGGAGCTTTTGACATCCCTTTTCTGGTCTAGCGGCAGAACACAACAACAGTCGTGCTTTCTCGCCAATTGCTCAGGGCTTGGCATGTTCCCAACTGTCTACATCGACAGCCCTCCCTCAGTCTTGCTAGAAAGGATGGAGCCAAGTCAGCGATTTCCATACTGTGCCGCTCAGGTAGACTACCAAGGACGTTTGAAAGCTTCTTCGTTTAGTCTTGCTCCGAACTGTCTCGCGTTGTGCAAACAGGATATGCACTGCTTGCGGGGGTTATGGACTTTGCGCGAAGAGCCCCCGCTATTCACACTTGATTGGAGACGCAAAGACCCCTTCTGAAGTTGATGTCAAGTGGCACTACTGTATGTTCTTAGTAAACTTCTAACACGCACACCAGATAACCACATCGGCAGGATGAACGGCTTTGTGTATGCCAAGTCAATATTTCACTCACTTTGACCTTCATTCTCGACACAAAAGGCGTCTGTACGTCCGAGCATGTGTCATCAAAGTTAGGTTCCAGAGCTTGGTTTTCGCCTTGGATAGTAAAGTTCTAACAACTGCCACAGTAAACTCGATAGGGACTCAAGTCGTCGTGCTAATCCCCTTCTCCCGAGTACACATTCCTGTGCACTCTACCAATGCCAGTAACAGAAAATTATGTTCCTTTCTCGCCTAAATGCCTTCTCAATCCCACTTGTGTTGAAAGTAACTGAGTTGCCGGGTGGCTTGAGACCCTGACTTAGAAGTCGTGACGGTTGACAGAATTTCTGAACATGCCAGGAGGGTGCCGTGGTCGAGCCGTTGAGAATGAATTTCTTATAGAAAGAACTATGAACTTTCTTTAGACTCTCAAAAGACTTTTCCCTTTGATTCAAAAAGAAAAGCTTCCTGTTTCGAGTCTTTTGGCACATAATCACGGAGGGTTGGCTCACTGACCGAGGAAGCGCCTGACCCATCAATTCTGTCGCCAACCATCCCACCATGATTTTCTCGATAAGAAAAATTGCCCCGCCACCGCATCAACGTCCATCTTTTCCATCAAACACCACAGACTTACCAGCACCCGATCGTCAACATGACGGACCAAACCGCGCCCTCGGACCCCCCGAAATCGATACACTCCTTGATTCTCGACACTGGTCCCCTCATCAAGAACGACCCCTCGGTTGACACCCTCCGGGCTCGCGCCGAAGAACTCTACATCCTCCCCAGCGTCATCCCCGAGATCCGCGACAGCGCAACCCGCAACCGCGTCCAGACCACTCTTCTTCCCTTCGTGAACCTCCGGTCGCCCGGCCAAAAGAGCGTGAACCACGTCATCGGCTTCGCCCGGAGGACTGGTGACCTCGAGGTGTTGAGTCGCACCGATTTGGAGGTGTTGGCGCTGGCGTACGAGCTCGAGATCGAGAGAAATGGAGGCGACTGGAGGCTGAGGGATACGCCGGGACAGAAGACACTGAACGGAAAACCGCCTGCAAAAGAGGCTGCCGACGGTGCGGAGACCAAGGCGGACGCGCCACCGCGCGAGGTTTCGAGGGAGCAAGCAGACGAGACATCACTGGACAAGGGCATCGAGAAACTCGACATCGAAGCAAAAGGCCCCAACGCTGATGCAACTACCGACCCTGAGACCGCCAGACTTGAGGCACATAACATCCCTCACGAAAGCACACAAGCCACCGACCTGGCAAACAAACCCCTGGTAGAGGGTGAGAAGGAAGACGAAGTCATCGTGCAAGAAGGAGACGACTCGGCAGAAGAGGACGACGACGACGACGGCTGGATCACGCCGTCCAACATCAAAAAGCAGAAAGCCAAAGATGACGGGACCGACATACAGGCGGGCAAACAACCAACCACCCTGCAAGCCGCGGTCCTCACATCTGATTTCGCCATGCAGAATGTTGCTCTGCGGATGAATCTGAATCTGGTGTCGCCAAACCTGGCACGCATCTCAAAGCTGAAGACCTGGGTCCTGCGCTGCCACGGGTGCTTCAAGACGACACGCGACATGGACAAGCGCTTCTGCCCGTCCTGTGGGCAGCCCACGCTCATGCGCGCATCCTGCACCGTCGACGACCGCACCGGCCAGCTGACGGTGCACCTCAAGAAGAACTTCCAGTGGAACAACCGCGGCAACGTCTACTCAGTACCCAAGCCCGTGCACGGGACCGCCACCGGCCGAGCACCCAAAGGCCGGGGCCCCAAGGGCGGGAAGAACGGCTGGGGCAACGACCTCATCCTGGCCGAGGACCAGAAGGAGTTTGAGAGGAAGACGACCGAGCAGAGGAGGCAGAAGAAGCAGGACATCATGGATCAGGACTACCTGCCCGACATCCTGACCGGGAAGCGGGCTGGCGGTGGTGACAGGATACGAGTCGGGGCTGGCAGAAGTGTCAATTCGAGAAAGAGGAATTAGAGAGCGGGTGAAAAATAATGAATTTGATGATCCTCGAGACGTATGTCTCGTAAAACGCCTGAACATGAACCCAGAACTCCTTCCAAAGCCGTGCCTTGTGATCCAATCTTTTGATCAGATCCCCGCGCCCCCTTTCAGACCAACACATCCGTCCCGACTGTCAATTCCGCCCGAGGGCAGAACACATCATCAACGCGCCCTTTCAACTTTTTCGCCCAGCCCACTGGTAACTCTATTCTTGCGCCTCCTCTGCGATCTACCGTCAGCGTCCGCCCAACCTGCCAGTTGCCCCTTTCGGGAGCTACTCACTCTGCTGCGTCAACAGGAGTCCGAATCTCCTCTTGAGAGTCACGCGCTGGCGCGACCACTTGTCATCTGGCGAGAAGCGCGCGGGGTGCGCCGACTTGGTGACCTGGCCGTGGGCGACCTTCTTGAGGGTGTAGAGGCGCTTGCCCTCGGAGTCGAGAGTGTACATCAGATGCATGGCGAGGATGGGTGCTTCGGTTGTCTTGATTTGAGCCGGGCTGTTGCGATTGCGGTTTTCGACGGATCGAGGTGATTAACTCTTGTTTGGCTGTTGTTCTCGGCGTGGAGCTGGTGTCAACGCTGGAGGTCGAAAAATTTCCATGGTCAATTGGAGAAAAAAAGTGTCACGTGTGGCTTACGCGCTTATCGATTGCGCTCGGGTAGGCTCCACCTTTAGCCGTGCTGCCATCCCGGCCCCACGGATTCAACATTGGTCTTAGTAGAAAGCACCACGACACAAGGAAGTTCCAACGAAAGAATTCATTCCTTGAATTTGACTGCTGAGCTATGAAAATAACGGAAACTAGATTAAGAATCGCCAATCAATTGTGAAAAGCCCCCTTCCTTCTCTCAGTCAATCTCACCAACGCGAGCACTCTTGTCGCCAACCCATCCCTCGCGCTCATAGAAACGGAAGACGAGATCATAGTCCTCAAAGTCGTGCACGATGCGATCAATGCGGCGGTATCCTTTGACAGGGTCGACGAGACGCTTGCTGGACAGAGTCTTGGTGGAGTCGTCATCGCCCATGCCATAGGGGTTCTCGCTCTGACCCTTGGCCTCGAAGAGAGTCACGCTGAACCGTCCCGGCTTGAAGATGCTGACAACATTCTCAATGATTTCAGCCGTAGTGCGCCCCTTCTGACCGCCCGGAACGTTGGTTTCAAAAGAAGCAAAGGAACACTCGGGCTCCGGAGTAACGTGCACGGTCCAGTAATGACCTGACTTGGGCCTCTCCGCCTCTTCTTCCTGGACTGGAGGTGGCACCACTCCGTTGGCCGAGAAGCCGCAAGGGCCAAAGAGGTACGCATCAACGCGTGCATCAGGGTAGACACTCGTGGGGTATACATTGGAGAGGCCGCAGCTCTCCGATACGACGGTGCCCAACGCATGGCCCTCTGTTGTCAAAGCCTCAGTGGCGTCCAGCTCTTCGGTCGCTGGGTCCCCTTCCGCGTTGTCGAACACATCAACCTCATCCAAGGCTCCCAAGCTTTCTTGAGCTTTATCCCTTGCCTCCTTCGCTTCAGACGCGAGCTTGCTGCCGGCAATGGCGCTAGCCTCAGCCAGGTAGAACTGCTTGGCGTTCTCGGGGTCCAGGTCGGTCATCAGGATCTCGAGCGTCTCGTCGTTGGATTCTACAGGACCGACAGCCGAGTTGAGGCCGGCGGAGATCTTGGGCTGATGCTCGTTCACTCCTGCGTCAGGGGTACGAGGCGGAGTGAGCGCCTGGTTGGGTGAGGTGATGTACAAGTACCAATGATCGCCGTTCATCTTGCCGACCATATAGGCGCTGCCGCCCTCGAACATGTCATCGAGATACTTGACTTCCTGCTTCCAGCTACGGTGAGGTCCGCGTTGCTTGTCGGGGAACAGAAAGTTCTTGCGGCTATAGAACACTCGGTAGGGGGTTGCAGCCGAGCGGACCTCATCGGCCCTATCCGCGTTGTGAAAAGGGAAGCCTGCGTGGAGCGCCGCAATATGCAGCATGCGCTGAAGGCCGAGAAGCAAGGTCGTGGTGCCACACGTCTTGAGAATGAGCTTGTGCGGGAAAACAAACATGCTCGACTCGGACAGGAGGTAGGCGTCGACCGCGTCAGATTTGAGCACAGACAGGATCTTGCAGTTGACCATGTCTAGCATGCTGACCCAGTCCTCGGAAGATACGCCCTTCAGGCCATCGGGTTGCGCGCCCGGGGGCAAAGCGGCGGGGCTCGGTGCGAACCAGACCTCGAGAAGCTTCTCTGGGCCCTCGAACGCATTGCTAGAGTCGAGGTCGGCGGCCACATCGTGATTGATAGTCAGATGAGGCGTGCCCTCTGCCGGAGAGAACGTGTAGTTGTTAGGGACCGAGTGGCTCAACATCTTCGTCGTTCGTGTGCGATCAAAGCCCGAGGCGGTACTCGATTCACAAACAGTCTTTCCTTGCCCGTTTGGCAGGGTCCGCGGAGCACTAGCTGCCGCTCAAACAGACCTTGCGGCGTCTGCTTGAGACAGTAGGCCCACAGGAAGTGGTCGGTTCAAGGATGCTGGCGGAAGCCAGCAGCAGTGAGCTGTTGTATAAAACCTAACGTCAGACTTTTGACGTTAAGGAGGTTTGAGGCGGAGGGTGTGTAAGAATCGCTCCTGTGACGGAATGGTGCCAGGCGGGCTGGTGTCCGATACCTGTGGTGGAGTATCGGATCGCGCAGATGAATGATCTGCTAAGAGGCTTCGTCTATAGGCGACGGTCTAGAGTATGCTTGCGTGTATTCGTGCTATCGAGGCCTACGCAGGTTAGAATGGAGTATAGAAGAGGGAGACATAGAACGTGCTTGGAAGGTCGAGAGAAGAGGAAGCGGAGGAGATCGGTCGATCGCATAGAAGGCCAGAAATGCTGGTCCCAAGAAAGTCGGTCAGACAGTCGCGGTCAACTGTCCAGAGCTACACTTGGATGTTGTTTCCAGAGTTTAAGCCCGCGTGACTGTCATCTGGTTGCTTGCCAGGGAGGTTCGAGAGTGAAGTCGCGGTCGTGTGACGTCGGTCGTCAAGAATTTTCTCCCCGCTGTGGGATCGAGAAGTTGCGAATTGGCGGGGTCCGGTCTGGCTGAGATCACACAGTCGACCTGTGTCGAACGGAGGGCAGATTCCGCAAAGTATAGCAGAGCCTTAGTTGTCAAGAGAGGAGAGTCGGTGAGAGATTTTGCTTTGCATTGGAGGTGCAAAAGTGCAAAGTGGGATGGGAGGAAGCTGCAGCCCGGCAACAGAATTTGGCTCTTGCCTTGTCGATTGAATGCTGTCATGGCTTTGACTTTGTGTCCGCCAGGCACTGGCAGGTACAGAGCCCAAGACCCACTTCAGCCCGCTACGGTAGCAACGCGGTCCGCATGATTGGTCCTTGAGATCTGTTCGCGTGGGCTGCGTGGGGACGGGGAGCTTTCATCGATAAAACATTAGGCATCAAGGCCCTGATTCCTATCTGACGCGCTTTTCCGGCACATGCAGAGATGATGATGATGATTCTCGGTCACCAGGAGAGACATGATAATTTTGGCTCTTCCTCTCAGCCCTCTAGATATTAAATGATACTCTAGAGCCCAGTTCGTCAACAATGTATGCTGTGCACTGGGCGGCACCTCCGTAACAGTAGGCCTACATGGCTCCGTGACCAGCCTCAACCCAGCCCATGTCCGGAGGCAGCTTACATGGCAACTATGGGTCATTGGGATCCTCGTCTCGTGAATGCACTGTTCGCAGCTAGCGGATAGAGGCTGCTTGACAGTCAGCGGACAGCATGGGGTGGTGCAGACAAACGATGCAGCCTGTTGCGTTTAAGCCCGTCCTCCCGTGACACCTGCATTAGGCAAGATGTGAGGAAACGGGGATGGAGAGACATTATGCGGTGACAATTTTTGTTAGGGTATTTATGCTATGTCATCTCGGGTCCGCCGCGGTGATCTTTTCTACCAGCGTCTCGGTCAAGTCCTTGAAGACATGCCGTAGAGAGCAATCCTGGTATTTGTCGACGAGCGTGCCGGAGTCCCCGTCGTTCCCCTTGCTCGGCTCACTTGAGATATCTTGACCATTGACTTTCGTCCCCACGGGATACACCGGCCGCCGGCCTTCCTCGATCAGTGCGATGAACTGCGCGTCCATTGGCACAGAACCCAGGAAAGGCACATTGAACTCATCTGCCATGACCTTGCCGCCGCCCGAGCCAAATATGTCTGTGCACTCAGAACAGTGAGGGCATACGAAGCCGCTCATGTTCTCTACCACGCCGAGCACCCGCAGGCTCGTTTTGGTACAGAAGTTGAGCTCTTTCCGCACGTCAGCCGTCGCCACGGCCTGCGGTGTCGTCACGACCACCGCGCCCGCCACCTGGCCAGGCAAGGCATCTCTTTGAAGCGTTTCCATCAGCGAAATGTGCTCGTCGCTTGTGCCAGGCGGCGTGTCGATGAGCAAATAATCCGTTGGTCCCCAGTATGCGTCTTTGATGAATTGCCTGATCATGGCCGTCTTCTTAGGCCCTCTCCATACCACGGCATCGCCGCGATTCGGTAGCAGGAACCCTAGGCTCATGGCGTGCAGGCTGCCTGTGCCATTCTCTTCCCGCGCCTCGTGTACGGGCACAGGCGCCCACCCACCAGGGACTTGTGTGACTTTCGAGGCTTCGATGGAGAGCATGCGCGGGATCGAAGGTCCGGTGAGGTCGACGTCTAGGATGCCGACGGAGTGTCCGGCGAGGGAGAGCGAAAGGGCAAGCTGGGTGGTAACGGAGGACTTTCCAACGCCGCCTTTGCCGGAGAGCACCTGGCAATCTGTGAGCATGTTTCAACAGACGTGACGGTTGATACATACCAGCACAATGTGCTTGACCTTTTCCAGACCCATCTCGACAGTCTTCGCGTCGCGTCGATACGCCTGTGGTCGATCGCACTACCCGTCACGAATGGGCTAGGTGTAGATGGCGAGCTTTGTGTGTGAAGAAGGCTAAAGTGCGTGCGCGCTCCCTTCTTTTCTCAGGTGATGAAAGAGCAAAGAGTTCCGAGGAGCAGAGTCAGTTGCGGGTTGAGATGCTTAGCAAGCAACATCTTGAAGTTTGATGCCGAAGACGGAGAACGGAGGAGGGGCAGGCAAAATTCGCGGCGCGCTTTAACGACATCATCCCGTGCCCCCGCCAATTTGTAAGCCGCGGCTACCCTGCGTCTCGGCCCAGCCAGTAGCGTTACATCGATTTGCTCCCCCTTTTGGGCAGGTTTGCGCGAATATGTTTGTAACTTCGAGTTTCAACTATGAAGATACTACCATAGACGGGGTGCAATCGTGACAGGCTTGACAGCTCCTGAGACTACGCTGCAAAATTGGTTTTCCGGAATTGAGTGAACCCCACTAAAGGTGTGGCTCATCGTGATAGCACAATTAGCTGCCACGAAATGGGCGTAGTTCCATCGTAAGAACAACATTTTTTTTTTCTTTACGGAAACCGTTGTTTGTAAGTAGAGATGTTATTCTTATCTTTTGTCATTTCTTACTGAGCCTTAAGAAACTGGCAGATTCCGGGCGATACGCAAGCACAGGTCGTTGGCGACAGCTTGCATGGGGCTCAAAGTCACCAACGCGTTGCACACATCAGATAGTGACTGTTGCAATGGAAATTTTTGCGAAAAACCAGACGCTGAAGACTATAACATGTAAATACAAGTAAATGACACTGATTTGCTGTTCGCGCCAAGCCTACAGGACATACTCAGCTGGGATGTTGGCGGTCGTCTGTCCAGAGTCTCCGAGCCACTTATGTCGTTGATAGGAGAACACACAAACGGAAGCGATTCTTCTCCCAAAGATTTGAAACTCAGAACTTGACAGGCTTGATAAGTTAGATCTCATCGGTAGGTTGAAATCGTCTTCGGCAGCTTTTGATGCCGAGCATCATTGCACAAGCACTGCTGAGATCACTCCGCCACGATAGCTTTGAATAAGAACGGGGCGTGTGCAGATACCATTCCTTGATTCTTTCATGTTATGACTCATTCCATCGCGCAAAGTAAGGTGGTGCGTCTGATGGGGTCGCTGCCACTGGCCTGAGCACGTCACTCGACCCTCTTCAGCTACAGCAATGTGAGACCCGATCCTCTTGCTTGCTAGCACTCATATAGCCGGACAGGTATGACCTCATGGATATCAGTGCAGAGCTATATGGTCCTTTTATCGGAGCAAGCTTTCCAGAGTTGCGTGTTGAAATGTTATCGCCGACCGCAGCAAGATCCCCCACGCACCCATCGCCTCAAGCCGACCCCATCCTCGACCAAGAAGACTCACCAATGGCAGCGTCGATATTGACTGCATCGGACGTTCTCGGACGGTGCCTCGGAGACCGAGCCCGTCAATCTGCCCAACCTGCGCTACTCATGTACGAGCGAGACCGCCAAGGCGAGATTGAGTGTGGCTTGCAGAGTGCCCTGGAGTTGCCAAGGGTTGGGAATCACTAATATCACACCTTCAACGAAAAGAACTGAGATCGATGGCCCCGAATCGCTATGAATTTCGCTTCCATATTGAAAAATCAGTGTAAGTATCTAACAATATGCCTGCATCGATGTGTCCAAGACCATCGTTGCCTGTTTCTAACCAGGGTAATATCCCTCCTGTAAAACATTTTCGCCAAACCAGATAACTCCTTTGATCATGCAGCCAAAAATACAATGTGGTATATCCTCTTTCAACGCCATCAAATGTTGCCAGCCCCTCTTCAACGTCCCCTTGATGTATTCTCAAACAACCTCGCGAACCTTCTCCTCGCTCTTCTCGTCCTCGTCGGTTCGCTTAGAGCAAAGACCCTTCTCGGTATCAGTCAGGAACCGGATCGAGTCTTTGCGATAGGCAACAATGGGCCTGTCACTGTTGCAATATCCAAGAAGCTCCATGTTGCCACGGAAGTTCGTGTTGGCGAAGCGGCTGTTGAAGCGAACAATAGGGCCGCCCTCCACTGTAAAGCCGATGAACTCGCCCTGAATGGACTCATCGTCAATGTCGTCGGGTGCTTGGATAGTGTTTCTAGTTCTTGTTAGCGGTCAAGTAGGCTGAGAAGCTTGAAACGTTCACTCACGCTTGACTCATAGGTGGTCCCATGGGGTTGTTGTCGTCGTCCAGCCTAGATGAAGAGATGGACTTCTTCATCTTCTTGACCCGCTTCTTAGTGCAGTTGTGGAAGAGATGAAGCAAGCCAGCAATGACTAGCACAGGTGTTCCCAACGCAAGTGCCCACGGCGGGTGCTTGCTCTCCTTGAGCGAGTGGCACATAGCAAGAATGATGCCAACCATGGCAATCAGAGAGCCGACTTGAATCATCATCCATGTAGACCAATACAGACTCATAAGATCTTCCCCGTCGCAGAACTGCAGGGCAAGCAGGGAGTATGCTTCCATGATGACGATTACGGTCGATACTAGAACACATCCCAAGCAAAGGAAGATGTAGAGTCGTAGTTGCTTCCCTTTCCGGACAGCGTCGTCTTTGAACTTCTCCATGGCTGCCTGACCCCTGTTGATTTGTTAGAATAGACGGCCGTCAACCTCTCGAGTTGACATACCGGATTAAGGTCCATGAAGCTACAAAGAGGACAAATAGATTGGTCATGAACATCGACCAGTAGATGACCTTGAACTGCCATCGCACCATGTGAGACGCAAATTGAGCATAGCGCTCGCAAAGCTCGGGGTCTTTGACAAAGTCGGCCATCGCGTCGACGGTGACAGCAAGCTGCCGTGTGTATAGGTAGGCAAAGACTTGTGAAGTACTGTGAATCGAGTGTTGTTCTTGATGTGTGGCTTGTCTGACTAGAGTCTAGACTGGGCGAGGCTGAAATATTGAAATGAAGGAAATGGTCTGCTCAGCAAACAAGTCAAGAAGTCAACTAATGAAGGAAAGAGGCGGAAGAGGTACTTGTATTATACCTTGTCTCTGCTATCCCAAGCGGACGGGGCTTGTCCGAACAGTCGTCGTCGCCAGCGGGGGCCGGGGGTGGACAACGGGGAGCGAGCAAGGGGAGAGGGTAGATGAGCCAAGAAAACCTAGTAGACGGTGTGCGTGGTCCCCTTGTCTCAAAAACATACAACTGCTGCCCAACAGAAGCATGGGCTCACAAGCCTCGCTGCGCACCTTCATTACGCGCTGTGACTGGGTTGACTAGTGACACCCACAGCCCCGATAAGGGGTGTGGGATGTGGACAAGGTGCGACGTCGACACGCAATCAGTGAACAAGAAAAGATATGCGGGAACAGCCAAGTCCGCGCGGTGGCGTCGATCATTCGGTATGCAAATACTCCGTACTGCTAGTATGGGGTGTCGGACTATGTTTGCTCGGTGGGCATTGTCGAGACACACTGTGAGGGAGGGACGGGAGGCCAAGGCGGACATTCGCCCGCGGGAAGGGGAGCCCTGGAGACTGGGGTGGGAACTTGGGCTGTTTTGGCTGGGGTAGTCTCTTGCACTAGATATGGCATATCTCACAACGATGTTGGCGATGATGCGTCCCGTTCTGGCCGTCGGTCACACCCGTTGTGGCAGCCGGCATGCCAAACACTGCTTGCTTCAACCGCACGGTGACTCACCGCACCAACTTCCTAGAAGCTGATCATCCTCGCTTGTGCGAGCCTCTTCAATTTCTTTTTGAAAAAGTCTGCAAGTCCCATCTATCAAATATCAGCTATTCGTGCACAGGCACATGGCATGTGAGATTGGGTACCGAACCCCCCAAGCCTCATCTCCTCTCCTCTCTCTCCCTGTTGCGGCGTCACGGTGAGTTGAGGGCGGGTGACCCACTAGGGGCGTCGATAACAAAGCCTCTCGAGAGGCTTGTTCAGGTGAAGGTATGTATGTTTCAAGCCAAGGCCTCAAGTGCCGGCATCTTGACTCCCCATGAGTCTAGTCCTGCCGGGGACCCTGGACTGTGTGCACCTTGATTCTCTTCGGCTCGCAAAAGAAGCAACATTACGAATTTGGACGCGCACGTTCGGGCTCTCGTGGGTCTCATTCGGGCCCAAAATATCGTCGCCCCTGTCACTGCCAAATTCCCAATATCGGGGCTCGTCGTCAGGGGGGCCGGGACAGCGAGGGTCGAGTAGCCGTAGCCGGGAAGAGGATGCCACACAACGGCAGGCCATTCGCTGGGTGACCGCTGACCGGGTTCCGATCTAAGATTCGACGCCGGCTATGCACCAGCGTAGATCGGCCGTCCCCAAGTGGTGTGCTGCCAGAGCCTCCCTCCCACGCTGCCCTACCGTCTGTCACGGGGCCGGCGTTGTCTCTGATAGAGATAAAGTTTAGGTAAGAAACAGCGACGCACTTCTATTGCTTGGTTTCATTCCTTGCTGATAACCTTAAAGCGCCTCCCACGCGTCATTCACCATGCCGGCCATGGACAATGATGCTGATCCAGAATGCGTCGTGGCTTGCATTGTCGCCAAGATACGCCGTCTCAGCATCACCATTGTAGTGAATCACTACCATCGTCGGTTGGCGCCCTCGTCTCGTTGACGGCTACGGGCGTCGCTCCCAAGTGTGGCAGTGCTGCGGCAACGCAGGGAAGACGACCCAATGAGTCGTGCCCTCGCCCGCACTTGGCTCGGCGCCTCGCCGCGCCGAGTCGTATCAATCTCGCAAGACTGTCACGGTCCTCGCTGACCCCAATAGCGGGCTCCAGTTAAAGCTGCCTAAGGTGGTGGCCTTGACCACCCGACTGGCCAATACAGAGCCTGGCATCCCAAGCCTGTCAGAAATGGACGTTAATCCCTTTGTTGCTTAGGGGAAGCTTAGCTTGCCGGAGCGGCGACCAGAGGACCAGGGGAGGGCCGCTGTAGGGCCCAAGCTCAGGGGACCTGAAATTTGATATACCACAGTTATCTCCCCCCTTGTACTGACTCATAAGTCTTTATTTGCTTTAGCACAACTCCGGAAACATCGTGAAGCAAATCGAAAACGGGGTTGGATCTCAGAGTTTCCATTCCCTTCTCCTTCGAAGAACCAAGCGCTGATCGCTCAATCGACAGAGCCAAGTAGGTGGGCAATGCACGGTGTGGCAGAGCCTCCACCACCCGTCGATCATTGCTTTTCCACAGATAAGGCAACGCAGCTGACGCGACGACGACGGTGAGGTTTGAATCAGGGCTTGCACTGGCGTCTCAGCGTGTTACATGGCGTCGCTAGAGCGTTATCCAAGCCTCGACTGGATGCGCGATCCCCAAGATGTGTGTAAGCTTGAGTCAAACCTTGAATAATGGATCTCAGTCTGGAGATATCTGTTCCAAGCTCTTCAATCCCCGGAGGCCTCAGCCTCGAATCCGCTGGAATGTTCCTGGGGAAGATCTGGCCAAGCTGGCGTCTCTAAACTCTTGTGGTCTCTGTTCTGGGACTTGATACGAAGGAAGGCTTGTCAAATGCCGGCACTTGGGCGGCCCAGCCAACACCATCTTCACGACAGCTCCTGCGATCAAATGCGCAAGCGCAGTTCTTTCGATCGGGCCAAGCATTGTCCGCGACTCGACACGCGCGTACTGAGTCCTCAAGATACGCGTGAGAGGTCTCACATCTCACAGCCTCACTGAGGTGGGCAACAAGCGCCTTGGGAGTCACGAGACTTTCTGGTGCTCCGCCGCCACGCCCCCAGACTGGAGCGCTGGTGGACTTTACGGACACTGCCCAGCCTCCGGTGGCTCTGGTGTCCGGGGATGGAACTGGGGCTAGTGGGAGCTCGCAAGACGACCTTGTCGCCATCAATTAATCATCTTGGCACGTAAGCAAAAGAGTGGATGTTCAATGTCGATGGTACCTCAATGCTTGCTCAATCTGGAGGGCTAAGCCGCTACTGTCAATTGATAGGAAGACTCCCAGTCGTTGTCCGCTGGCATGCCAACGCCCTTCCGAGCCGTCAATACAGCGGCATCCGGCCGAGACAGAATTAAGGTTAACAGACAAGCAGTTTCGACGACCAGGATCAACGACCAATGGCTCTTTGAATCCAACCACCGTGGCCGGCGCGTCGCACGTGAGCATCCTGGAACTGTTGCATTAGAGCATGTAGCACGAGCGTTGTTTCGTTTGAATGTCGAGGCAGTCATGCGACACAGGGGCTTTGGATCTTATCTTGCGTGTTTTGCACTATTTATATGTACCCAGGCGAACTACAACCGTGTATGTAGGATGTTTTATCTCCTCCCCAGCGAGCTCCGTGTAGTATCTTTGAGGAGGTTCTCTTCCGCTTGCTATGCGGCAGCTCAAGGTTCTGCCTGAAACTGCCGTCGATTCCGCGGTAGACAAACTTAGCAACAGTGACCCTGCCATCGACGCAATCGTCGCAAACATCCCACTCTGCCCCTCGCTCTACGCCATCCACGGCGTCACGGCCGGCGCTTGGCGGCTCAACTACCGGCGCGTAGGGCGTGCCTGAGTGTGGCAGGACCCCAGGGGGGAGGGGACGATCTACTCCGCATAGACAAGAGCCGGATCTTGGCCGAATCCCACCAGAGCGTCATTAGTGGATAGAGACGCGAAAGGGGGGTACGCAGCCTTCTCCATCATTGAGTTGATGATCGCCTTGGTGGCATCTGAACCCCCACATCGAGTGTGAAGCTTGCGAGATTGACAGGAGATAAACTCAAAGATGGTGTGTTGTGGTTGCAGCCGAGATCTCGGCCTCAAGTTCTGGGCACCGAATGCAGTTGCTTGCCCGATCACCTTCACTTCTCTGCTCTGAATGACGAGCACCAAACCTCACGAAGCAGCAACGTGTCGTCTGCTTGGTGCCATCTCATGACCTGGTATTGCTCACGATTCACTGGAAGCAGCTTACAGAGTGTCAAGGAGCAGACGGGGGCGATGCGAAGACCATCGGGTGAAGACGGAGCACCAACTACCGACGTCCCCCTCCAAGGCTTTTCCGTATTTTCTATCTTCTCTGCGTCATGGAGCCATAGCCAAGCGTACCCGATGAGCAGCTAGGAGAAATATCCGAAGAGCCCTCGTGCTAAGCGCGATGCTTGGTCCGCATGCTTATCACCGACTAAGTTCGAAATCACCTATCCCGCGAACCCCGGCTTACACAAAACCACTTCAAATCCCTTCCTTGCGGGAGAAGGGTACCATACCCGGGCTTGCGGGTTTCGATATAGCGCTCGAACGCCCATGTTGCACAGATCTCACGCCCGAAACGATCCGCGAGTCGTACCCCGATCCCGCCAAGAGTCTTCCCTTGCCACCGCTACTGCAAGATGCAGCGAATCCGCCGTGATGAGGCTCGGTGCAGGATGATGGTGTTTGCAGGCCCTATGCTACGTGTTTTGCAGATGTGTGAGCGTCAGCGGCCAGGTTTGAGGCGTAAAGTTGCGGCGGCTCACCAAGGATGTGATCTTGTAGCTGCCGGTAGCTTGGCACTGCTAAATGGACAACGCGTGTGTTGGAAATGTTACATTCTATCTGGTGAAAGCAGAAGCTGGGGTCTGCAGAAGCACCCCAAAGCTCAGGCCTCCGGACGCACAAGCCTACGAAGCTGTTGCGAGTCGCCGGTCCGCGACATGTTGGCGAGTGGCAAGATACCCATCTACTCACAGGCATGAGTTGCGAGTGGTCCAGCCTGCCGGCATGTCGGACAAGAACTGTTGCGATCATACGCAAAACCACGACACTATCAGAGAGCTTCGGTCTTTCAAAAAGCCGAAGCATGACCCAGTGCACGCTCTCCCGATACTGCCAGCTAGCCTTGGAAATGGAGAGTTAGTCTTGAGCTAAGGGTGTGCTTCAGATCCTCTTTGGTGCGATGAAGGACCAACGTTTGGTCCATCTTCCTCCCAGGTTCTCGTCGATTTTGACCAACCTACCGCTGACCTCGATCCATGGATTCGACGTGAGAATCGGACCAACAAAAGCCTGTATCCGAGGGCGTGGTGGTATCTAGCACAGTTTCGTCGATGGGTCTGGTAGAAACCCGCTCGTTCCGGACTGTGCGCCGGCTGCCTCCCAAGCAGCAGCACAAGGGAGAGATGCAAGGCCCGTCGGAAAGACATGGTCTTTTAGCAAAGTTCCTACCGAGACCAATACGGCCTTTCAGCTGCATTGGCTCAGTTTGCGATGTGTGACATTGATAATCACTGTGACACCACAGATCCATCTGTGCCTGCTGAAGCCACTCGAGCTCGATCTACCATCCGGAGGGTAAAAGATCCCAGCCAACACCTATATTAACTCTCGAAATCAGACATGACTTCCCTCTAGAGCTTTAATGGCATAGCATGAGCTTCGTGACCCGCCGCTACAGAGCACCTTCACTTTAACCGCACCTCACGGCCAGGATCTATTTAATTTCCAGAGACCGTTCCCGCTGTCACAAAAAGAATCTGCAACCTAGCCAAGATCATGGAGACACTTTCGAATAGCCATCGGTCTCCCCATCGTCCGCTTGATACCACCGCACGCTGTCGAACCTCAACGTCCTGGTCTCGTCGTTGTAGGCTTCGGTGTCTACCGAAGATTAGCTTGGCGCAGCTTGATCCATACTGAGCGCTTACCGTAGCAGTACATTCCGTTCTTAAAGTACCATCCCGTAGAGAGCGCGTCGCCGTCCCAGGTTCCGAACCCGACATCGATGTCTTTGGCACTGTAAACCGAATCCCCATCCCACCACACCTCGTAGGCGCCATTTCCTTCTCGAGACGCCCTCATTCGTACCACTACCTGATGCCAGACATCTCTCGGAATGTCATCAACAATAACTGACGAGGTAGGATCCCCGCAAGCACTTCTGTGGTCGGCTTGCAGGCTGTTGCCCTCGATGCTCAGCGTGCCGCACCACGAGCTGCAGCCTCCGGGGCAAAACTGCTGTGAGATGATGGTCCCCTTATCGGTTGGGAAACCCCCGGATGGCAAATAGAGACTGAAGCCTTGCCAGCCCTCAATCTGCATCTGCACGACATTCGTCTGAGTCCCAGCCTCAAATACGCATATCTCGACGCCTTTGTCGTTGCGTGTCCCATCGTAGCCGGTCTCGTCAAAATACATTTCCAGCTCGCCTTTAGACACCGTCGCGCTTGATGGAGATTTGACGTTGCACGCTGAGAAGGGCGATATCCCGAATGAGAATTCATTCTCGTATAGCGTACCCGCCGCGACGAGGGTCACTAAGAAATGGACAATCTTCAAAAATGCAGACATATCAGTAGCTTCCTGATTCCCCTAAGTACAATCATCGATAAGAAAGGTTCATGTTGGACCCAAAGCTCGCTTAAGTAGTCATACACAGGCACGGGCTCGGGCCGGTACATGGCCCGCCGCAACTTCTGCCCTTTGATTCCCGGTATGACACTGCCGCTCGCGGGGCAGGATATGGGGTAGGAGTGTGGGGTGATACATCTTTCCCCCCTCGACGTAGGTACAGTGAGGCAAGGTGTAGCGTGGGTATGAGAGTTCCTCTCCGCCTAATAGCCCGGGCAACCGGTAGCCCTCAACGGGATCAGCTGAATGATTAAGACCGTACGCTGGTGGTGGCACACAGGTTTGCGCGAATGTTGTGTAAGATGAGTGAAATGATTTCAACGTCTTCGACATATTCATACGTCTCGTCCATTATGAAGTCCCTTTGCAGAATTCAAGAGAATCTGACTGATCCCCAGGTTTGCTCGGTTTAGAGGCCGGGAAGACGGTCTCATTGAAGTCCAGTCCTGACTGGAAGCGCATAGAGTCTTCGAACGACCAGGCAGAAATTAATAACATTCTAATCTCCAGGAAGCAGTAGGCTTTGTCATTTCTAGCTTGAATGCACGCAGTCCAGTACTGGAAGGACCAGGATATGGGGTCTCATTGTCATTCGTGGAGGTCCTCTGGAGCGTTTACATCGTATATTCATACCATGAGCCTTGTTACACCCACAAATGCAAATACAGAGAAGAAAAAGAAGGCTGAGCAAGTTCTTGCGCCGTTTCTAGCGACATGATATAGGTGTGCCAGTTGGCAGGACGGGCCTGGTAGATAGAATGGTGATATCTAGAACTTAACCGTGCCCAATACAATAGCCTAGTTTCCCGGTAGATTGTGTAGTTTGTCTTTATAGATCGACAAGATGTCTTGGCCCTTGATCTTTGGCATTGTCGCGGTGCGTATGTTCTAGGGACAAGACCCAGAGGGCCGCAGGCGTCCGCCAGCCCTCGAAGGTATCCTTGCAAATTTTGAAGAAAAAGTCTCCATCCTAGCACCACAATATAAAAACTACTATCAATAAGAAGTCGACACGATGCACCGTGTGAATGGTTCGTCAGGTGTCGTAGGTAAGTGTGTATGACGGGCTCACATCCGCTGTTCCTAATCCGGTTAGCGTACCAACCTCATCTACCTGGCACATATCCGTCATCAACTTCACATCTCTCACCACCGTCAGCCAAACCCCCATCGCGACGAGCCTCACTACCCGCCAACAGCATGTGCGCGTCCATAATTCCATAGGAATCCCTCATACGTCCCTCCGCAGCCGCAATGCCCCTTCCCACCGCCCCCTTCCGCCTCCTGACCACAACCCTCAAGGTCCTCACTTCGCTCCATCTGATACAGACGACCTTCTTCCAGATCGCGCCCACCCAGGGCCCCAGCATGCTGCCAACCTTCTCGCTCGATGGTGACTGGGTCTTGGCCGACATGACGTCGGCCCGCAACAGGCGCAGGAACATTAGCGTTGGGGACCTGGTCCTGTACAAGATCCCCATTGACGCGCACAGTATTGGTATCAAGAGGGTCGTGGGCATGCCGGGCGATTTCGTGAGCACGGGTACGCCGGGAGAAGAAGGACAAGGGAGCATGATACAGGTCAGTCTTAATGCTGAGGGGACGCGGTCAGAAGCAAGGCTTGAGCCGTGAAACTGACAGGCTCCAGGTTCCAGAAGGCCACTGTTGGATTGTAGGGGACAACCTACCGGCTTCCAGAGACTCGAGGCGATTTGGGCCGTTGCCGATTGCCTTAATAACCGGCAAAATCCCCGCTCGTGTGCTGCCCGTCCAAGAGCGAGGCTGGTTGCGAAATCCTTTGCAACCTGTGCGGTAGCTCGTTGAGGCAGCACGTATGTTCTTTATATCATCAGCATCGGACTAGGAACGGCGTTTAAGGAAACATCAATGGAGTCATGATTAATTAAAATAAAACTATCCGCCCAAACCCGTCTCGTCCGCGTCTCCCCGCGCAATCAACAGTTCAACCCGGGCTGGTCCGGCAGCTTCCTCAGCTGCATATGCTTTGTACAAAGAGAAAAAAGGAATGCCTTGATCGCGCAGCTCGTCAAGAAAGAGATGCATTTGGGCATGGGTGCCCTAGTCTAACCCGCCGGGCGTACGCATATAAAGAGTCGACACCCGGATGCTGACCCCTGAAGGAGCCAATGCCTATTAACAGACAGAAGGACTCATCTTGAATGGGAGGCCGCTAACGCCGCAACACCCCAGAGCTCGAATTCCATTGCTAACTCCGTCCATGAACCTTGAAAAACAGACGATCTGATGGGCAATCATCCCTCAATGTGTGCCTTGCCGCCGCTTTGACCCAAAAGCTCCAGGCAACGCTGAGCCAGCACAACAACCTCGCCGGCATCCTCCTCGTCCTCGTCCTGGTCTTGCTCGACCTGGCGGTCCGCTATGCTCCGGATGTGCTCAATGACGTCCTCAGCCTTGCCAATGAGGCTGATCAAGGCTTTGTCTTCAGACTCGAAGAGCTGAAGCAGGGTCCAAACGGCAATGTGCTGGAAAGTAGCGTCGCCGGACTGCAGGAATCGACCGAGGTATCCATGGATGCCGTCGTTGGGCTCGTTCCAGTTCTGGACGAAGATGGAGTAATCGCCGACTTTGCTGGACAAGTTTCCGAGGGCGGCAGCGCTGTTGCCCTGGACTTCGATACTTTGAGAGTGAGTCAGTGGAATGAGAACATCGCAGACCCCGAGGTTCAGAAGATGCGCCTTGAGCTCGTCACTCAGAGCAAGAACAGCAATTGCAGCTGTCATTTCCGATTGAACTGTCACGGGAACATCAAGCACCAGCTGCTTGCACTTCTGCACGGCACCTGCGTCCAAGACGAGGGCCTTGTTCCGATCCGAGCTGGCCGCAAGGTTCCTCAAGGTAGAAATGGCGTGACACTGTATCTCTTCGTTGTCGGTCGATCCGAGAAGCTCGACGAGAGGTCGCAAGAAGTTGGCGTCGATGATGGGTGACTCGTTCATTGGATGTATCGAGATGTTCCGGATGCAGGCAACGGCGGATAGAATAAGAGGTAGGTACGATGACTGAAGGAGCTTGAGTAAGGGCTGTAGACCGTGAGCCCGCACTATGTCCAGCTGGTACTTCTCGTCGGATGCGAGGTTCCGCAAAGCCAACGCAGCCTGGCACTGAACCTTGGGTGAACTGGAATCCATCAACGATACCAAGTTCGCGACAAGCTTGCCTTCCGAGCTAGAAAGTTTCCGCCTATTGTTCGAGTCGACCGCGATATTGCTGAGAGCCGTTGTGCAGTAGTATTGCACGTCGACGTCGGGGGATGAAAGCAGCTGCACGAGAACGGGAATGGCCCCGGCGTTGACAAGCTGCTGTCGGTTCTCATCTAAGCTCGTTAGTGCGAGGCCGAGTCCCGGGCCGCACTGAGAGAATCTTACCAGAATGTGTCATGTTCAAAAGAGCACCTGTTGCGTTCCGCTGCACCCTCATGTCCCTAGACTTGGCCAGCCTGGTGAGGGGGCCCAAAGCGCCTGACCGAGCAATTTTGGCCTTGTTCTCCTCGTGAGTAGCGAGGTTCGTGATGCAGCCGACAGCGTTGCATTGGACTTCGACGTTCGGGGACAGCATTTGTCGAATAAGTGGCGTCAGGCCACCAAGTTGGACGATGAGGACCTTGTTCTCAGCTGCGCAAGTCAGCACTGTCTTCGTCATGTGGGCAGCATCATTGCTCACTGTTTACGGCCAGGTTTCCCAGAGCTGCACTGGCGGCCCTCTGGACTTCGATGTCTGGGCTCTGAAGGAGGAACAAGATGGGTTCCAGGGTGTCGCGGTCAACTTCCCTCACATCTGCAGCGCGTCAGTCTCCCATCGCAGCGCGGGTGCAAAAAGTCGTTGGACGCATATGCCAGCGTCTCCTTCGTTCGACGTACCTCGCTCGGTGATTTCGGCAAAAGTCAAGCTCGCACTGCGTTGCAGGTCGATATTCTCAGAGAAGACGAGGGTGCTGAGGGCGCGGAGGGGCTCTCCAGAGAAGAAGTCGGTTTCGCCGCGCTGCTGCTGTTAGCTCCTGGGCGGTCCTGGGGCTGACGAGCTTCGTTACGTTTTCTAAATATTGAAGAAGATCGGCGACAGCCTCGCGTTCGCTGTCGGCGAGGACTGGCTCGTAGAGGCCATCGCGGTTCTGCCCTGGTTACAGCAAATACGTCAGCGACGGGCGCGGCAGGACGAGGGAGCGACAAGAGGGAAACTCACCGCCGCAGCAAGACGAGCAACCGTTGCCCATGGCAAGTACACGAGGCGCAGAGCCTTAATAGATCGATGGCGGATGTGGTGCTGAAGGCAATGCTTCGTCTGATGGGTTTGTTTTGGTGGGTTTCGGAAGTCGAGGCTGGCGATTCCGAGGTAACAACAACAAGCCCACGTAGCGGAGCAGGCCGCTTGAGTCGGGGGAGAGGGTCGCACGAGCGGCGGCAGCAACGAAGCCAGCAGCTGCTGATGGGCCGAGAAGGTTGGTGATGGAAAGGTGCGAGAGGTGGTGGAGGCTATCGTGGTCACTGGTCAGTCGGGAGCAGCTCGACTTGGAGGCAGCTGCTGACTGTCACGCTGAGGTCGATGTTCCAGGCCGGCACTGGCAGTGGCAGGAGCTCAGGCTGTCTAAGGTACTGTCGGGTCCCTGAGGGAAGCTGGAAGCTCTAAGATTGGGCGGCGATGGGGCTCTCCTGCCGGTGTTAGCGCCGTCACCGTGCTGTGGTTTAGTGGGGCAGATGACTTATGTCTGCGCCGCATCATTGGTCGCCTCGACCGCAGATACGGGCTCGGCCTTCAGGAGTGGGTCATCTCGTCATTTGTTGAAGATGACGATGGTTGGAGGGCTGCATCTCGGGCTGCCCTTAAACCAGTGCTCGCAAAATCACAGCTTGGTTTCCTGTGCTACGTGAAAATCATCACTCAACATCAGAAATCATTCGGATTGGGCGGGATGCAGGAGTTGCAGGCCGAGCCATGACGCTCTTGAGCGATAGGACTGAGAGGCGACGCTACAAGGAAGAGTAAAAGACGCATTCGAGAGTCGTAACGTGAGGCACTCAGTTCATGCCGAGCCGACCCAAGTCGATGATTCTTAGGGAGGGTGCTGACGACATTTTGTTCACATCTACTTCAGGTTGTAGATAACATTGAGCCAAGGCCAGCAGATACCTATGGAATGCCGGCATAAAGTATATCACCAGCATCCGTCCGACTCACATAGACGCATGCCGCAGATGCTTTCCGCCAACATAGCCCTGCGCCGTCTCCACAAAGAGTTTCCTCCCTTTCACCCACGAAACCAGATACCCCCAGACCTTCCATGTGCCAATTTGGCCAGTAGCGAATTTAGTGCCCAGCGACAGGAACAGCATGGTTTTGTTCGTCGGCTTGTAAGCACTGACCGCATCATCACCAGAAAGGACCGCATCCAGCGCTGAGGCGAGGTGGATGATCTGGGAGTCAATGACAGTCAGCTGCTTTGGCTCGAGGGAGCCAGCGTCGCCAATGGCCCATATATTCTTCACACCCGTGACTTGCATCGTCGGTTCCTGGTTGACGTTTCCTTTCCCATCGAGTAAACTTGGGGGAATAAATGATGTGTTGAGCTTGATGCCGTGAAGGGCGAGATAGCAGTCTGCCGTAAGCTCTGCGCCGGTCGACAAGCGAATCCTGGCTTGACCATTGCTGCCTGCGGCCATAGTCTCGGACACCCGCGAATTGCGCAGAATATGGACTCCAAGTCTTTGAAGATCGCTATCCACGGTATGGCGAACCGATGGCAGGGCGCCTGGTAGGTTACTGAGAGGCTTGTCCTCGGACATGATGAGCGTGATAGTCTTGTCGGAGCCGTATCGCGCAGCGAGTTCGCCCGCCACCTCAACACCCGTGGCACCCGCACCTGCAATGACAATGAACTTGGAGCGCTGTATTTGTTGTTGCAGATCTCTCCACGCAGCCATCGTCGTCTCGTGCGGCCCCAAGCTCTTCAAGGGCAGCCCGCTCGCCATGCGCGACCCAGTCGCAATCACGAGCTGGTCGTAGCGTAGACACTCCTCCGTGCCGTCCTGAGCCCTGACGGTCACGCTGTTCTTCTCGGGGATGATTTCCTGCGCTGAACCAAGCAGGAATCTGAAGCTGGTGCCAGGGTGTTGTTTGAAGGCGTCCTCGATGGGGAGGAATAGCTGCTCATCGGTGATTGCTCCTGGTATGATTCCACGCGTGGCAGCAACGTTCCAGAAGAAGTGGCTATTGGGCGAGACCAGAATGACTCTCACGCTGGTCTTGGGTGCTGTGTACTTGAGGAGCTTGTGGGCTAGAGGCAGGCCAGCCCATCCGGCGCCTAGAATGACGACAGTTTTTGGCATGGTCACAATTGGAGTCAGACAGAGAGACTAACATTGACAATTGACAAAGAGGCTCAAGAGGCTGGATAGAGCTTCAAAGGCGACTCGCGGTACTTATACGTTACGGGAAACGAGTGCCCAATCCACTACGACGGACTTTGTCTTACCGACGAGTGAAATACCGGCCTCTCATTTGGGAAACAGGCTTTCCCTGGCCGGAGTAGTACATGAAGCTCGTCAGAGTCCTTCCTCCGTGTCCGAGGCCGTCACGGCGCTGCTTACACTCGATTCGCCGCGCCGCATCACTCGACCCACTCCGTCCAGGGCCGAGCTCCGTGTCCGAGACGGGGCTTATGGCACGAGTCGGCCGTCAGCATTGAGTTCCGGCCTCCCTCATACAAGACACCATCACAATACGTCCGGGAAACAATGTCGGACGAACCAGGACCTGTCACCGCTGACGAGGCCTCAACTTCCCAAGACGGTCTTAAGATATGGAGCTGCGTCAACTGTCGCCGGCGCAAGCTTCGATGTGAGCGTCGGCAGCCCTGCGCCAACTGCGTCCGCAGCAACATTGACTGCCACTTTCCTGTCACCGGCCGCTTGCCTCGTCGCAGTCGTGATCCAGCCGCAGCAACTGGGCCGTCGCAGAAGCAGTCGGAGCTCATGGGCCGGCTGAGACGCCTTGAGGCCGTCGTCACAGAGTTGACAGGCCAGATGGAGGATGGTGCTACCGAGTCGACCACTAGTGCGCCACGACAGGACGCTTCGACCCTCTGGCAGAAGCACAA
Organism: Sordariomycetes sp. S80-01Y; assembly: GCA_037042185.1. Lineage (NCBI taxonomy): Eukaryota > Fungi > Ascomycota > Sordariomycetes > Sordariomycetes sp. S80-01Y. Next base: position 3,102,216 of record JAXQJY010000027.1, on the reverse strand, counting down.
CGACCCGACTGAGGACTTCGGACACCTAGTGACGGATGCCGACGGAAGTCTGCGCGTGGCTAAGGGCTTCTGGTCCATCTTCTGCACCGAAGTGGACAACATCTTTCAGGCTGTGGCCGACGTCGCCGATGCAACAGAAGAGCACCCACACGCAACGGATGATGACTACAATGTGGAAGAATCTGTTCGAGCGAGTCACCAATCATTTGTCTTTGGAGGCGCCAGCGCCAGCGGCAACGTCGACCTATCCCCCTTACCCTCACAGATGCTCTTCATCTGGCAAGTCTTCTGCGAGAACGTTGATCCCTTCATCAAGGTCCTCGATACAGAAGCAACAGAGAGATCAATCCGCCAAGTCAAAAGCAAGCTTCAGACGCTGGACTCGGAGATGGAGGCTCTCACCTTTGCCGTCTCCCTGGCGGCCGTTGTGTCACTCGACGAGCCAGAGGTGGAACTGAATTTTGGGATTCCTAAGCCGCGACTGCTGGCTCGCTTGAGAGTAGGCACCGAGAGGGCTCTTTCGAAAGCCGAATTCATGACAACAAAGTCCCTGGCCGTTGTACAGGCGTTTGTGATTTACATCACTGTCCTCCCTCTACTTGGGGCTTCGCAGCTGGCGGGACCAATGACGGCTATCCTCGTCCGGGTGGTTTTGGCGATGGGGCTGCATCGAGACCCATCAGCGGGCTCACAGAAGCAGTCCAAGTTGCACACAGAGACTCAGCCCATAGACCTGATCGAGGCCCGAAGGCGACTATGGTGGCACGTCTGCTTCCTAGATGCCAGGGTAAGACGTAAGGACGTCCCGGAGCTGTCCATATCCCCATCAACAGCATCAACAAAAGAACCCTCCCGTCCTAGTGAATCATTAGGTGAACCAGGATTCACCAACGTTACGCCATGTCTCATCCGCTGCGAATTATGGCGTCTATCCCATAGCCTCCGGAGCAACGCTAAAGACGGTTTTAGCACCCAGCAACAGCTCCTTACAGATGCCCGCACGCACATATATCAGACATACTTTCTGCATTGTGACATCTCTGATGACAGCCTACAGAGCTTCACGTACTACCTAACGCAGCTTCTGTTCTCGCAGATTGAGTATGCTATATGCAGACGTCAATACAATGACGCAAATCAAGCGGAGAAGGCACTCAGCGCAGCGACAGCCCTCATGGAAACAACATTTACGCTCACCACACGCACATCTTGGAAAGGATGGTGTTGGCAGCTGCAGGGACACGCGCCGTGGTCTGCCATGCTCTTCGTGCTAGGGGCCTTGAGCCGGCGGACGTGGACAAGCCGGGAAGACCGGGCTTGGGCCGCTCTGGAACGAGTGGCGGACATGCTGTCTGAAGAAACTCGTAATCTTCGAGTCTCAGAGGTCGTGAAGAGGAAGATGCAACAGATTCGGGAGTCCAAGCAGCTGCGCCCCCCTGAAATTTCAGAAACGAGCGATGATACGCCCCTTACGAGCGACCAAGATTATTCGAGAGGATGTCCGCTACCAAATCAATCACAATTCGTTCTCCCTGGCACGGGAAGCGCATCTGACTTTGTGCAGGGGTGCAGCACAACGTTGCTGCCACCGCTGCAGGAGTCGTGGGATCTGCCTGACGTTGGGACTGATTGCTTGTCCGAATGGGAACCCGTCTTTGATACCCTAGATGCAATGGACTGGCAGGAATTTAACGGAAGCTTCGACATCTCTTCGTTCGGGGGCCTCAACGCCTTCTGACGCAACAACTGGCCAGTCGGTACACTCACCGTCTGAGCACCACTACATCGGCAAGCCCTGTTGCGCATTACTGCTGCTTACCTATCAAGCGGAAGACCAGATGGGTCACAGCCACAGTGAATTCTTGGGAGTACAGGAGGTGGCCGCGTCGGTGGTGCCCCGAAACCATAGATGATGCAAGTGGACGCGGGAAGCTAGGGAGGCCTTGGCTAATTAGCAGGGTCAGGAACGGAGTTTGCGCGAAGCTTGAAGGGCGCCCCCATCCTGTCGCCACATCCAGGTGTATTAGCAAAGGAGATTGGGCGGTCGCTGAACAACACAAGCCGTGAAAAGGAGGTGAGGCAATCATCATAAAACAGACCTACTTCCCTATACGAGATACAACGGGTTCGCAAGCCAATGAAACAGCCGTAACGGAGATGAAGGAGATCATAGCTTCAAAATTCCTAATGCAGTCGTACCTCTGTATTCTGCTTCACTAACGGCTCCTCTCAGCAGGTGACAGTGAGAAGCCCAGCTTTGGCGGACTAGACAATGTGAGCCCTCCGTGGCGCAATGAACGCGTCACAATACAAAATTTAAGATGTCGTCTTGATAAAGCAGAACCCGAAGCATTGTAGGAGAGGGGCAGAGATGGAGTATGGTGGCTCTGAGAAGGGCCGGGCTTCAGGAGACAGCAAGCAGCCGAAGCCAACGCCACTAGCACCCATCATATCAGAGTGAGGGGAAAGGCAACGAGACCCCTGAAAGGCCGAACAGAGCAGAGTGAAGGATTCCGTCGGCCAGGCCCCCCGGTATCGGTTGGTTGAACAGGTTCCCTTGCTTGCGGCGGTCAAAACGAACCTACAACTTTCTACATCCGGGCGTCTGAGGCTCCGGTATGTGGCTTATTAGATTCTCAAATCGCCGATGCATCGAAACTGACAATTTCTCCTCACACGGGAGTTTTGTGCATTGCTTCTTTTGTCTTTGCTTCCGCCTTTCTGTCCTTTCCTCGTCATGATCCCACTACTTGAGACCTTGAATAAATTATATTCATAACAAACCACCACTTTCAAGCCTGAAGATCACCGTTAGGTGTCATCGGGTGACTTAGCCACAACATGGTTTGACCACAACCTGGTAGAGATTTGAACAGAGAAAGTCGTTCATCTGTTCAGCGTGCGAACAATCAGGCATAAATTAGGCCGAGTGCCGTGTGTGCGCTTCGAGAAGAGGAATTGCCCCTGAGAAGGAGGATCCCTGTGACCTGACTGTTCGCCTGGTTCTGAGCCGGCTGGGTTGAATGTACAGAAGCAGGATGAACCTCGCCAGTGTCGCCACCTGGGTACATTCCACCACAAGGAATGATCCGCACTCCAAACCGCCTGGATGGTTGAGTCTGCGATGCTCTTGACTTTTCTCGAAACTAGGGTCCGGAAGGTCTCACGGTCTTCAAATTGTCCTTTACGATCCAGCTCTCAAACGTCATGTTCCGTTCCTGCATTGCTTCCAAGCCCAGTTATCCCAGCTGAGCCAAACGAGGTCAGCGCCCCACAGGGATTAGGCAAGGCTCTGGGATGAAAACCTCTGGTTCATGCCCAGGCGTTCGAGAAACACCGGCCCACGAAAGTCCTCGTCAACTGTTACACGCTATTGCTCCTTGCCCCCACTTGGACTGGACCAGAACGTCCCCCATCGCTCAAGCCGCAGCCACCTTGCCGCAAAATACAGTCAGCTGAACGTGCCGAAAGTCATGGTCCGGCGAGCCGCCTGACTTCATACGCGTATATTCCCAGGACATGCTACCACATTAGCTCACGAGAGTCTAACTCCATTCCTGGATGTACAGCGGGAGCTAACTTCCGGTGCGAATCCGGAGTTCGATTTCTTTTTTCTTTTCTATGTACAAGGTTGGCTCAGCGAGAACGACCTCTCCAGCCTTCCTGTGTGGAATGTGACCAGATGTGCGTTGAACGAATCGAGGAGACAACAAGCGATGGCAACGTTCGACCTGAGTTGTGGCAGGGACCGACCTTCAGAATAGACGGCTACGACCAACGATAAGAAGTTTTAGGATGTCGTCAACGCAGCAGAAAGAAGTTAAAGCATCATCTGTCTGAAACGGCCGGTTCACACGGCAGAAGACTTATCCAGCCTAGTCAAGCGAGCTTAAAAGTTCTGTCGTTGAGTCTTTGGCCATTACTGGAAATCCGAGAGGCAAGACGTCTCCGCGTACACGAAGAACGGAGTACGACGTACGCTGTCGCTCCGAGAGCACCGTTGCACAAAGACTGGGGTAATGATATGTCATGGTTGAGTAAACATCTTGGCGTCTAGGGGTCTGCGCCTTACCCTATTTTGCCTGAAGTCGGGGGTCGCCCGACCCAGAAGCTCCCACCCCGGGGCCTGTCAAGCTAGGGGGAGGCGCTTGCTTGCGAGCTCAGAAAGTTCTTGCTAAATACAGAATACTTTCTGATGCTGTCGTGCCTCAGCCAAGAGCCTCAGCCTCCTGGACAATTGCACTCTGGCAGGTTCAGCAAATTAGGAGGACTTAACAGACCTTACGACGCTGTGGAGGTCGTAGCTCATTACGTGACAAGCTGGCTGCTTAAGAATACGAAAGCCAGAGATAGCTATCGAGGATTCTCGATCATGGCGGCTTCACGTCCCGTGTCGAGATCGCTTGTGGCCTCAACATGTCTCATATAGATGTGTTGAGCGCCAAAAGAGGACATAGGCTGGGGTCGAAAGGACATCTCATTGGCGCGCGAAGAAGCGTTCCGCATTGGGTTCTCAGTCGGGCGTTTTCTTGAATTTTGCCCCTCGACACTTAGGCGCTTGAGGACGTCTGAAACGGCCCTCGTCCACGATGTCTTCCCGCGGGACGAGGCCATGTCACTGGTGTTCGGCACGTCGGGCCCCGCTTCGCCTGCTTGGCCGGCTTATAACAACGAATCGCATTTTAGCATAGCCCGTTGGCCCCTTGCGGGTGGAGATCTCAGACCCCTGCCCTCCAGCTTCGGCACAGCCAGGGGTGGGTTTCGCGTCGGAGGCTCGGTACTTGCCCTTGTTTCGCAAACCGGTGGACAGGGGACGGACACGATCTGCACAGCATGCAACAAGCCCATACTTTGCTGTTCGCTTGGTGTGCATTTTCGTGTCAAGCGAGTGTTTGCATCGTGAAAAGCCTGGGACTGGGGAAGGGTGCCGGGCATCACGGTGAACACTGAAGACAAGCCATGGTCAGACGAGTAGGCTTAGTTGTTCTGTTCGACTAGTAGCTCAACAGACCGCCAGTCTTCGTCGCGAAACAGAGTGGCTTGTGACGTCTAAGCCAGGGCCAGGAACTCAACCAACAGCTTGGCCCCGCGGATAGCGTTTGAATCAAGGTTGGTTTGCGTATCCCTGCCATTCTAGAAACTCTATCTCGTTTCAGATAGCCTCGTGATAAACGCCCGGAGTGTTTAAACGAAATTGGGCCCGTCGGAAGTTAGTTGTTATGCTTACCAGCCGCTGACCTAGGAGTCGCGTCTCCAGAACGTCGTTTCAAACCTCACGATGTCGCAGGGGGGGAAAGATGCTTGAGGAGGCTTCACAGCAGTATAAATAACACCGGCCGTTCGCTGCATCTTGTGACTTTGGGATTAGATCCAGCACGTCTTTGATTCTTGGTCGTTTGCACTCGTTTTTTCTTCTTCGCTTCTCCAGTATCTTTACATTCTCTTTATCAACACTCAAGATGAAGTTTTCCACTCTTTCTGCTCTTGCCGTGGCCCAGGTGGCTTCCGCTCATTACTTCTTCGACACCAATGTCATCGACGGCGTTGCTCAGCCCGCGGGCCAGTACGTCCGCGGCACCACCCGCGCGACTGCGTACAACCCGATCAAGTTCTCCTCGAACCCTGCCGAGGATATCCGCGACGGCTCCTTCGCCGACGGAGAGGACATCCGTTGCAACCAGGGCGCCTTCTCCACCGCTGGCAGCACCGACGTCCTCGAGGTCACCGCCGGCTCGGAGGTCACCGCCAGGCTCGGCTTCGGCGCCAAGATGGAGCACCCTGGTATGTTCCCGCCACCGTTCCCCGCGTTTGTTACTCGAGTGTGAGAGCGGCAAGGCTAACAGAAACCCTTGCAGGCCCCGGCTTGGTCTACATGTCCCGCGCCCCTGATGATGATGTCAAGTCCTACGATGGATCTGGTGACTGGTTCAAGATCTTCGAGGAGGGAGTAAGTGATCTTGTGAATCTGAAGTGTTTTCAGGAGTTCAGGAGCTAATAGCATTGACAGGTCTGCAACACGGGCGCCGAATTCACCTCGGATGCGTGGTGCACCTGGTGAGTTTACCCCCTCTTCCTTGAGCCGGCCGAGTTTGCCGAGGAGAGCCCTGAACTTACCATTCATTTTAGGGGCCGTGACACCATCACCGCTTCGATCCCCGCCGACACTCCTGATGGCGAGTACCTCGTCCGTTTCGAGCACATCGGTAAGTCCCCTCCATATGACCACAATGAGCCAAGACGACGGCACTGACACGCATTCAAAGGTGTTCACCGCTCTCACGTGAACCAGCCGGAGCACTACACCTCTTGCCTCCAGGTCAAGGTTACTGGCGGTGGCAGTGGCTCTCCCGGTCCTATGGTGCAGTTCCCTGGTGCCTACTCGGACACCGATGAGTACGCCAACTTCAGCATCTACAACGGCTTCAAGGAGTTCCCCATGCCTGGACCTGCCGTGTGGTCCTCCGGCGCTAGCTCCACCCCTTCCGAGCCCTCCAGCCCCGAGACTTCTGAGACCCCAGAGGCTCCCGAGACTGAGGTTCCCGAGACCGAGACTCCTGAGACTGAGGCGCCTGAGGCTAGCTGTGCAGGCATGTGGGAGCAGTGCGGCGGCAGCGTCCACACTGGCGCTACCTGCTGCTCTGCCGGTACTTGCCAGGTCATCAACGAGTGGTACTCTCAGTGCGCCTAAATGCCCGCTGCGACTGGCCACGGGCGTCTCGAGACCTGAGGTTGCGTTCGCATCCTGATATTAGCTGAAGGGCATGAGGATGCATCGAGCCTTTGTATTATTCGGAGGGGGGGTCCTGGCGTTTGGGCCGAATTTCTGTTCTAGACCTTGAATCAAGACAGCTCACGTCTCCATCAGTATATTTCGATTCTATTTTTTCCAAATGCGGAAATTCCATACACTTGATGCTCACTTGGGCGATTGGCGCGCTTCTTCAACCTTGTCTTTATGCCTTTGACCTCGTGAAACTTTGGGGAAGACTATTGACGGGATCGCCCTCCGCAGTCTACTTCTGGCCATTTACACTAGCCGGAGTCCTGGCTCCGTTTAGCCTAGGTAGGCTGATTCGCATGCTAATATGCGATTGATGTCGTTCGTAGCGCGCGAATCAGATTTCCAAATCATGTATGTTCTGGTCCTTGGCATTCCCATATATATACCGGCCCTATGGTCTCTTGCCGATCCATTTCCTATACGCAACGACACGCATTATTCCTCCCCTAGCCCGCTTCCAGGGTATCACTGCAACAGCCCATCACCATGAGATCCTTCAGCCCCTTTGTTGGCCTTCTGGCGCTTCTTGCGCCTGCCACCGAGGTCTTGGCGCAATGCTCGCTTCCTTCGAGGTACTCGTGGACGTCGACTGGCCCGTTGGCGCAGCCCGCGAACGGCTGGGTCTCCCTCAAGGACTTCACCGTGGCGCCCTACAACGGCCAGCAGCTCGTGTACGCCACCACCAGCAGCAGCTCCGGCTGGGGCTCCATGAACTTTGCCCCCCTTCCCGACCTGCGGGGCTTGGACTCGCGCAGCCAGAACAGGATGCCCTTCTCCGCCGTGGCCCCTACTCTCTTCTACTTCAGCAAGAAGAACATCTGGGTTCTCGCGTACCAGTGGGGTCCCACAGCCTTCTCCTACCGGACTTCCAGCAACCCGGCGGATGTCAACTCGTGGTCCGGCGTGCAGCCGCTCTTCACTGGCAGCATTTCTGGCTCCGGCACGGGGCCCATCGACCAGACGCTCATCGGCGACAGTCAGAACATGTACCTGTTCTTTGCCGGAGACAACGGCAAGATCTACAGGGCGAGCATGCCCATCAACAACTTCCCCGGCAACTTTGGCTCGTCTTCCACCGTCGTCATGAGCGACAGCACCAACAACCTCTTCGAGGCTGTCCAGGTCTACACGATCCAGGGCCAGAACCGTTACCTCATGATCGTCGAGGCCATCGGCTCTCGCGGCCGTTACTTCCGCTCCTTCACCGCGGACCGTCTGGACGGTAACTGGACTCCCCAGGCCGCCACCGAGGACAACCCCTTCGCCGGCAAGGCCAACAGCGGTGCTTGGTGGACCAACGACATCAGCCACGGCGAGCTAGTCCGGGCCTCCAACGACGAAACATTCCCCATTGATCCCTGCAACCTGCATCTGCTTTACCAGGGCCGCGACCCCAACTCTGGCGGCGACTACAACTTGCTCCCTTACAGACCCGGCCTTCTCAGCCTTGCCTAGGTGCTAGCCAAGCGATTGAAGTATCATCTGTCGATTCTCGTCCAAAGTCCGGTGCGGAGGCTCCGAAGGGTGCTCTGGGGTAGGTGGTTCTGAGGTGGTTCTGAGAGGGTCCTCTGGGATATATTAGCTCCAATATAACAAATCGTATATGTCAGTCCACTCTCGCAGGCAGGGGTTGCGTCTGCATTTGGCCAGCTCTGCATTCTGTGGTGTACGTGATGAGTCCCACCGCTAGAGGCAGAGCAGTAGCATTGGGCAACGTATTAATTGTGTAACCGATGATATCAATTTCCCGCTTGAAGCGGTTGAAGCGGTGACGCTAGATATACATGTCGCAGACTGCGGCGTTTCTGAGTGTCAAGGTTAGCCGGTTGGAAGGGAAACAAGACAAGTCGTGCACAATTCGGCCATCACCAGGCCGAGTTGCGGCACACCGCAGCTCAGCAACACCTGAGGTGCCGTTACTCCTGATGCTCAGTGCCTACCCTGGACGGTACCACCTACGCTGATAAGGTCCTGGTCCGCCAACCGTAAGTCAATCAAGGCTGAAGTAGTGGCCATTGGCTGGTGATCCAATTCCAGGCTTTGGATCGGACGTGCGATCTGGGTTCATTTCACTATGCCACCCTTGTCGAGATTGCAGTTCTTCAATAGTTGTTGGGGTTTCCTGAGCCGACAGCCAACCTCTGACGAGTGGAAGTCAGAAGTCTCAATGTGATGAATCCGCGTTTGCTGCTGCCTCTCGGCTGTCGTCAAATTTCAAACAAAGTTGGAGCCAAGTTTCTGCGCACTTGCAGCATGAAAGTCTCATGACAATGACGCTGAGCCCAGCGGGACTCGGACACAGTGAGGTAGGTGGGCGACGGGGCGTTATCAATCGGCCGGAGCATCTCTCCGAAGGCAACCCGCCCAGCGCCCTGTTACCACCCAGCTAAGGCAAGGTACCTCATTACTTATCACCCCAGGTGGTATCTTGCCTTATCCTCCGTCACCATCTTGTCGCTTCTTCATCTCCCAATGCTTCCATCTCGGTATCATCCTCCTGCGGCACTGGACTTCTCCATCTCGACCCCAACCCAAGATTCCCACGGCTTAGGGATGCCTCTTCCCAGGAATGGAGGAGAATGACCCAAATATCCCCGCGACTAGCGGCAACCCAGCCGACCATGACGCCCAAGCTTGTCCTAGCCCGGCTCCTACGACCGAAACCGCACTCCCCGCCCACAACGACCCGACTCAACCGCTGCCTGCGCAGAATCAACAGGACGACAGCCTTGTAGCAACCGGAGGTCTGGGCGCCACAGACTCAGCAGCGCCCCAATCTGTATCACCGTCGCAGCCGGACACCCCAATCGCCGACGCCTTGCATCGATTGGGCCTAGATCAGCCGCCAGCGCCACGGGAGCGAGAGCCTGAAGCTGAGCCTGCGTCTGAGCCTGCCTCTGCCTCTGCGTCTGACCCCCAGCCTGCGGCTGCTTCTCCTTCGAGCTCGAGGCCCAGGGCCGGCACAACGAGCGGTTACGATCCTTCACTCCTACCGAGCGCGCACCATCAGAACCAGCACCAGCACCAGCAGCCGCGTCCCGTCCCGGTCCCTCACTTCGTCGCTCCGTCGAGCTACTTGCGTCCGCAGGCCATCAATCGCAGCGCCTTGGCCATGGCCACCGTGCCAGAGCCGGCGCAGCCCTTGACCCCGGCGCCTAGTGTCCACGACAAGGAGCAGCTCCAGGGGTTGCAGAATATTCGCGAGTTCCTCAAGGTGCGCTGCGGCTACGATGTCTTCCCCTTGAGCTTCCGCCTCATCGTGCTGGACAATGACCTGCTCATCAAGAAGAGCCTCAACATCATGATACAAAATTGTGCGGCCGCCCGCCCCTCTCCAATCACTGTACGAGCACTGACACACCAGAAGCAATCGTATCGGCACCGCTGTGGGATTCGAAGACTTCCACCTTCGCCGGCATCCTTACCGCAACCGACTACCTGAACGTGATCCAGTATTATTGGCAATACCCCCACCTGATGTCGCAATTAGATCAGTTCCGACTGAGCAGCTTGCGAGGTAAGTAGCCCTCGACGATATGAAATATCACGACTGACGGTTCTAGATATCGAAAAGGCAATCGGTGCCATCCCCATCGAGACTGTCTCCGTCAACCCCGCGACCCCCCTCTTCGATGCCATCACACGCATGCTCAAGACCCGCGCGCGCAGGATACCACTGGTCGATGTCGACGATGAGACTGGCAAGGAATGGGTGGTCTCGGTTATCACGCAATATCGCATCCTTAAGTTCATCGCTGTCAACAACGAGCACAACACGGTTCTGTTCAAGAAGACGGTGCGCGAGTTGAACCTCGGCACGTACACGGACATTGCGACGACACGGATGAGCAACTCGGTCTTGGATGTCATTCACCAGCTGGTCGAGCGGAACATCAGCTGCGTGCCTGTTGTGGACAACGAAAACCGCCTTCTGAACGTATTTGAGGCGGTGGATATAATACCCTGCATCAAGGGCGGCGCATACGAGGAGCTCAGCGGATCTGTTGGCGATGCGCTGTGCAAGAGACCAGAGGATAGCCCGGGTATCTACACGTGCTCAGAGCACGATCGCCTAGGGGCGGTGTTCGACACGATCCGCAAGAGTCGCGTGCACAGGCTGATTGTGGTGGATGACGACAACAAGTTGAAGGGCGTCCTCTCGCTATCGGATATCCTGGAGTACGTATTGCTCTCACCGACAGCGTGATGGAAATATGGCGTGAGGGGGAGCGCCACAAGAGCACAAAGGCACCGAGTTGCCAATGAATGAAGGTCATGATCATGAGGATGGGGGACGGAAATGGTGCATCTACGGCGTAAGGATGGGATGACGATCTACACGGACGAAATGCTGGGGCGGTGGCTGCTTGTTTGCGATTTTGGATGTTTGGTATAGACCTTGGCCGGCAACAGGGGCAGCATTGCCCGTCAGCACGATGCGACACTTACTGTAGGTATGATATATCCTTATCACGGGAAGCCTCAACTTCAAAAACAGCATCCGATAGCATCTGCCAGGAACAAGAGCCAGGTCCGGCGCGCGCACCGTTGGCATCCCTTTGAGGAACCGGTATCACAGAACATCGATTTTAGGTATAACCCCAGCGTCATCCTCCGCTTGCTGTGACAGGCTCAGGGAATTGTTGTCCCTCCTCACCCTCAAGCCACCATCTTTGATCAAATCATCCCCCCCCCCCCCCCTCCTCCTGACTCACCGGCAGCTTTTTGGCAGCTAGAACTGTCGACAGATGACGGCTCCCAGAAGCCACTGCCACCCTGACCCCCTTTTGAAGGCAACTGTGACGGAGTGGCCTGCCGAGAACTTGGTTTGCCTGCGACCGGCAACGACGACTGACTGAAGCGAGATGCACTATTCAAGCGCTGCCACTGATGCTTAACACCCCCCTACTTTAGGCCCTACCTTAGGTAGCCCAGCAGCCGACTTCCCTCTTGCTCGCCATGCTGCCTCCAGCGCCACACGAGCCCCGACAGCAACATCACTCTCAGGCCTAGCTTACCCCTTGTCTTGTGCAGATTTAGCCTCCCATCATCAGCGTATCGTCAGCTGGAGAAAAATAGAGACATCGATATGCGCGACGCGCCCACCATGGCGCCCGCGCTGCCACCCTCACACTCGGCCGCTCACCTCCCAGGCCCCGTGCCCGCGCGTCGTCTGCCCCCAGCCGCGACTAATAGATCCGCGATCAGCCTATCGTTACCCCAGAGCGCGACGGTGCATAACCTGAACAGGTTGGGACACAGGCAGATGCGCAGCAGCAAGACTTGGACGACCAGCAGCGGAGAGCAGGGGTTCATGAGCGACACTGACGAGTTGGAGGACCGCGCATTGTTCGTGCAGGAATATAATCGTCTGGCAAGAAAGGTACTGTGTCAGGCCTCGTTGTGAGATGGACATAAGCTGACTTTTAGGCCATAGCATGGGGTGAGGCTGCTCATTGTTGACGACTTCAAGCTCGAGAAGCCTTCACCAAGCCCGCCAAACCTACCGAAACGAAGCTGGATCTCTCGACTGTTTCGATCGTCGTCTGTCAGCCAAGTGTCTCGTCCAAGCACCATCCAGAAGCCATCAGTGCAGCAACAACAGCCGCTCCCATCGCAACCCAAGATGCGACAGCGTAGGAGTGTCTCGGACATTGCCCACCATATCGCTCATCCCCATCGTGAGCCCCTCCAGACCCTCGATCTCCAGGCCATGGTTCGACTCAGCGGCAAGAGTGTTTTGTACCTTCCACCCGACTTTGTGCCTGGCGCCCTGGTTCTTCCGACATGCATCCGTGCGACTGCCCAGCATCTAGCCCAGCATACGACTGCTAGTGGGATCTTTCGTGTTCCGGGGTCAGTTCGGCTCGTCAATGCTCTGTTTGACTATTACTGCTATATGGAGAAGCAGGGCGTCAGCGTGTCGAACACGGTGCATTGCGCTAGTCTTCCAATGCATATACAAGCGTCAGTCCACGATGTTGCCTCGACCTTCAAGAGGCTCCTGTCCGTCTTACCTGGTGGAATTCTGGGGACACTTTCGCTCTTCGATGCCTTTGTCGCCATCCACTCGCTGCTGAGTGGTGAGCCCGAGTTTCCGCGCACAAAGCAAACCAAGGTGCGGGCTCGACTCATTGCTCTGGCAATTGGCACCGTCCAGTCGCAGTTCAGAAGAGAATTGATTTGCGCCGTCTTCGGGCTGTTGAGCTTGATCGGTCGGACAGCGGAAGTGGCGCCACGGGAAGACGATACTAGTAGGCCACTCCCAACGGCCGACTTAATGGGCTACAGTGCGCTTGGGATTGTTTTCGGCCCGCTTCTGGTCGGGGAGCTTTTGGAGCAATATACCATGAACTTGGCCTCTCCTCACTCAGGATTACTGCTGTTCCCGCTGTCGTCTCCAAAGAAGCTGCAAAAGGGGCAAAGGGGTCGGCGCAAGTCAGTCGTGGAGGACACTGCGCAAAAAGAGGTCAAGACTGTCGACAAGATTCTTGTTGCAAACGGCATCACTGAGATGCTCATCGCCAACTGGCGGGACATTGTGCGGCAGATGAAGTCTTTGGGAACGCATCACCGCAAAGGCGACTCTACGCTCATGGCGAGTGGCGGATCACTGCGTCCATCCATGTCGGAGTCTTTCACCGCCACAGAAGCCCGCGACCGGGAGAAAAGCCGAAGGGAGTCTGCGGTACACGTGGATCGAGATAGCAGCCCTGAACTGGACGACACACCTACAAGGCCTTTGCAACGACCGAGATCGAAGAAGAGTGCAGGCTCAAAGAAGTTGCGACCTAGACCGAGTGGAACAGTGCTGAGTCCAACTGTGGAAGAGGGCTCCTCTGAGGATATGAGCCCTCATCAACGGAACAGGAGTCGTAATGATCCAGACAGGTCTGACTCGCTGGCCCTGGCTCGGCACAAAGACGCCAGCAAGTCTATGATTACTGACACTCCGACCCGTCCAGCCGCCAGGAGATCCACGAGGGAGGAAACAGCTGGTGATGAAGAGAGACTGATCGAGATGCCCCAATTAGCGCAATTTGGACGCCAAAGCGCGAGGGAAAGTCTTCATGAGCACGAGGTCTCATGGGAAGACGTCCCACCCCGCACGTCGTCGAAACAGCGCGGATACTTCGATACGTCCGCCGTCAGCCAGTCGATCCAAGCAGACGATGTCCAACCTCAGAACGTCGAGTCTTTTCAAGACTATGCACGCGAACAAGATCCCGTCCAGAAGTCCACACTACGTCACTTATCGAGTGCACCTCGACCACGAGATTCATTGATATCGGAGGGGAGTCAAGTCAGCTATAGCTCGGCCAAAAGAGCGACCGAAGTGGACTTCAGCCCTGCAAAAAAGGCGATCGACTCACAAGAGTTTGACAGCATGCAAGCACTGCCGAGGGAGCCTCCCGTAACGCCCTCGATGGAGAACCAAAGGCCATCAAGCCGTCGTGAAACTCACTCATCCTACCAAAGTCGGGCATCCCAAGCCGACAACGACGTATTCTCTGCCTCCCACCCCAGCGGTACCCCTAATGGACGCCCGTCGCCACAGACGTCTCAGCCTGCGAGGAATTCCTCCATAGACACAACTCCGACGCACTTCTACGCTTCCATGAAGATTCCGGCCACTCTGGCGGGTGAGAATGAAGAAAAGGAATCCAGGCGAACGTCCACAGTTAAGGTATCCCCGACTCACACGGCTGCGGAGGTCTCGACGAGGAAGACTCCCGCTTCGGTTGCCAGTAGGCCACCAGCGGCTGGAGGCGAACCACAAGAGCCTCCCAAGGGAAGCTTGACCGCTGATCGTCTTAGTCGTTTCGAGCAGCTGGGTAATGTAGATTGCCTAACAGGGCAGGACCATAAGCCGCCCAGGAGGAGCGGAAACTCGGGCAATATTCAACGGAACCAGCCTTCCTCAGTTCGAACGAACGACTCTGAGCCTAAGAGCAAGCCCGCCGGTGTAAAGGCTATGGCAGCCATGTTCGAGGTGCATAACGAGCCTCTCAGGACCGCCACTACACAGCCAAAACCCGCCAATAAAGCTCCCGGCGCGTACATGCAAAGCTCACCGGAGAGATCTATGCGCATATCTACATCTGGGTCGAACTGGGCACTAACCAGTCCGAACAAGACTCTCTTGCCCCAGCACGTGCCGGGGTCAGGGTCCAAGCCATTAATCACCGCTACCCCTGCCCCTGCTAGTCACCAGCGTCTTTCTGAGACGCCAAAGTTGCGCACATCAGCTAGTGATAGTGTAGCATTGCGAGCAGCGGCCATTGCTCCAGGAGAGGAACAGGATGGAGGCCCAGGCAGGCATCGTACACCTCCCACTGGCCTTCGACCAACGCAAATACAACCCGCGCCTATCCAACCTGCCCAGGAGGACCAAAAGCAAAATATTATGAATTTAGGATCATGGGTTCCCCATCAAGAGCAACCACCAGTAGCAACGCATCTCAACTTGGCGCGACCAGCATCTTCTACGTCTACGGATCAGTCGCGGATGCACAACATACTCAGCGAGGACTCGGCTCAATCAATTCAACGTCCTAGAAGCACGACCTCTCTCCACAATCAGATCCGCAGTTTACAGCGTCAGTTGGACCTCAAGGTGGAGGAAGCAGCCCAGCTGAGACGACAGTTGGAAGCCCAGGAGGATGCTGATGTTAGGACACTCAGTGAACAGCTGCGGGAAGCGAAGCGGGAATCCCAGATGTGGAGGGATCGCGCTGAGGCTGCAGAGCGACGCGTGAAGGTCTTCGAAAGGTTTACAGCACGATTGAAAGGGATCAGGGGGGCCGCCGCATCTGCCGAAGAGCAGGCGCAAGACATTGTCCAAGACGACTCTGAGGGTTCCATCGCAAGTGAAGAAGAGACCAGCCAGAACCATCAGGTCCGGTCTGTGAAGGGCAAAGTCGCCGACAGACGCACGCAGAGCGGCGACTCGGGACACACAGAGGACGCGGGTGTCGTCACGGCGAGGATACGGCGATGCCTGCACGGGAGCCAGGCAGCGCATGACGGCGCGGAAGACGGGGATCTGGAGGCAGCGTCAGGAATGGATGGTTCGGTGAGCCCCCGAGAAGTACGGCAGTTTTGGATGGCGGCGAGGGAATTCCTCGTCTCGGAGGATGCGGGACGTTGATGGGGGCCATTTGGTTCAGGCAAGGGGGGGATGACAGGGGGTGGAAACTTTGTCTATGTGTTTTTGGCGCGCGTATACATCCTCCTCTGGCTGCGAGACGAAGCTTGTCTCGGTTGATATGCGGAAGGGAAAGCATCACGACTACTACTACTGCTTACTTACGGCGGGTCTCAGGCTGGCGAATTGATAGACGGACAAGCCAAATTACATTGAATTACAGAACCATGCTTGCTTGCGAACTTGCTTGATGAGCTATTCCATGCCATGCCACGCTATGCTATGCTATGCTATGCTGATACGATGTCTCCTCCCTTCTTCATCCAGAGTGTTCTCGCGAGGGCAGCTCGATCACGCCGTTAATCCTGGACAGCCAGATGCGCACGCCGAGGTGAGTCCGCGCCTAGTCGAAGTCATCCTCGCGCCGCTTGATGCGCCACCTCCCTGCGGCATCCTGGTTCATGGCGATGTGCATCCGGCCTATTCCCTCGAGGATGGTGGACAGGTCCATTGGATCATCCGCGTTTGGTGGTGGTGGGATGGGTGGTTCTGGAGGGCCACCACGGCGGCTTGTCGAGGAGGATGTTTGCTTTGGCTCTCGGAAGACGGCTGATCCGTGGTCTTGTTCTAGTTCAAAGGAATTCTCCGATGTCGAAGGACGTTGTCGTCGTGCAATCAAGGCGCGGTCGGACGGTGTTCTCGACAAAGCTGGTGACAACGGAACGTCAGGTGCACTCTCTGGTGGCGAAGGCAACGGGCTCGGTTCATCCGATATCGAGAAAGCCCATCCTAGCCCCGGCGCTGGCGGGAAGACGGGCGTTGAAGGTTGTGCAGACGGTATGAGCTCATCCTGACCTTGCGAGGCGTGCGGCGTAGCAGAGATGTAGGAGCGTGGAGGTTGGGTGCAGACCGTATTACTCGCGGTATCCGACGAGGGAGACAGGGATGTATTAGGGCGAGACGATGGTGCATTGGAATTGGATGCGGCCTCGTCGGAGTGTTCTTTCTGTGGAAGTTCGGCAGTGGTTGTGGACGGGGTGGAAGTACTTGACCGTCTGGTATGTTGTCGTCGTTGCGGTGGCAGCTCTGGCGAGTGAGGTTGAGCGTTGAGCCGCGACCAGACCATGGCAACGCGCGCTTTGTAGGCGGAAACCTTGCCGCCATGGTCTGGCGCAGCAAGTCAATTCGAAGTCAGAAAAATGGACGGGTTGGCGTGGGTGGCCTCGACGACGTGCGAGTAAAGTTTAAGATCTGTAGTTGGTCACATTTCAGCCTCAACCCCTGATCCTAGTTCTGGGTGTACGTACCGACGTCGGGTCCGAGGTCTTTCGACGAGAGCACCTTGATGCTCAGGTCGGGGTTCACCTTGCCAATGACCTGGACTGCATTGCCGTTTGCGAGATGCGCGTCCTGGTCCGTACTTTGTCAGTATACCGAGCTGTCTTGTCGACGACGAGGACAGCTTACGCGATTGAGAAGTACGGTCACTGTCCCGTCGGAATCGAGGGTTGCCTGGTCGCCGCGGAGCTGCGTGACTTTGCCGATGAGGAGGACGTGACGATTGACAAAGCTGTCGAGGTAGGGCGCGGTGATGCGCGGGGTCGAGAGCTGCTCGGCCATTGCAGAATACAGGATAAGATCCGTAGTGGAAATGTTGTGAGGTCTGGAAGATCCGGGGAAGTGAACGCAAACGGATCTCGCAGAAGCTGAATTGAATGCGGGCCAATGATGGCGGGCGGGTGACCAGTGGCTCGAGGGTTCAACGGGTTTGAGCTAAGCATGAAGCTATTCTCAGCTCCGTCTCGGCCGCCACGCGTTGAGGGGTCGCATGGTGGGCAGGTCTGCACGCGAAGTCACATGATTTCCGTCAGGTCCGTGGCCAGATCTGAAATTTGCTGAGTCAGGACCGAAATTCCGTTTCGCATCCGGAATCGAATGGGTTTCTTCCATTTTCTATGCACCGTTTCGCCACCGCGACTATCATCTGGAAACAAGCTTTCGCCAGGGCCAGTGATGTTCACCGAAATTACCCAAGAGAAACCCCCTCTGACATTGCGTGCCTCTCGTGCAGGCTTTGAGTGCGCCTAGTTTCTGCGTGCTGGGCATGGCCTGATTGGCGATCAGCGTCATGCCGTGACGAGACCGCGGTTCGGACTCGTGTGACCTGAGAGAACAAGAGGGGCATCTCATATCGAGATTTGACGAGTGAACAGCACCAGAGCCCGCGACGCCAATCCACTCTGGGGTTAATGGCCGTCTTCGGTCTCAGAATGCTTGCCTGTTATCTGATGAGCCTGCAGCAGCGCCGTTTGAACCTTGGAGCAAGAAGTTGGGAACCCCGTTGCTGCCCCGCGCAGAGTCAAGAACCGATTCGATTGTGAATTGAAGCTGGTGGGAACGAGAAAGATGGATGGTTGGTGTGGATCGCCAGGCTGATGCTTGGAACGGACTGATGATTATGCCTGCAAGGCCTGCTATCTCGTTCGATTTTATCAGGCCAAGACGCTCCGTTTTAAGGTTCGTTAGCAGGCAGTGATGACCTGTCAGTCGCCCGCTCTCGGCAATAATTGATGGAAACAGCGGGTTTAGGAGAGTCCTGCCCGAAGGGTTGGCAGGGAGCATCATCGAGCCCCTCGATCTTCGTCGCCTGTTATCGGGAAAGAAAAAAAAAAGATTCTTCTCTTACACCAGATTCCCATTGTCGACTCAGATGCGCGGACATCACATGTGCCTGGCACTGCCCCGCAATAGCACGTCAAGCAGCGTGGGAGAGGCGGCGGGCGCAGGTGTCGGGAAAGGCGTCTTGGCGGCCGGAGCCAATGGCGGGCGGCGGAGCGGTGCCAGCCGGATCAGAAGCTCCGTGGCTGGAACCTGCTGGAGTCCTCGGGGCTCCACATTCTGCCTCCTCGGACATGAAGCTCCCACTGCCACGGTCAGAAGAGTATGGAGCCTCTGACGTCGATTTGCAGGTGGGCGACGGATTGGGAGCTCCAGGAAGAGGGAGGAAACGAAGCAGCTTGACGACATCTCTTGCTCTGGGTGCTGGGATTGCGGAGTCGGCAAACCTCGCTGTTGACGGAGTAGGGCTCCATGAGGACAAGACTGAGCGCCGCGCAGCTGAAGGGGGGAGGGGACGGGGACGCGACCCTGCGACCCTGATGACCCCTCCTACGACGAGCTGCACACAGGCACTGGGAGACACCTCAACCAGGGCAGCTGGAATGCGGTAGCGGCTGCAGAACGCTGAAATGAGGTGCGCCTCCCAACTTGCCAACCCAGAGCAGCCCAGAGCAGCACTGAAGCTAGAGCACTGCACCGGCAACGACCCTCAGCCCTGAACCTTGGTGCGTCCAGTGGCCAATGAGGTGTCATACATGTGCATGGGATGCGCTAGGGAGGATCTTCCGGGGTATCCACGGGAATGTCAGGCCGCTGGGACCACGAGCAGAGAGAGTTTGTCAGTGCAGCGCAGTGCTCCAGTCCCCCTCCAGTCCCCATACCTACGTAATTTCACTGTGGAAGAGCAGCGATCAACAGTGTCGAGCGCCATGACTTCATGTGCAGGCACGGCGCCGATTGGCTGAACAGAGCACCGAAACGCGAAGCCTGAGCCTGAACTGGAACCTGAACCTGGGCGGGCCCCGGTCGCTGCCAGTAGCTGGTGGGGCGCAGAGGAAAAGGCACCTGCCAGTGATCGAGCCGCGATCGCCATTCTGGCAATTGCGGACCAGTCCAAACATCCAATTTTGCGATCTCGATGATGGCAGCGTTCGTGGCGAGGACGGCCAGCCGCGCGAGAGAATCGCTTAAAAGAGACAGGCCGTACTCCGAAACCCTGCGTTGCCGCTCCCGCTGGACCTGGTTTCTCCCTGAATTGAATGAATTGTTCCTCCCCCGACTGAGACCACCGCATTATCAAGCTTCCCTTAGCTCTCCAACACCCCTCGATTGATCTAGACTTGCCAACCAAGCTGAGCCTGAGCCTGAGCCACCAGTCGCACACCTTCGTACGCGCGCCGCCCTCGCTGGTCGACACCACCAGCTATAGCACCTACAGGCATCTCGCTGCCCCAGACGTTTTCGGAAAGCACCAGACGCGACCTGTGCTGTGTCTTCCCGCCTCTGTAACTCGAGTTGCAACACGGAAACAGGGAGCCACCCCCTCCACCTCAGCTGCCTCGCATCACTCACCGCGCTGCACATTCCACGGGTATCGCCATACTTCTCGTTAGCTTCTGCATCTCACTTCCGGAAACTTGGAAACTTCAGGTAGAGAAGTGCTGCAGCTGCTTTAAATCACGCCGCCCAACATCCCTTCGGCCGTTTTCATCTCTCCGTCTCGACTCTCGACTGTCTCACCCGACCCTTCCGCTGGCGAGGCTCCGCATACGGTACAAGCTGTTAGGCTACCCCACTGCCCCGTCGCGCGCTGCGCTGTAGCACCTCAAACGCCCTGGCAACACCGACTGAGCTTCATCGTGAGAGCTCTCACTGCTGCCAAACAAGCTTCCAAACGCTTCGGAACACTCTGAAATTCAAACATCGCAAGCTCCAAATAGCCACCTTCCAGCGAAAACCACTGCGCGCCACTTGACCATGTCGATTCTCATGGACGGAAGTGTCCGTATGGACGATCTCTTGGATTTCCAAGGCGATCCCGACCTCGCCACGGTCGATCCTCAATTGTCGATGGGTTTCTTCAACAACCTGAGCGGTAAAGCCGCGCCAGAGCCGATGACAATCGACCCGTCCCTTTGGGCAACGCCCCAGGACACCGCGCAGCGCTTCGACATGGTTCAGCCGCAAGGCTACCTGCCCGAAGACAACATGGAGGAGATCATTGACATTGACTCTCCCACTCACAACACCAGAGCGCGAGCAGGCAAGACTGAGAGGACTTCTAGCAAATCTTCCGTGCCTTCCCTATCCTCTGGCTCAACCGGATCCCCAGCTTCGCCCGGTAAGCCGATGCAGACTCGCAGCAAGCCTGCCAAGAAGCAAGACTCGAAACCCGCTCGCAAGAAGCAGAAGACGAGCAAGAAGGCCGACATCTCCGACGTCGAAGACGACTCCAAGCGCAACAAGTACCTTGAGCGCAACCGAGTTGCTGCCTCGAAATGTCGCCAAAAGAAGAAGGTCTGGGTTAACGACCTCGAGGCCCAGAAGAGCGAAATGGAGCAGAAGCACAACAACCTCCAGCGCGAGTACACCGGGCTCGTCGACGAAGTCACCCAGCTCAAGAACCAGCTCATGGCCCATGCAGGCTGTGGAGATGCCAGGATCGACGGCTGGATTGAGACCGAGGCCAAGCGCTTCGTGCAAAGGACGACGGACATGGATCAGCAGAGCCGACGCCTGTCTGCCGGCAGCTCTTCCGTTCGTCGTCAAAGCTTCACTGGTTAGTAGATGGTCCCCGCAGCTCCGCGGCCGTATACTAACCTACTCAGAATCTCTTGTACAACAACCTTCTCCCACCATGTCGAATGGCGCCTTCCCACTCTCGCCCGTCATCAAGGAGGAGATAAACTATGACCACATGCCCGACGACATGTTCCAGTGAACACTATGATATTTGCTTTGCTTTAGGGGGCAGGGAGGCTGCCCCTATTCAGCACCAGGGCGTTAGGGCTTGACGAAACCACAAAGGATTCCCTCAGGGGGTAACTGCGCAAACCGCGGTAATGATACGAGCTATGAATGTTTGGCGTTAGCCGGTAGGCACTTCCTCTTTCTCGACGGCAAAAGGTTCACGACATGGCGTGATACCGCGAGGATAGGCAGATCAGGATTTTTGGCCCCTTTCGAGCCGCAGGAGGAATCACGGGCGTTCCGGTTGGAGTTATCCTTGTATCTTATGCGGTTATGTGTGATTCGAGCCGGGTATTAAAAAAAGACCATATAATCTTTAAACCTGCTCTTACTCAGTGCTATCGGACCGTCGAGGCTAAGTAAGGAGCATGATGGGCATTGGCAATCATGCAGCACCACCCTTTAAAAGCCGGGGTAGCCAAATGTAGGCGACGCAGCAAGGACGAGAAGCACCAACATCAAATGAACAATGCTTGACCTGTACATGTCTAGTATAATCGTACAAAAGATCCCGTCTATATGTACAACATCCGCAAAGTAGTAATACATCCGTCTCCGCGCCGACACCTGATCCTGCTCCTGCTCCTGCTCCTCCCTCAGTGACCCCTCTTGGTCCACCCCCTGGCGTTGGAAACGCCCCTGATCCTCTTGGTGTACTTCCAGAGATGCCTGTACTTGGGCCCTTGCCTCTTGGCCTCCCAGCCCCGCGGCTTGATGACGGGCTTCATGCTGTGCACGCGCGTGGGCCTGAACTCGATGCCGTGGCCCTTGAGGCCGTTGCGCACCATGACGGCGGCCATGTTCTCGTCCCAGACGGTGCGGAACATGGTGAAGCCGAAGGGCGTGAGGGTGAACTTGTCGCGGAAGGACTTGAGGGAGAAGCCGTCGCGCGCCTTGTACAGCTCGTTGATGGCCGTCGCGTCGAGCTTCTTGCCGTTTTGGTCGAGGAGGAAGATGGCCATGCGGTGGTACGGGGCGCCCTTCTGCGAGTGCGCGGGCAGCCAGTCCAGGCCGAGCTGCTCCTTGTCCGTGATGGCTCCCAGCGGGATGCTCGTCTTGGTGGGGCTCAGCTCGATGTTGCTCGCGATGTAGTGGACCCTCTTCTCAAAGGAGTCCGTCTCCGGGTTCGGCACGTCGGCGTCCACGACCACCACCGACACCAGCCTCTCGCCCTTGTCGAAGACCTGCGCGCGCAGGGTCGGCGGCCGCTCGGTGGTGAGCGAGTTGATGATCTCGCCGGGGCCGTACTTCTTCTGGCGGAAGTAGAGCTGCACGTCGGCAGTGGGCTCCAGCTTGGGGAGGATGTCGGGGACGATGTGGAACTGGGCGATACGTTGGGATATCAAGCGCTGCTGGTAGGCGCGCCAGCGGCGCTCGGCGTAGTAGCGGTATATGGGCTTGTTCATGTCGCCTAGTTGTCATCAGCATCGCTCCCGGCAAATTGAGAGCAAGAATAGCTTACCAAGTCCGTCCTCGAACCTCTTCTTCACTACCGGGTCGTTGACGTCGGCCTGGATCTTCAATTGCTCGACGTGCCTCCTCAGACTTGCCAGCCTCGTGTCCTTCATGTTCTGCCCGCCCTGGACATCCTTCGGGTCCCTAGCCTCCAGCTTCTCGATCTTGTTCAGCTCCTGCTTAATCTTGGACACCTTCTCCTCTCGATCCGCCGCGAGGATCTTCCTCGCCTCCTGGAAGCACTGGTATGGCAGATGCTCGAACGGCACGGCCTCGCCGTCGGGGACGTTCCTCAGCGCAACTCGTCGACGTCTCGAGCCGATGGGGAACTGGCCCTGCTGGATGAGGAACTGCTCCCACTCAGGGGCCACAGTATTCGGGTCGTTGTCGAGCGGGCTGGTCGGTTTTTGGACCTTGACGGGGCGGCCCCGACGTCCGACCTGGGGGAGGCCGAGCTGGATCTTCCTCCCCAGCGGCCGCATGGCGACCTGGGCTCGCGACATTGCTGCTGCGACGCCTGTGGCTGGGAATTGGGGCGGGAGGGGTGACGTTGGTGATCGAAGTTTAGATGCTCCTCGCAGCTTCTCATCGCCCGAAAAAGTTGGGATGCGAAGTGTCGCGCGAGGACTCCACTTTAATTTTCGGGGGAGCGCGGCTCGGATTGGACGCGCCGATTCTCCTGGTCGTCACTTTTTCGACCTCAACCGTCGCTCCATCCGTCGACCACCACTGCGACTGTCTCGATCAATCAGATTCAGGACGGGCGTCATGGCGCAAAACGGCGTAAAATGTCTCTCTGAGGCATTGAGCTCTCTGAGGATTGCGAACAAGGTGCGTTGATTCTCCCTCCTGCACCAGGGGACCTCGAAGACTAACGAGACAGCCATCGCACCTCAGAACCTTCACCAGATCGTTGGCCACCGAAGCCACGACTCCCACTACACACATCACGCGCGCCGCTTCGACGAACCAGCTCATCCAGTCCTGGGCGCCCACATCCACCGTCCCCCTCACCGTCCACGCCTTCCCCTCCCTCGAACCCAAGGCCCTCGAGCAGTGGTCTGTCGAGCACCTCTACCTGCCGCTGCGTCGCGACCTACTCCACCTCGCCGTGGTGTACGAGGGCGACAGCCACCGCCAGGGTACAGCCCACGCCAAGAACCGGTACGAGATCAAGGCGTCGGGCCGCAAGCTGAGGCCGCAGAAGGGTAGCGGTCGGGCGCGTCAGGGAGACGCTGGAAGTCCGATCCTGAGGGGTGGTGGTAAGGCCCACGGGCCGAGGCACCGCGACTTCTCGACCAGGCTGAACAAGAAGGTCTACGACAAGGCGTGGCGCACGGCCCTGAGCTACAGGTATAGACGGGGCGAGCTGGTCGTGTGCGAGGACGGCATGGAGCTGAACCTCCCCTCCGAGTTCGAAAAGATGGTCAAGATGGGCATCTTCAAGAACGCCGCTCAGGGCGACAGGGTCCTGGAGGAGGCGTACATTGCCAAGTATATGCGTGGCGTCCTGGACGCTCTGCACTGGGGGCAAGATCACGGGAGGACGCTGTTCGTCACCCAGGATGAGAGGAAGAGGCTATTTGAGGCCATGGACCTGAACCCCAAGGACGGCAGGTCGCTGGTGTACGACGACGTAGACGTCAAGGACTTGCTGGAGACGGGCAGGGTCGTCATAGAGAGGAGCGTGCTCAAGGAGATGATCGAGAGCCACCAGAGCGATTTGGTGTCCAGCGTCGTCATCAACGGATTTAAGGAGCAGGGGCCGGAGAGCGGTGTCAAGGTCATTGGTGCATGAGACCGCGGATTTTAGATGTATTATATGTACAACTCTGTAAAAGAGACTTTGGGCTTTTCTATGTTCATCGAAATGACAATTACACAATGGGGTATCCGTCTATGCCCGCATCTCGCTCGGATGGTATAATAAAGGCTGACGCTGCCAAGTTACAGTGCTCCTCCAACGGCTTTCACAATCCACATTGCTATCCGTACATGAATTCCGACCCTTCGTTCTGTCCTCGAGAAGTCATCCTGGGTGACTGGCGCTGCGTGATCTTGCAGCCATCGCTGCTCGTCGCCGAGCCTCTTCTTCAACCCCTGGTCCTTGGTGACCAGGAGAGCGCCGACCTCGAGGTCGTGTGAGTAGCTGCGCTTGGTGTAGTTTGAGCTGCCAACTATGGCCATTGATGGATCTGAGTCCCCAGGTAGCGTCACCCACAGCCCTTTGGCGTGGTACGTCCAGCCTCCGGGCTGGCCGACAGTTCCCTTCCGCCACTCCTTCAGCGCAATCGTGTCTTGCTTGCCAGCTTGTTGGACCGCGGTCAGAAAGCGGCGGGCCAGGAGAGTGTAGGCGTCGGGCAACATGCCGGAAACACCGGGGGATTTGTAGAACCCGTTTGCCTCGGGCGCAGCCGTAATGACCGTATTTGTCCCTGCTGAAGAAGCCGTCCCCAGCAAGAGCTTTGTCAGTGACGGCGCAGGGTTGAAGTATCCAGCGGTAAATGTCCAAGACGACGATTTGTACTCGGGCGCAGACAGGGTCTTGAGGATGTGGGTGATGGCAGGCAGCTCGGTCGATGTGTCAGGCTTCATAACCTGCGACATCTGCGCCAGCATGTACACCCTCGTGTCCTTGAACTCTGTCGACTTCTGCGCCGACGTTGGCGACAGTTCTATGAGGGGTTTCAGTGTCCTCGTGGTGCTCTCAACAAAAGTCTTCGGCTTCTCCAGTGGCGAGGGTGCTGAATTCGATGCTGGCCAAGACATCTCGAAGCCAGCTGGCTCTTTGGACGGCTCTATCAGGAAGCTGAAATTTCCGACAGCCTCATGTATCCTCCAAAAGTGGTCTGTGACATCTTTCGAAGAGAACAGGTGGTACCGATCTTGGCGGTTCGTAAAGTAGTCGTTTGACAGGTTCGCGCCGGACATGATGATCTCGTCATCGACCCCGTAAAGCTTCATATGCTGCAAGCCCCAGCCCTCGTTGATCCTTTTGGGCACGGCCTTTTTTCTCAAGCCCGTCAGGTTCGGCGTGTGATACATGCGCACCTCAACCCTGCCCGCGCCGAACTCCTCCACCAAGGGTGCGAGAAGAGAGGCGCAGGACGGCTTGGGAGCTTCGCGAGTCCCTCGAAGTGCGTCTGTAAGGATGCTGAGCTTAAGCTCGGGGTTTCGACGGAGGGCGTCGCGGAGGGTGTCGAGGAGTTCGCGCTCTGTCTTGCCGATGTACAGCGTGGACAGGAAGATGCGTCGCTTGGCATTCTTGATTCGGTCCTTGAGGGTCTCGTAGAACTCGGCCGGCGTCTGTATGATCTCCACCTGATCTCCTCGAATATCGAAGCTCGGTGCTATTCTGTCCAGCTCGCTAACGAAGGGAGCGAAGACTGCTGCGCTGGATGTTTGGCCAGGCGCGGCTTGAGCACCAGCGCTGCTGCTGTACCGTCGGCATTGCGATCGTGCGGCAGAGGGGACCCTGATCCTTCCAATTGGGGACGATCGAGCGCGGCCTGCGCAGCGCGCACAAGCTCTGGTGAACATTTGGAGAAATGTCCGTGAGCACAATGGTGTTGAAGAGGTGATGGTCGCATGCTGGAGCTTGACTTTTGAGTGGAGCCGATCTCAACCGCCACCCAGTCATCGTCATCAAAAATAATCATCCGACCTTCTTCCGCCAGGCGGGCAATCCAATACCATCACCGCCGACCTCAACTTCTCCCTCCCCCCAATCGTCATCCCGAATTCGAGCCTCCCCTCCCACTCGCCCACCATGTCGACAATCACCCGAACCGTCAAGAACCTTTGGAAGGTCGGCATCAAGGACTACATCGTCCAGATGTACTACATCGGCGACACCAAGGCCGGCACGCTGATCGGCAAAGACCGCGCCGGCAACAAGTTCTTCGAGAACCTGGAGGAATTGCCGCTGCGCACACGCTGGGTCGAGTACGCCAAGCACGACTACGACGCCGCCCAGATCGAGCCCGGCTGGCATGCCTGGATGAGCTACCTGGTGGACAAGCCCCCGACCGAGGACCGCTTGATGCAAGCGGGTACGAGGGCGTTCGAGAGTCAGCTGCCTAAGCCCAACCTCACGATGACGAGGGGCGCTTTCAAGACGTACAGCACGTATGTGGACCAGTACTCACACAGCTTAGCATGACAGAAACTAACGTGGCACAGAACAAAGCCAAAGATGACGGCGTGGGAGCCGGTCGCTACTCCGCGATCATAGAGGGAACGGCGATCAAGGGCAGCAGGAGACCAGCACGTGTATATACAGGACGAATGGGCGAATAGAAGAGGAAGGTCGTCACCTACGATTGAGCAATTCAATATGTCAACATCATGATATTCGGGTTTGTAGCGAGCTACGTGATGGTGCCGAGGACAGTCGCGCTTTGGAAAAATCAAGCGAACTGTTCCTCTGGACATTCAATTCAGCTAAACGAAGCGCAGTATATGCGAAAGACGCAACTAAATGAGACGAAATCAGGTCTAGAGCTTGCCTTCTACGGAAGTTTTGATGGCTAAGGCCTGTTAGCGGGCTCCAGTCCTAAGAAGGAGCAATTCTTACCTTCGCAGGACGTCTTTGCATCGCCGAACAACATCTTTGCGTTGGGCATGTAGAACATCGGGTTCGGGACATCAGCTGCTCTTCGGTTAGCAAGAGACCGTATCAATTGACAAAAGGGGACTCGCCGTATCCGCTGCCCAAGCTCCTCTTCATGATGACGACCTGTTTGGCCTTCCACGCATGCAGCACCGGCATCCCCTCAATGGCGCTGCCCTTCTCCATGGCGATGGGGTTCACCGTGTCGTTGGCCCCAATCACTACCGCCAAATCGGTCTCAGGGAAATCGTCATTGATCTCATCCATCTCCAGCACGATGTCGTAAGGCACGCTCGCCTCGGCCAGCAGCACATTGCATTGACCGGGCATGCGGCCGGCGACGGGGTGGATGGCGAAGCGTACGGTTATGCCCTTCTTGCGGAGCATCTCCACGATGTTGGATATGGCGTACTGGGCCTTCGCCACCGCCATGCCGTATCCCACTATGAAGATGACGGACTCCGAATTGAGGAGAGCATCGGAGAGATCGTCCACCGATGTTTGCGTCACCTCTCCCTGAGGTTTGTATTCTTGCACAGCCGTCGGAGTGGACAAACCACCAAACAGAACATTCGTCAGGGACCTGTTCATGGCCACGCACATGATGTACGATAGAATCGAACCAGATACGCCTATCAGTGCACCCACGGTGGTGAGCAAAGGATTGTCGAGCATAAAGCCTTCAGCTACCAGAGCGAAGCCAGAGTATGCGTTCAGGACAGTGATGACGACAGGCATGTCTGCTCCTCCGATGGCAGCGGTCGTTGTGTAGCCCTTGATGAAACTCATGATGGTGTTTCCAGCCAGGGCACCAGCCGCTATCAGGGGCGCTCCAGGAGCCATGGTGATGAAAGCTCCCATCGTCGCCGCGTTCGCTGTCAGGAGGCCACCATTGATCCAGTGTCGTCCCGGTATAACGGCTGGCTTCGACTTCATCTTTCCGGCCAGCTTCATGAACGCTATGATGGAGCCGGTGAAGGTGATACCTCCGATAAGCACGCCGAGGTATCCGCTGACCATGTGCAAGGTAGAGATGTCATCGATGTGCCCCATCACGCTGCCAATGCTCGTGAGGACGGCTGCGAGACCAACCACGGAATGGAGCGCTGCCACAGTCTGGGGGAGGTCAGTGGGCGTGATGCGCTTGCCGATGAGGAAGCCAGCGAGGGTACCGAGACCAGCCAGAACCCCAAATTGAGTGAGGACCTCGGGCGTGAAGCCGGCGGCGAGCAGACTTGCAAGAACACCAGTGCCCACACCGAGCATACCGAGCATATTGCCCATGCGAGCAGTTGTCTGGGATGCAAGACCAGTCAAGGATCCGATGCAAAGAACAGAGCTGACCAGATAACCTGCCTGGACAAGGCCGGCCGCACCAGTGCTAGCAGCGGCGAGGAAGCCTCCACCACAGACAACAGCTGGGATGGCGTACAGCCAAGGGTATTCCGGTGGATCAGTAGCTCGTCTAAACATGTCCAGCATTCTCTTTGTCACGATGAATCCACCGCCGACGTTGACGAAGGCAAGCAACACACTGGCCGCGCCAAATGCTTGGGGGATCGTCTCCGGAAGGAATCCACCTCCGAGGATGAACAGACCTCCAACGCCGACCATTCCAGAAATGGCGTTGGTGACGCTCATGAGCGGGGAGTGCAGAGCAGGCTGAACACCCCAGACGACGCGGTATCCAATCAGACTCGCAAGTGCGAAGGTGAAGGCATTACCCATGAACAAGGGACTCGTGAACTTGCCAAGCGCGAGCATCGTGCCCATGCCACCGGTGACACCAGCCACCTCTCGTGAGGTCTTCTGCCACGGCGTGAGCTCCTTGACTTCGACCTTGACTTCAGGAGCAGCGGCTTGCGCGGGGGCAGGAGGGGGCGCTGGACGGGGTGCGGGAGGGAGCACGTCGCCATCCTGGGTGACTATGGCACCACGGACGACTTCGTCATTGAGATCAATACCGAATTCCTTGTCCTTGGGCGTCATCGAAAGCAAGAACTTGGTGATGTTGTTGGAGTACAGTGTGGAGGACTGCGTCGGCAGGCGAGAAGGCAAATCTGTGTATCCAATGACTTTGACGTCCTTGTACATGGCGAGCTGGTTCTTGACAGTCGCCTCACAGTTACCGCCAGCCTCAGCCGCGAGATCCACCACGACACTGCCAGGCTTCATAACGTCCAAGGCTTCCTTCTTAATCAACTTCGGCGCGGGCTTGCCCGGGATGAGTGCCGTGGTGATGATGATGTCGACTTCCTTGGCTTGGTCCTTGAAGAGCTTCATCTCCGCGTCGATGAACTCCTTACTCATTTCTTTGGCGTAGCCACCTGCGCCAGAGCCGTCCTCCTTGAGCTCAACTTCGATGAATTCGGCACCGAGAGATTGGACTTGCTCGCGAGTGGCAGGGCGGGTATCAAATCCGCGAACAACAGCTCCGAGACGTCGAGCGGTGGCAATGGCGGACAGGCCGGCGACACCGGCGCCAATAACGAGGACTTTGCAGGGCGGAATCTTTCCAGCGGCGGTAACCTGACCCGTGAGGAAACGGCCGAAGTTGTTGGATGCTTCAAGAACAGCTTTGTACCCAGCAATGTTGGCCATGGAGCTCAATGCGTCGAAGACCTGAGCCCTCGAGATACGTGGAATCATGTCCATGGCAAAGCTCGTTGCGCCCTTGGTAGCGATTGCATCGACGAGTTCCTTGTTCTGCGCAGGCTGCAGGAAAGAGATGATGGTCTGCTTGGCTTTGATGCTCTCGACCTCTTCCTTTGCGGGGCTTCTGACCTTGAGAACGACATCAGCTTGCGACCAGACATCGCCTGCACCGTCAACAAGCGTCGCGCCGGCGTCCGTGTAGGCCTCATCCAGGAAATCAGCGGCAGATCCCGCGCCTCTTTGGACCAGGACCTTGCCCCAACCCTTCTTGAGGAGCAGAGCCACGTTCTGTGGTGTGATGGCCACGCGTCGCTCCCCCGGGAAGATTTCGGTTGGGACTCCAACGGTGAGGTCTGCGTAGGGCTTCGTGGGCGGGACAATCTTTGCCTCCTCGGCAGAGGACTTGTCCGTCGAGTAAGGCCTGAGAGGAGCAGCGGGATGGCGGATGAGCGACAGCGGCCTCGCGGAAGTGATGAGGGCGCAAGATGTCGCTTTGCTGAATGTGTTGTGCCAGTTTCGGCCTTTGGCTCCTAGAACTGGAGTAGCTGCATCTTGCAGAGTTAGTTCTGGGCCTCTCACGCTCGGGGTCGTAGGCAAAGCTTACACTTGAAGGACAACTTCGCCAACTTGGGCGCGCACGAAAGCTCTACAGCCAACGGGCGCACAGTGTACGACGCCATCACGACACCCGTTTACGCAGGCGATATCATCTGCGTTGAATCTAGCAGTGCGCCCGGGAGCTACAAGTAAGGAGAAGAGTTGGCGGCAATGACGAATAGACAACGGAGCCGGCACCAGGTCGAGGGCTTCGTGTACGCCAGGCACGTGGAAGCCTCAAAGTCAAATGTGCCACCGGGAGGAAACGCACTCGGTTGGCCGGATGGGTAGCGTGTGAGGGGGCGAGGGAAGAGAAGCAGAGTGAGGAGAAAGGGCGCGAGAGGGAGATGGTGTGCAGATGGACTGGAATGGCGGGCCAGCGCTTCCCCTCTCGAGCGTCGCGTCTCAGGTGCGTTGCTCTCGGTGAATTGGAGCGGTGGACTCCGAACTGAACAGGCTGATCTGCGCTGCAGGAGGGACGAGGAGGTGGAGGAGGAGGAGGTGATCTGATCAATGACAGTCACTGTGGGGGGTTCCCGAGCTAAAACCTGGGGGCGGGGCTGGGAGGGACTCGGATGCGGAGAAGCGGGGAGGATTCAAGGCCGAAGAGCTTGGCCGTGCCGCGAATAGACATCAATGTCACCTGCTGTTTTGGATTGTTCAAGTCTGTGCCATCTGTTGACGTGATTCAGATTGCATTTGCTCATGTGGTGTCTTGTTGGTTGTTGTCCTTCCTCTCCAGCCATCTCGACCGGAGCTCCGGCCGTGATCTTACCCTGCGTTGCTGACCTAAAGCGAAGGATAATCTTCATCACCGGGGTTTGAGCTGTGATTTCATAACGATACTCATTCTGTTTCTGGAAGAGACCAAGGGCTAACTCGCGCGGATATCTCGCTGTTATGCATCCTGCGAATAAGGCACCCTGGTTCCGGAAGATCAACCGCTCCATTGAACAAGTTCAATCGCAGGCGTGTAGTTTCGGCGTCCCCAGATCGCCCATCCTCCATCGCTGTGCTGTTTTCCCGTAGACTGCTACGTATCCTGCCCCAATTCCCCTCATGAGAACCACCCACCGCTTCCGTCAGACTTGCTGTGGCAAGACCCCGAGCTGCAAGGTGTCTGGCACCGTCCACGGTAATCCGGACCGAGGACTAGGCAAGCATCGCATCCGCAGAGCAAATCAAGATCGGTACCGAGTTCATCGTTCTCGCCATCGCAGAGGCAGATGAACAGACTTTCGGTGACGTTGTTGGCCGGCTCGCTGCCGTCGCTACAGGCTGCATTTGGGGTCGAACAATACGCTTCGGCAAGACGGTCCTCAGACCACGGGACCTCTGCTTCTAGTCAGGTGCTGATTCTGAGTGAGCCGATAAGGTTGACTTACTCATGGCCATCAGGACCGAAGCACAGTAGGTATATCCGCACTGGCAGATTGGGCCCTGCCCAGGGGCTCCAGTTTCCGTGGGAGCTGGAGGCGTGAGGATAGTTGAAGGCGGCGGGTCATCGCCAGGCTCACCTGGATCCTCGGGAGGGGGAATCGGTGCAGGAGGGTCGTCGGCTGGTGGCGGCAGCTCTGGAGGGTCCTCAGGGGGATCCTGAGGGATAGCTATAACCGACCCAATGAGCCCTAGAAAAGCGAGTGTTGGCTTCATGTTGACCAACTTGAAGTTGCTAGATGGGTTAACAGAGTTTATCGAGGGGTGTCGAGAACTGGGTGAGATTTCGTCGGGCTGATTCTCGCTGGCGTTTACTTATAGATCCGTGATCACTCGCCATGTCGCATTGAAGCATCTTTGCTGGAAAACAGCAGACCGCGTAATCCTCAAGTCTCCGAACCATCCTGAGCGACATCACTCGATGCCCTGTGAAGCAATTGGCACGTTACCAGCGCCTTGTCGAGAAGACCAACTCAGGGCCAGAGGTCGGAATGAAATCTGACTGCTGCCGTTCTAGAATCTCGAGAAACCATAGGAGAGCAGTGAAATTGTGATCTGAATGGCCGGAGCGGCTTGTCGGGATGGTCAAGATCACCGTTACGGAGGACACCTGAGCCCTGCCTGGATCAAATCCCCGTCGGCCGATGGCAAACGTCCGGAAAAGGTAATGCGTATCGATATAGCACACCTTTTCTTAGATTCGCACAAGTACCATTGCTTACATGAAGGCTTTGATGCTGCATGTGCAGGATAGAGAGGTTGAATCGAGGGAATACAGTGCTCAAGACGGTGCACAAAGTCATCTACTGTACGCCAACACTGTCCGAGGTGCCCCGCCAAAAATTCCAGATCCAACCCCTCCATCGTACCATTGGGTGTGTCTCTCCGGACAACACTCCCTACAGCCCAACCAAACAAAACAAGCACATCATCAACCGGATTGCGCAACATGTCAGACACCGACACAGCACCTGCGCCCCCGACGGGCCCCAACATCATCAATGTCGGCACCCGGAAGTCTCCCCTCGCCATGCGTCAAGCTGAGATCGTGGTTGCGACGCTCAAGTCCCTCTTCCCAGAGATGGAATTCCCCATCCATGGCATGACCACCACCGGCGACCGCGATCAGAACACAGCCTTATACAATTTTGGTGGAAAGGGCTTGTGGACGAATCAATTGGAGGACAAGCTGGTCAGGAAAGAGCTGGACATGGTAGTGCACTGCCTGAAGGACATGCCGACCACTCTGCCCGACGGTTGTGTTCTAGGTGCCATCACAACGAGAGAAGACCCGAGGGATACGCTTGTTCTGAAGAAAGAATGGGCAGACAAGCACGGCTGGAAACGGCTGAGCGATCTCCCTGCTGGCAGTGTCATCGGCACAAGCAGCATCCGTCGCATCGCCCAACTACGACGTCGCTACCCCAACCTGAAGTTCAAGGATCACCGTGGCAACATCCAGACCCGTCTGCGAAAACTTGAAGAAGACCCTGAGCTATCAGGTATCATTCTTGCCGCAGCTGGTCTGCAGCGCATGGACCTCGACGCCCACATCTCACAGTTCCTCGAGCTCGACAACGGTGGTATACTGTACGCCGTCGGCCAGGGCGCACTGACGGTTGAGTGTCGGGAGGGAGACGAGCGAGTACTGAACGTCATTAAGAAGCTCGAGGAGGAACAGACAACGCTGGCCTGCATAGCCGAGCGCAGCGTCATGCGCACGCTCGAAGGCGGGTGTAGCGTTCCCATTGGTGTCGAGACAAAATGGGTCGACGGCAAACTTAGACTTCGCGCAACCGTCGTGAGCGTTGACGGGACGGAAGCGGTGGACTCTGAGACGCTCGAGAGCGTAGCAACGGTCGAGGCGGCAGATGAATATGGCAAGCGAGTAGCGCTAGATCTAGTGGAGCGCGGGGCAGGCAAAATCCTGGATGTTATCAACGCGGCGAGGCCGGTGGAGCAGGAGGAGAAGCCGAAGCAGTCGTGATATGTGAGCGGGCAGGTAAGCGTCACGAAGACGAGACACGAACTGAACTGAACAAAGACGAAGAAAGCAATGTGTGTTTGGCCGCTGATAAAGCGGTGAGTCGATGATACCTCCCAATTCGAATCGGTCGTATGGTACACGTGTGAATCCTCTACCCAGGTTGAGCTGTCCTCGTCCAACATCCAAGAAGCACCACAGTGAATCCATCTAATGTTCCTCGCTCGCCGTGAACGTCTTGTACGCCTCCGTGTCCATCAGTCCATCCACCTGCTTCACACCCTCCTCGTCGATCTCGACCTTGGCGATCCAACCTCCGCCGTGGCTGTCGTCCTCAGGGACCTGGTTGATGGTGCTCGGCTTCTCCTCAAGGCCCTGGTTCACAGAGGTGACCTTGCACTTGACGGGGGCGTTGATGTCGGAGGCGCTCTTGACTGACTCGACGGCGCCGAGGGCGTCGCCTTGCTCGATCCACTCGCCTGATGTCTCGGGAAGCTCGACGTAGACAACGTCGCCCAGCTGCTCGGCAGCGTATTCGGAGATGCCGACGACGGCGGTCTTGTGGTCCGCGGACAGATCAATCCACTCGTGATCCTTTGTGTATCGCTTCGCCAAAGCTGCTCCCTGGATTAGCATTCTATCGTCCCGGGGTAGAGATATCTTCCAAATGACGTACCGGCAGGTGAAGCAGAGAAGCTGCGGAAGGGCATCCGGGTCACGGCCGGGGCGGCGCGCGGCAGGGCGCGCATAGCCGCCGGACGGACGGCGTTCAGGGAGCGAGCAATTGAGGCCATTGTGACGGTTCAGAAGTCAATCGCAGATTGTTAACGTGGTTGAAGGAGGATTTTGAACATGGCGGAGAGATAGCATCATGGGTGTGAGCCGAAGATGTTGGAGGTGGGGCTTAGTCATCCATGCCGACGGAAGCCATTGCGAGGTTCGGATGACATCCGATAGTTCCTCGACGAGTCTTCATTGTAGGTCCCAAATTATCATGATAGACACATCAGACCCTCGCGTGATTTTTAAGCCCCGGAACGTTCACTGAAACCCAGTCTGTCCGTGCTTGTTGCTGTCTACAGCGCTGGCCCCGTCCTTGTTCCGTTCCAGGTTTCACCTATCAGTGCTCACGAATTGACTTTGCGCCGTCAGTCACCCCCCAGCCCAGAACACAAAAGCTTGCAGCTCAGCGAGTTTCGCAGCTCATACTGTTGCGATGATTGGACGGACTCGGTGTTTGTTTCGGGCAAAGACAGCTGCACACGAGACGCGTCGTTTGGTCTCGAGCCCGACAGACAAAAAAAAGAAGCCCCAGGGGTGCATCACCCAAGAGCAAGCGCGCTGAGTCTATGTTGAAGGAAACCCTTGGCAAGAAGAACCGAAGAAAGCTATGTGCACATCATCATTGACCATATCTCCCCTTTTGACAGAAGTCCGGCCTGTCAAAATCCTCACTATAGTCTATTTTCAGAGCCTACGATGGATCTTCGTCAGGGGTCTAGCGGCCATTGTTTTTGTCACCCGTCACAAACGACTCGCTCTCACCGTTCAGAGTCAAAGACAAGAGTAGCTAATTGAAAGACGAGTATGGAATTAACACGCAGGAAGCAAGACAAGCAGACACTAAATTAAAAGTAGCCTTTATATTTCGAGGTGCTGTCCACGTGACTTGGCGTCTTCAGTGCGTGCAGCGGGAGTTGCAGCGGGAGTCGACCCCTGTAACGCGCCTACGTTCTGAGATCCAACTTTCCTCCACCTTCGAGTCCGTCATCACCGCCCCTCCTCGATCAATCTTGACTTCATCTCGGCTCGCAAACTCTGCCTGTACCCCTCAACGTGCCTCTCCCTTGTCTTCGCTTCAGTCCTTACCACAGTCAAGAGCTCGAGCTCAGAGACCGCAATAGCAGCTCCGAGCCGCTGCCTCGCCTGGTTCATGCCTTCGCTGAGCTGACCACGGCCAGATAGTCGTGTTCCGCCATCTCAACTTTGTCCACTCGCGCATTCGACCACTCCCGACCATTGCTCTTTCCACAACCGCCAAGCTGGATCCCTCGGCAAACCAAGCGGCAGACGCTGCCCATCTCCAGGACGCCGCCGCCGTCCCACCCATGGAGATGGATCCGAACCAGCAGCCGCAACAGCACCTCGAACCCTCCCCCATGCCCGACGATACCCTCGGCGGCCTCGACGGTTCCCCTCACATTGCTTCCGGAAGCGGCTTCAGACACAGCCAGAGCCAGTCGTTAGATCAAGGCCTCGCAAACGTTGCTCATGAAGACAGCCCTCGCCCCGAAGACAGCCCCTCCGCAAACGCTTCCCCTCGGTACACGCCGCCCGTATCGAGCGCCCCTTCGTTATCCAGACCCGCCAGCGGTCTGTCGAACCCGATGCAGCAGCCCCAAGCTCAACAAGATGGCCAGCAAGGACAGAATCACGTTGTGATCAAGGTTGGCATGGTTGGCGACGCTCAAATCGGAAAGACCTCCCTGATGGTGAAGTATGTGGAGGGTAGCTGGGATGAGGATTACATCCAGACACTGGGCGTCAATTTCATGGAGAAGACCATCTCGATTCGAAACACAGAGATCACCTTCTCCATTTGGGACTTGGGTGGCCAAAGAGAGTTCGTCAACATGCTGCCGTTGGTTTGCAATGATGCTGTGGCCATTCTATTCATGTTTGACCTGACCCGGAAAAGCACCTTGAACAGCATCAAGGAGTGGTACAGGCAAGGTCGCGGGTTCAACAAGACAGCCATTCCAATCTTGGTGGGCACCAAGTACGACCATTTCGTCAACTTCCCTCCGCAGGATCAGGAGGAGATTACCAACCAGGTGAGATAAGCATTGCGTGTACGTGGATTACCGCTGACCTGCTAGGCTCGACGGTTTGCCAAAGCTATGAGGGCTGCATTGATCTTTTCGAGTACGAGCCACAGCATAAATGTGCAGAAGGTATGACTTCAAGCCTGCAGTGTAGGTTCCTCGTACTAATAGAGTATAGATCTTCAAGATCGTGCTCGCGAAAGCCTTCGACCTCAAGTGCACGATTCCGGAAATCGAAAACGTCGGCGAGCCCCTGCTCATCTACCAACAGGCGTGAGGAAGCAGCTTCCCACGAGAGCGAGGCTCGATCGTGGCTGCGGGGGCATTGCAACCCGCGAGTCGGAAGCGGCCAAGTCGCAAAAGACCGCCATAACTCTGGGGCCAAACCATCAAATTTCCTTTGTTCACACAGCTGGACTACCATTTCCTGGTCTTGTTAATGTTTTACTACAAGGAGGCGACGCGGAAAGGTATTTGACTGCTTCAAGTGGTGTGGCCTGGACGTTTGGCGCGATGATTTCACGCTCTTCCATCTTAACAGTCGACGGCTTGATGCCTCGCAGTGGAAGTAGCCGTCACATGTGAAAACCCAGTATTATGTAATGGATGCATATCTCGAGTTGTTCATGGCGGAAGGAACATGCAGTAGATGGGCGTGCTGGCAGACACAGCCCTGCTTGAGGGGACTTTTGGACGAACTGGTTGCATTTAGAGAGGCAGACACGAAAGAAGCGCAACATATTAAGGATTTCCCGTATCGACGTGAGAAGAGGATAAGAAGGTTCGAAGTAGAAAAGGATACTTCACAAGCTGGGCGCGCTGACTACGGCATTGTTGACTCTATGTTTCTGCGAACGGTTTTCGATTTTCTTCTTCTTTCTTTTTCTTTGTTTCCTCTATTCTAAAGATCTAATTCCTTGCCCCCAGTCGCTGGACCGGCGGACATGTTCTACAACCTTGATAGGTGTGCATGCGCCGGACAGTGCTAACTCCTGAAAGACGCTATGTGGGAAACGATACAATCTAAGGGGAAAGATTTTCTGTGTCAGGGGGGGTATCGGTCTTCTTGGACCTCGATGTGATCGTATCTCTCATTCAACAGACGGTATCATCACTCGATGACACCATGAGCTCAACTCTTCAGTGCTGTCTGACCGCTCAGGCCAACTTCCTCGCGGCAGAGCGGCCCTGGCCCTTGGCCTTGACGTTCTGCTCCTTGGGCGCTGCAGCTTTAGCCTCAGCATTGACTTGCTTGAGGGCTCGGGCCTTGGCGTTGGCCTGCACATCCTGAATCTTCTTCTCGAGCGCCTCGAGCTGGAGCTTCTGGGTCTCCCTGTCCCAGACCACAGCGTCCTTCCGGGCCTCAGCGGCCTTGACCTTGGCCTCCATGAAGTGATCGTCAGCACGGTGGAGGTTAGAACGGAGCTTGTCGAGGTCTTTCTCCTGTGCACCGTCCTTCTCGGACTGGGCCAGGTTAGCCTCAGCCTCATGAAGCGCCTTCTCGGTCAGCGTGAGCTGCTCCTCAGCATCACGCCACTTTCCTGCAGCGGACTCGCGGGCCTCAGTCTCGCGATGGGCGTCACGACGGGCTGCGGTCTTGGCCTTTAATTACTCGGCGAACTTACCATTAGAGCCCTTCCGCTCGACGAGGGTCTTGGCGGCGTCCTTGAAGGCAGGGATGATGATATCGCGTCCAAGACGGCGGTTGGTCTGGTTCTCGAGCTGGGCCTCGCCTGATGCCTTCGCGATGCTAGTGATAACGGAGTCTCGGTGGTGGGGGAAGCTGTAGTCGATGCTACGAGAACGCGTCGGAATGCCGGCCATTGAAGAGGCGGGAACAGAGACAACAGAGGCAGAGCGAGCAGCAGAAGGGGCAGCAGCACGAGAAGCAGCCGAGACGGAGCGCACAGAAGTAGTAGCAGAAGCAGCAACAGAAGCACGAGGGGAAGCTGAGTACAGGTCAGGAGTGTCAGGACGAGCGACGTGGTGCCCGCGGCGAGTTAGACACCGGCCACGGACGGGCTCCGGAACGGGCGAACCCTCAGTAGAAGCACGGGGAGACTCGATGAGGTCAGTCAGATCAATCTCCTCGCGCTCGTTAGCGACCTCAGCATCATCGACGGTGGAACGAGGGGAGGCGCAGCGGGGGTTCGGGGGCTTAGCAGCTCGAAGCTCAATGTCCTGCTGAATGTTGCGGGCTTCTTGGTTCACGGCCGAGCGCATTCTCTGGCGCTGGACCTTCTTTCGGCGACAGAAATTAACGAGGGGGTCGCGGATGAAGTTCCTGCAGCCGAGGAGGATGTTCTTCCAGATGCAGGAGCCGAAGATGGCATCGAGGACGAAGACGGTGACCAGCACCGCGGCGGCGAGGACGACGCCCATCCAAGGTCCAAGGTTGGGGCCGCCTTCGGACTGGCGAGTGGCCTGATGAGGAGGCATGGCTGCGGTTGTTGCGGCTGTTGCCCGAGTGTAAGTCGAAAAGGGGGGTTGTGGACTGCTCGTGAAGCTAGGAACCTTAGATTGCGAAGAGGGGGTTCTTATACTCACCGGAAGTGTTGAGCTTTTCGGGCTTTGGGGTGAGGAAGTTGCCTGAACTTCCTCTGGTCTTGGTTTTAGAGAGTGGTTGGGGAAAAGAAGGGAAAATTTGAAGAGCAGAGCGAGATACTTATACTTCTTGGGATTCTAGCGTAGGTCCATAGGCCACATTCACTTGTGAGCGATGTAGACTAGGCAGTTTAAACACAGACATGGAACAGAAGAGCTGCTTCTAGACAGGGATGTAGTTCGCACCCCGTCCTTGTCTTGAGTTCGAGGACGGAAGCCTCAGGGCTTGATCGAGGCGTGAATAATGAAAGTCTACTCCTAACGACTATGGTTCAGGTCAAACGAGAAGAGTGCCTACTGAACGAGTGAAGAGACAAGGATGAGGAAGCAACGAGGTTATGCGTTCTTGGACGGGTTGGTCGTCCACGAACATTGGCCGCGGAGGGGTCTATGCGTGGGATGTATACCGCAAGCCGACTCATAGACACAAAGGTGATTGAATAGATGACGCTTGGTGGATGTACTGATAGTCTTCAGGGGTCTATATGAGGTTAGAGTAGCGGGCTCAGGGGGTTCAAATTCATGTCGAAAGGGAGCAGCCTCAAACGTCGCAACCCTCATGGACATCACTCAGGCTGCCAGGCTGCTCTATAAATCCATCTGAACAATGCTAATCGGAGATTCAACGCCCTTCATAAGTCTCCGTGTCAAGACGGATAGTTACCACACAGCTCCAAGGCCACCGCTACGAGTTGAGATAGGACAAGGATTGATTCCATCCAATCAATCTGTCGCTTATAGTACAATTGCCGATAAGGTGAATCTGATAACTTGGAGTTCGTATAGAGAGACTACATGAAAGAGGATAGTTCAGTACGCACATCAAGTAACAATTTTGCCTCTATGTAGGCGCATCCATCATTAAGAGTTATTGCAGTTGGTCATTGAAAGATGTTATGATAGGCAAATTTTCAATTCTACTTGCCTATCAACGCCCAAAGCTTTTGCTTCTCGGTCTTAGTTCTCACTCACAGCCTGACCCCCTGGCCCATTCCCTGACTTTGGAGTTCTTCCTGGGCTCCGTCTTCCCCAAAGCAAACTTCCAAAGAACATCCAAACTATCTTGTCTGAGCTGAAATCACACGCTATTTGTGCATGCTAGGGCGCAGCTCTCGAATCGAAGGCTCAATCATCTCCCTGCCTGAAGCGTCACCTATGTTACGTTCGCTACGTGCACCCGCTGGACAGATGGCCATTCAAAAGTCAAGATCCAAAGACGCTCAACCATGGCGACTAAAATTGACCTTCAACGTACGCCAGAGCTTGCCAAACTTCAGCATCATCATGCGATGAGCAGCCTCCGCGACCGAGCCGCTGCTGGGCGAGTCAAAGTGGGGAGAACGCGGCTCGACGACAGCATCATACCTCTTGGTTCGGTAGTTGTAGTGGTAGACGATGCCGCCGACCATGATCATGCCGTCATCGTCGCTCCTGATGCCGCCCTCGAGGCGGGCGTAGCGAGCGGCGGCGCGCATGTCGGAGTGGATGAGAGTCAGACGACGGCGCTCACGACGACCGTAGATGACCATGAAGGTGAGGAAGCCAAGAAAGGCGACAAACACGACAATGAGGACAGAAATGGGAGCCATGACAGCCGGGTTGCGGTATGTGGGCACAAAAGCTTGCTCGGAGCGGGTCACGAGCGGGTTGAAGGAGACGGGAGCCTCGCGGTCAAAGTCACCAAGGATGTCAGTGAGGTTGGTTGGAGCCATGGTGATGGACTTAACAGGTCGCTCTAAAACTGTAAGCTGTGGTCTGAGCTTCAGTCTCAGGCTTTGAGCAATATTTTTGTTGTCAAGGGAAGCAATGAAAGAAAGAATTCAGGATCAAGTTTCAAGAACTCGGATGTCATCTATAGAGACGCCAAAATATCAGGAGCAGCCCCTTTCTAGCACGAGTGAATTGGAGAGAAGTATGTTCTCTCTGCGATCACGAACACAGTGGTCCTTGCAAAGTTGATTTTGGAACATCACCAAGACGGCATTGGGCCGCTCACCTTACAGGCCAAACCGAGATCGATGAATTTGAGACCGTCGTGTTCTCGCAATAGTTGAGTGTCACCTAGCCGAAAAGAGGTCCGAAATAGGGGTAAAGGGGGTCCACCACAATGAAGTGAATAAAGGTTAGTTGTACGGTAAGTATAGTATCATCCACTCCTTATCGGAATAAGTGAATTCCACAGTAAAATCATTTCGAGAGTGTCGCAAGAGAGCTCCCAGTGTCAGCTCCGAGGACCAGATGGCCAGTGCGGCGCTTCCCGCAAAGTTAGATGCCCAGATGTGAGCCGGAAAGCATGACTTTTGGACACCACTGGACTGACCAACATATGTAGTCTTTGGTTGACAGGCGACTATTGTGTTCAAGTGACATATGCAGTACACTTGGCTTGGTTTGGGCTCCTGAGTCAGTCGGATGGCCCATGTTACACCTAATGGCCGAGTACAGTCTAAATTCAAAGTAGCGAAAGGGCGGCCAGAGTGTGCAGAAAACAATTCTAACAAGAAGAAAAGGACTCATGATATTAGAAAAAAAGAAAACGAGATAATGCGAGGAGACGACAGAAATTTTATTCGAACAGAAGAAACGGACTCACCAGATCATCACCTCTCAAATTCGTCCACGCTTCAGACCAGCTACCCCCGACGAAACTTACCAAGTGACCGTCCACTTCCTCCCGGCAACAATGGGTGGAAAGCTCTCGTACCGATACCTCGCCATGAGTGGCCTGGCACTTTCGCCAATCTCCTCGTCGGGATACTTAGTAGTCGCGCGTCGACCCCTGCGGCTTGTCACAACGGCAGCGACGAGCAGCATGGCGAACAGCAGAAAAGCAGCGTGGGCAGCAACGACGAGAGCTACGCCTGTTTTATTGCCGAGGGCAGTGTGAGAGGGCGGCTTAACGGTGAACACAATAGTGGGACGGCTTCCAGGCTCTTGGGAGTAGGTGAAGGGCATGAAGTCAAGTGGATTCTCCATTTTGAGCTGGGTGTCTGAAGAGGGAGCTGCCAAAAGCCCTGCGTGTTGGAGTTGCAAAGTGGTGCTGAAAAGCCCAAGGGATAGCGGCTCTCTTGAGCTGGCAGACAGGCACTGTTGTTCAGTATTACTTCGTGGTGGTGGTGATAGCGGGTTGCACAAAAAGGGGGCTAGGCCAGCAGTCACTCATCAATTATATACCCACTGGCCCTCTGAAACCCCTAAAAACATATCCAAACCAAACAGCACGTTCACTTCCCCGTTCCCAAAACACCTTCCTCGCCAAAAACCAAACATCTCCCCGTTCCGAGCCTTCCGAATCCCTGTGTAGAGGCCCCTTTGTGCCTCTTCGGGCCACCCACCTCGAACGGCGACAGCACAACCCCTCTCGGCTTCCAAACAACCTTGTCAGCCCTACGCTCGTCCAGAATACATCCC
This sequence comes from Sordariomycetes sp. S80-01Y, assembly GCA_037042185.1. Lineage (NCBI taxonomy): Eukaryota > Fungi > Ascomycota > Sordariomycetes > Sordariomycetes sp. S80-01Y. Next base: position 3,059,118 of record JAXQJY010000027.1, on the reverse strand, counting down.
GAGCAGATCCAGCCAACCATCTTTACCGCTTCCCTCCCCAGACCGGACTGGCGGACGACTTTACAGTCCGAGAGGGAGGGTGGGCCAGGTGGTGGCCGATCTCCGGACCCGCTTTTCGGCGCAGGAACAGCCGCCTGTCAGAAGAAGTCAAACATCCTCCAGCTCTCTCAGAGGGAACAAGCGTGTTGCTTAATCTGTCAGCGTCAGATCGACGGGAGCTTCACGCAAGACTAAATCTGCAAGATGAGCTGCGCCGTCCCACCTCAGCACCTAATCTGGTAACTCTATGCTTGACAGCTGACCAGTCTTACACAGCACTTGTTATCGTTGTAAGCGAATGTAGTGAATAGCCTCTCTGAACAGTGAGAATGTGATATTGATCATGCTAAACTTGAATCGCCTTGCTAGCAACCATTGGTGTGCCGTCCGCTCTTCTCGACACCATGTTGACGTTGATGATGATGATGATGCTGATGATGATTATACCATTACAATCCATGCCATCCTCTCGAAGTCCTCTCAAGCAGTCCTGAAACGCCCCAGCGCCTTTCTGTTTTTGGTAGTCAAAACAAGAGGGTATGACCATGTCTTTCTATACTCCGGATGCTGCCCAAAGCTCGAATCAAGTTGCGTGCGCTTGTCGCAGAAACAAGAAGAAACTCCCAAAACAATCAAGATGTAATGAAGTGTATACACAAGACGCCCAGCTGCTTTCCCTTTGTTTCCCTCGGGGAGCATGTCGACAGCGCTTGCCGACGTCTATTGCACGCAGGCTGATGAAGTTTGCAATCATGAAGGCCCTTTCTTCCCAGGGTGTTGATGTCGTTGTTATCGTTCAGTCGTTATCGCCCCAGATCGGCGCACCCAGCGGCTTCGATACGCCAAAGCCCACACCGACGGCGATGCCCACGATCAAGAACACAATCAGAATCTTGGCAATGATCCTGTTCCTCTTGTTCAGCTTCGCCAGCGGCGTGTTCCAGCTGCGCTTCATCTTTGCGCTCTTGGCCTTTTGCTTCCAGTGATCTTTGCCAGGCCAGACCTGATGGTCCGACTTGCGCGTGCACAGGCCCTGACGCGACATGCAGGGCTTCTGTTGAGAGTCGATGACCTCCATGGCCTCTATGTCTGTGTCGAAGGGGTTGAGGGCGTTGCGTGTGTCGGAATCCTTGGACGTGCGAGGGGTGCGCTCGGCCGACGGGTCGCAGGCGGTCGTCGTGGACGACAGAGCGCACTTCTCAGGGAGTGTGACGGTGGATGCGGGGGTAAGGGAGTCGTTTGGCGCGTCAGACCTCGACGCAGCGTTGTTGGTCGACATTGTGGCGGACTGCTCTTGGAGAGGGGGCTGTGAGGATGGAGAGGCCTTCCGTTCGAGCGCTGCAGTCCAAGAGGTAGTGATGGTGGTTCGAGGCTCAAGTTCCTCAAGACTTCCAAGAATCTAGATCGAGACAAGGTCAGCTCGAGCTCAGGGTACATGAGGCAGGACTAGCGGGCGCATGACGGCAGAGTGGTAGAGAGGGAGGAAGTTGGAGTGGCTTGTGCTGCCTCGGGTGGGCAGCAGTGGTGATATGCAATGACGCAGAGTGAGGCAAGGGCAAACAAACCTTGACGTGATGCCTGTGATGCCGTCTCGTGCAGAGGCAATCGAAGATGGCGCAATTGAGGCTGCAGGTCACGGACAAGCAGGAGTGACGCGGTGGTGGAAGGGGTTCGTAGAGTCGGGCGGCGGCTGGAAGACAAACGCAAGGAAGCGCAGTCCGAATTCAGGTGGAATAATCGATGGTTTAGTTCGCCATGGTCCTCGGGTTCCCCAAAACTTGAAGTTGCCCTAGTGTGTGAACCTAAAAGCGAGAGATTCTTCCGTGGTCGCGCTCAAGGGCACGTTGTGGCAGGGCCCCAGCCACTGACGGCGTTGCGTGTCGTGCTGAAGGAGGGTTGGTGCGGTCGCAGGCGGATGGCTGTACGGGGCGGAACTTTGTTCGAACACACACAGATCGAGACAGACGACGACAGCGACGAGAAGAAGTGACTGCGGTGGAAGAGGCGAGATAGCAGAGAAAAGCGGCAATATAAGAGCCGTGGAGGGGGGGTTTCAATGGTTTGGTCCTTGCTCCTCGCTCCTCGAATGCCCCCTTTGGCCGCCCAGAGATTGGAGGCTTGGGAGGCCCAGGCGCTCGGACCCGCATCCACGTCAGGGGCGGCTACATGCGCTAGTCCCGAAGTGGGGGCTTGGCGCCCTGTATCAGTCGATTCCAGGGGTCTCGAGAAGCCCTTGATTGTGAGCAGCAGCTTCATCTTGGACGGAGGGAAGCCGTTGAGAGCACGCTGAACATCCTCCAAGGCTTAAGGTGAGGTCGTCGTCGCAGCGTTTCTCTCCTCAGAGAGAAATTTTGTTGAGCAAACCACGAAGAAATGGTGTTCGCCCCGCGCAAGCCACACCCACAGTCAGCCGCTGGAGACATCCGTCGAGCCGCTGTAGCTCCTGTAGCTCGACCGCTCCAGCAGAGTCGAGGCCTGTACGGAACACTCCCGCCGTAGATCGCACGGGGCACTGACAGTGCCCTGACAGTGGAGCGCCTTTCAGTTCGAGGCCGGGGTTCGACTTTTTCAACAGAATCGCCGGCTCTGAGCTGTAACATGTCACGCGGCCCTGCGACTTTTCTTTGTGACTTCAATTGCTTCGATAGTCTGCCAAGCGGCATATGATGGCATCCCTGAAAGGTGCTCACACTCCGTTGGACCTTCGGTCAAAATCCTGCCTTCAATCGACGGGTAGCAAAGAGACGCAGTAGCCGACATTTAGACCCCAGTCCGAGTCAGTGAACTGCCTCCCATCTCCAAGCGGGAGGACGCCGGTCTTGGCGAAGACATGCCAGCGTCTGCCAAGCAGGCATTGATCTTCGCCATCTCGTTTTCTCTCTCGTCGTCGCTGGCTGGGTTCGGATATGAATGCGAGCATCTCGCGTTCGGTTGTCTCCCAGATGGGCTGCCCTTACTCGTACGTTTTTTGCTCAGGTCAAATGAAGACGTGTCTGTGCGAAATTGATGGCAATACAAGCAGCTCCAGTCCAGATCTAGGGTCCGAAGGAAGGGTCTTGGCCACCGGCCGTCCAGCCAAGACAGGACTGGGTGCGAGCGCAAGATGCGTGGCAGCCGCCGCACAATCAATTCGCTGGTGTCGCATTGCATGTGCAAACCCTTCACTTCTCCATCCTGCTGGGCAGCAGTTTGCCTTTCTGCTACCAACAGCGCTGTCGCAAAGTGCCGCACTTCCATCCTATTCAGGCTGTTTGGGCCGTCTGTCACTGTCCATGCTCAGAGGCAGCCGACTCCTCGACAGAAATGATTGCCGTTCATCGACATCGAGTGGAGCGTCCTGGCAGGAAGCCCGTGACTGATTGGTGACAACGCGTGTCTTGGAAACCTGAGAAGTGACGCGCGCCCTGGACGGCAGACAGTGCGGCAGAGATGGTGGCGGCTATCCATATCTCTCTGGCTCGGCTACGGATGCCGGTCACGTTGAAGAGGCAGATGGCCTTCTTCCCGAGTTTACGAGTCGGCGCGACAGACTCAGGACGCTTTTGGCTGCTGACCAGGGCACGCGCCAGGCTTGCCAGGGTGCGAGGGCGGCCATCCCGTCTGGATTGGGCGGATATCGGGCCGCGGGCGGACCCGCCATTCCAATCACGTGGCTCCCGCATCAACTTCAACGGCTGGTGCCCACCTCACACTCTTTCCTTGAAAGGGCCTTAGTCAAGTATCGTGACTGCCTTCACCATCACGCTTGACATCTTAGGATACTCCTTCTTTCCTTGAGCCACACAATTCATGCGAATACCTACCTCTACTTACCTTACGTAGTTGTCGCCATCATGTCTTCAATAACAACCCCCTGCCATGACATTCAGCTCTCGCTGCTTGTTTCCCAGCCTCTGCATCATCCTCTCCCGTCGACCATCTCTTAACAGGTTTGACGTATTAACCCCTAACCGCATTTCCGTGATGGAAAAGACAAAGAACCAGTGGCGCATCGTCGCCCCCGACTACGAGCCCACCCATCCATGCCTCTCCTGCCTGGACCTCTCATGCTGTCCCTGCGGCGGGTACTCGCGCATGGCCACCCACGTCAAGTCTATGACGAGTGAGGCGCCCATCGTCGTAACCCACGAGGATGGCTTCTGGACTGTCGATTGCTTCACGTTCCTCGCTTGTCTGCCATTCTACAGCTGCTTGATTGGGAGGCTCCAAAGGAACTTCCGCGGGGTCTACAACATTGATGGGCGCAGCTACATGGATTGCCTTCAAGGCTGTTGCTGCCCAGCTGGAGCTGTGTCTAGGATGGAGGTTGAGGCCACCCTTCGCGAGGAAGAGCAGCGACTTGTCCGGGGTCTTCCCAGTATCCTGGAAGAGACTGGCTCCGAGACCAGCGTCCCTGAGCCGTACAAGAACGTGACGCCAATGGTCTACCCCAAACCCATGATCGATCAGGTGAAGGAGGCCGTCGACCAGAAGCTCCCACCGCCGATCCGCAAATCAACCAGCCGCAGTCATCCTCCAGACCACGAGGTGGCCATTCTAGCGCCCATCCCGGAGGGCGCCGCAGCTACACCTGTGCTGGACGTCGAGGCTGCCAATCCGGCGAAGCTCCAAAGACAGCACTCACTGGCAGACGATTCCCAGGTCACTGTCACGTCTGGCCGCAGAAATTGGCCTCTGCTGAAATACCTTGGGCAAAAGTAGTACATGATGCCCCCGAAGAAGGAAAACGAGCAGCCGGCCGACAAACCCGTTCCAAGCACTGAAGAAGTCATTGAGTTAAAGGAAGTGACGAAGGATGGGGGCAAGCAGGAGCCAAAGCCAGAGGTCAAGGAAGAGATCGTCATCAAGAGCCCGAGGCACTCCATCGACCAGGACACGCACTATGCCACCGAGGCCGTTTCGAAGCACGCCGCTCACTCACTCGATGACGACGCCATGCCACAGTTGGACAGCAACAGAGTCCGGTTCAAGGAGCACTTGCTCGACGACCACCAGGCCGCATCGACCACGACCACTGCGGCCCCTCACCACCTGGAGGCTGACGATACGTATGAGACGGCAACGAAGACGGTATCCAAGCACGATCTAACCACAGATGGGACAGCAGACGAGGCAGCGGCTGTCACTCCTCATGAGCTCGGCGATCAAACCAAGGAATGAAGGGTCCCTGGCGCTTGGCCCGCGAAGCAACAGCAGGCGAGAGGCAACTGGCTTCAGTTCTGAGGCCGCATGATGGTTGAGGAGCTGCAGAGTCGTCAGGGAAAGCGCGATCATGAGCTTTCTGGTTGGACTGAAAGAAACCAAGAGAATGGGTAGTAGCCCGGTCGTTCGTTTGAGAACATGACCTACTGTAGCCGTACGAAGTATCACCAATGAAAATGCTTAGCTCAGAGGCACTGTGATTCTGGTTTGAGGTGATGCACTTGATCACCATTGTGGACCTGTGAGGCGATGAGCGGCCGCATTGGGGATGATCTGGCATTCGAGTAGAGCTGAGAGCAACGCCAGCGTAGGTACCGAGGATGAAGGCAGGCCATGACGACCACGTATAACTTTGTGAAAGCTGAGCCTAAGCAGAGCACTTGTCGATAGTGACAATATCGTGAGGAACCATCCAATGGCAGGCCGACGTCCCACGGATACTTTACCGCCCAGTATACGGAGAAATAGTATGGCACGAGTAAAGCCTTGTCATCCTCGTCACCGGCGGACGGTCGAGCTTCACGACGAGTGGCAAATGAAGTTTCGTGACCGCTCGAGGGCCAGCTGCTTGAGGAAGCTAAAGCGTCTCAGGGTCGCATCGTCGAGGACGCCGGGCAAGATGGCGAGACGCGGAGACGGGATGTCCGGACGTAAAAGTACCCATCGGAGTGCACCGTCGAGCCTCTCGACACGTCCGTCACGTCCAAGGCCAGGACGTGTTCCCTCGCGACGAGACGGACGCGGGTGGCCTGGGGCCTTATAAGCGTACCATTGCCTCGCCGAGCTGCCTTGCCACGTCTCTAGAAGCGGCCTGATAGTGGGCTTGAGGGCCCCTCGGCTGGCTCACAGGGTTGCGGTGTGGGAGGCCAAGGCCTTCTCATCCGGCCTTGATGAGGTCAGTGGATGGTTGAGCAGGTTCGGGAGGCCGTCTTTGAAGACCTAGCTCGGGTGGCGGCAGCCAATGAAGACGTAGGAATGTTTGAGGGCCGTGGTGATGACGGGCCAGAGGACGGAAGGCGATGCGGTCGCAGGAGACACGACCGCCTGGGCTGATATTGAGGCCATCGCGTCGGTCCGTGGAGATTTGGCGTCCAGACAGTCGGGACCCTGTCAGGCCTGTCTTGACTCACTTGCTGGAAGCCTCAAAGAAGCGATGAGCTTCGAGCTGAGGAAGATTCGCTTCACATTCCATCGAAGCGAAGGGATGACGGAGACGAGTCCAGGTCTGCACTATCTGCCAAAGCAAAACAACAGCAGCACTTCCGTTAGTGCTTTAGACCCCAGCCAATGACGAGGCGTCGCGTGGAGACGACTAACACCCGGCGCGGGGCAGACACGCGTGAGATTGGTAACGCGCTCCCAAAGTGGAAGCCCATCAACGCGTCGCGATTGGCCCTCAGAGGGTCGCACCAACATCCAAGATGCCTGGGCTGAGCTTCCCCTGCAGCGCCAGAGCGCCATCATCTCCTCTCTCTCCCTTCGAGTCTCGCCTCTCTCTCGCTCACTCTCTGTCGACCTGCATCGCTCGCGCCCGTGACTGCAACAAGAAGCGCCTGTCTCAGCTGCAGTCCATCGGTTTGCCCCCGTCCACTCATTCGCGGAATTCGCCCCCCCTCTCTCGCTCCTTGACCTCTCCTCTCCCCTTATCACCTGTATTCGCCCACTTTAGTCAGTCCTTGCCACCTCGACCCTCTCCTACACCAGCTCTCTGCCCTACGAGCAGAATAACATTGCAACAAGAGGAAAACAAACAACTTGAGACCTGCCATCAATCCGTGGCTGAGGACGCCTTTGGATATCGGCAGCTTCATTTCAAGATTGCATTGACCACATACTTCGTCTACAATGGCTGCCATCACCCGTCAACCCTTTGCTCCCCTCAATGAGTCGAGGCTGCAGAACCTCACCAGCTTGAAGAACAGGCAGAATGGTAATCCTGACCTCCTGCCACGCCAATTGAGCATCGTCTAACACGGTAGCAGCTATCAACACCTCTCCACCCAGCGCCTCCAAGCGCAAGGCCGACCTCATCTACACGGACGACTCCGAGAATGTAGACCCATTGCTGTCCGCCAAACGCTCCAAGGCCGCCAGGCCCTCGTCCAAGGATGGAATATTCAAGCCAACCAACTACGTCCTCAAGGCTACGCCCAAGCCCGTCCGATCCTCGACGCCAATGACCTCGCCTCGTCGTGCTCTCCAGCAAGCAAAGTCCCCGTCCAAGCTGAGCACCGGTGGCATCTCCAAATCATCCCCCCTAGCTACTCCTGCTGGACGGTCGCCCACCCGTGGCAAGAAGTCGGGCATTCTCTCAAGCCGACGTTCCTCTGGTGCTTACCGTCGTGTCGATCCCCCGTCATTCAATTCTGGTGCTCCCTTCTCCCTCGATGCGGCCCTCAAGGGCACCATCTCAAGCTACACCCCCACCCCCAAGCCTGCCCCTGCTGCCAAGCCTGCTCCTAGTAAAGAGCCGGACATGAAGGCGTCATGGTTCTTCGACATCCACGAAGACACGCCTGAGCAGGAGATGACCAACCTTCTGCAACACTCCACATGCGTGCTGGACATTTCTTCTGACGAAGAATCGGCCCAGCGAGCGAGGAGGGTCGAGAAGGAGGACAAGGAGAACGTTCCCCCCGTTGATGATGTCAGCCAGACGAGCAGACGCGTCAGAGCGAGGATGGAAGACGAAATGGTCATTGAGAAGGAGCGTGTTGCACTCGGTGAGATGAAAGCCGAGGACTTCTGGGCCGAAGGGTGCGATGAGACCAGCGTCGTGCTCGTCCCGGATGATGAAGAGGAGCAATCAAAGGAGGCCGAGCTGCCCAAAAAGAACGCCTTTGACGTCAATTTCGAGTTTGCCCCTGAGCTCAAGGCGCTCCCCCCGGTAACTGCAGAGGAAGAAGCAGAGCTCGAGGCACCGCAGGAAGAGAACATCGACCTGATCATGGGATCCCGCAGCGAGGAGTCATCAAAGGCAGCCGTCCTGCAACCGATGGACGGCACCGGAGAGACCTTTGAGCTCTGGGAGAGTGGCAGTTCCAAGGACGAAGGCGAGGCAGTGAATGCCTCTGAAGCCTCTTCGTGACAAGTTAGTGTCTTGGTAATGGCAACGAGTGACGGATGATTTTATGACTGCAGGCGTTGGCTGGCTTGGTACTGGGGGTTCCGGCGCTTGGGTTGGGATACATGTCTAATTCTTGTCTAGAATTCAGCTGGACGGATTTTTGCGTTTTTGAATTGAATGGTTACTCTGCCTCAACTCTATTGCTTGACCTAATGTTCAGCCATCCAGCCGTCAACTCTCAGCATCGATACGCGACAGCCACCATCACAGTGCCTCGGTCAGCTCATCCACACGCGGCATAGTTGTTATGTAGCACTCGTAGCCCCTGCTGCTGATATCCAGGGTTCTAGTGATTAAATACGCTCATCACTGTCAGTTTCCCAGGGTCAGGTTGACACGCATCCGACGGGGGGTTTGAAGCGCCTCCAGCACCGTGCGAATTGGCTCACCACCGGCCATCATCCCACTTCACCTCACCTCAGCCCCTCCAACGACGACCCTCAAGCCCACAGCTCGCAACCCTCCGCGCCTACTCACCCTCTAATTTTTTTTCTTTTAATTCTTCTATCATTAACCCAATTCTTCTTCTAGTCCTTCACTTTCCCACCAAGGATGGCCTCAATAACCGAGCTCGCCTCGGCAGCGCTGTCCTCCTCCTCCGCCACCACCGGCAGCGGCACCTCAAAGCCCCGCGGCACCTTCATCGTCCTCGAGGGCCTCGACCGCGCCGGCAAGACCACGCAGGTCAAGCTCCTGGAGCAGCGCTTCGTCGAGGCCGGCCGTCCCGTCAAGATGATGCGCTTCCCGGACCGGAGCACCGTCATCGGCCAGATGATCGACGGCTACCTCAAGAGCAGCATCGAGATGGAGGACCACGTAATTCACCTGCTGTTCAGCGCCAATCGGTGGGAGGCGGCGTGAGTTTGCCCCTTTGCTGATTACAACTCTCACATGAGATGGAGGAAGCAGGCCAGAGCTGACGACGACGCAGAAAGCAAATACGGCAGCTGCTGGAGAGCGGCACCAGCATCGTCTGCGACCGCTACATCCACTCGGGGATAGTCTACTCCATCGCCAAGGGAAACCCCTCGCTGCCCGGCTCGTGGGCGTCGGCCCCCGAGGTCGGGCTGCCGCGGCCGGACCTGGTGGTCTTCCTGGACCTCACGCCCGAGCAGGCGCAGGCCCGGGGCGGCTGGGGCGGCGAGGTCTACGAGAAGGCGGAGATGCAGCGCCGGGTGAGGGAGCTGTTCAGGGGCATCGGGGGCCTGCAGGACGTGAGCGACGCGGTGAAGAGGGACGAGAGCGTGCGGGTGGTGGACGCGGGCGGGAGCGTGGAGGCCGTTGCCGAAGGGATCTGGGGGCTTGCGGAGGGTGTAGTTGGGAGCGTGGACAGGGGGGAGAGGGGGGCTGTGAGATCTGTTCAATGACACGCGCTGGTCACGTATTTTAAATCAATAAGCGATGATGCTCTTGCAAGTTCCTTGGTCTAGCCTATTCCAACCCAGCCCAGTGAATTTGCCGTTCCCGTGCATTTTCCTTTTCCCTATCCTTTTCCCAACCGTGCCGTGAACCAAAAGCCGCTCCCAACGCCATGCCTACGCAAACACAACCGTCTTGACGCCGTCCAGGAAGATCCTCCTCTCGGCAAACCACTTGATGCCCGTGGTCAGGGTGCTGCACTCCAACTTGCTGCCCTCGACGGTCAGGGCCTTGGGCTCCATGCCGTGGTTGACGCGCGCCACCTGCTGCTCGATGATGGGGCCCTCGTCCAGGTTCTCGGTGGCGAAGTGCGCGGTGGCGCCGATGATCTTGACGCCGCGCTCGTAGGCCTGGTGGTAGGGCTTGGCGCCCTTGAAGGAGGGCAGGAAGGAGTGGTGGATGTTGATGATGCGGCCGGGCATGGCGGAGCAGAGGATGGGCGACAGGACCTGCATGTAGCGCGCCAGGACGATGAGCTCGATGCCGTTGGCGGCGCACAGGTCGAGGATCTGCTGCTCCTGCGCGGCCTTGGTGTCCTTTGTGACGGGCAGGTGGTGGAAGGGGATGCCGTAGCTGGCGGCCAGGTCGGCGAACTCGGCGTGGTTAGACACGATGAGGGGGATCTCGATGCGCAGCTGGCCGACCTTCATGCGGTACAGCAGGTCGTTGAGGCAGTGGCCGATCTTGGACACCATGACCAGGACCCGCGTCTTCTTGCTGGCGGCCTGGATCTCGTAGTCCATGCTGTACTCGGCGGCCAGCGCGCGGAAGGGCTCGGCGAGGTGCTCCGTGGATTCGCTGCCGCTGCCGGGCCGGTCGTGGAAGTGCACCCTCATGAAGAAGCGGTTGGACACGGGGTCCGAGAACTGCTGCAGGTCGGCGATGTTGTGGCCCGCCGAGGCCAGCAGCCCCGTCACGCGGTGGACGATGCCCGGCGTGTCGGGGCACGAGAGGGTGAGGATGTGGCCGGTCTCCATTGCTGCGGAAGTCTGGGCTGTTGAAGCGCCGTGTCTTTTTTCCCGCTGGGCTGGTGGGTGGGTGCGTTGAGGGAGAGGAGGAGGAGTGAAGCGAGTGAGTGAGTGAGTGAAGAGCAGGCAGGGCGACGACGACGACGTGTGAGAAGAGACCCTCGTGGTTGAAAACGGACGGGTGAGTCAAAATCTAGATGAATCGGAGGCTCCACCGCCGAAGGCTCAGGCTGGGCTAACCCTGTGGATGTACGGTTTGGCGCCTCGGGGGTTCGGCATGTTGAGAATCGACTGTGCCAGGTCTGTTCCGGAGTAGTTCGACTGGCTTCTATTTTACTAATAGGTCGGGAGGGTTGGTCGGGGTCCGGGGCGGTGGTAAGCGCAGGGTTGAGTGAGGGCCGCTACAAGTCCGCAGGCGGAGCGGGATGTCTTAGTCAAGTAGATTGCTCGTTCTACTAGCACTGGTAGCTTAGATGATAGCGACCTTCGAGGCATTCAATAGTAGCAGTACTTGGGACGGTCGGCGCGATGAGGTAGCGCCAATTTTTACAGGTCTCAACGTCATCTCGAAAGGGGTCAAAAGGCATGGGTTCCAAAAAGGGGTCGTGACCCCCTGCTATATTCGCGAGACCAACCTACAGGGCCCACCGAAACGCCTACCCAATGTGCTCTAAACCCCGTCATGAACCAGCTCGACATCTTCTATCCCCTTGACAAGCCCATCACCTCCTCCCCCTTCCTCCCTGGGGCGGCATGCCGGGCATCCCGCCGCCCATGCCGCCCATGCCGCCCATGCCCATCTGCTGCATCATGGCCTGCATGTCCGGCATGCCACCGCCGCCGGCACCTCCTCCGCCACCTCCCAGCATCTTCATCAAGCTGCCCATGTCAGGCATCCCGCCGCCACCTCGGCCGGCGCCACCGCCCATGGACTGCAACCGCTTCTGCATCGCCGCCATCTGCTGCTGCTTGTTGCCTCCGCCCATGGCCTGCTGCGCCCGTTGCATGTTCTTCATGTTGCCGCCCATCTTCTTGGCCATGCCAGCCATCATCCGTTGCTGCGTCAGGAGATCCTCGACCTCGCGTACCGATGTTCCCGAACCCCTGGCGATGCGCGTCATGCGCGTGGGCTGCTCGATCAGGATCTTGCCGTCGGAATCCAGCTCCTTGTCCGTCATGGAGTCGCAGATGTAGATCATGCGCTTCAGCTTCGCGCTACCCTCCTCGTCGTCCATGTTCTGCATCATGTTGCTCATGCCGGGAATCATGCCCGCCATCTTTGACAGGGGGCCCATCTTCATGATGTTTGATAATTGGTCCCTCAGATCGCGGACCGTAAAGATTCCCTCCTGGATGTGCTTCATCGTGTCCTTCTGGTTGAGGTTCAGGCTCTGGACGTGCTCCACCAACCCAGCCATGTCGCCCATGCCGAGCAGCTTCTGCACGAATTGCTGAGGTGCGAATTTCTCAAAGTCGAGCATGTGTTCTCCTGTGCCAATAAAGACGATGGGCGTGTGTGTCGCTGCTACCGCCGAGATCGCACCACCACCAGCGGCGTGGCCGTCGGTCTTGGTAATGATGATGGCTCCGAAATCAGCAGCCTCCTTGAAGGCGCGAGCCTGCGACTCCGCCTGCTGACCGATGGAAGCGTCCAAAACCATGATGGTCTCGTCCGGCCTGATCGCTTCCTGAATATCCATCATCTCCTGGAACAATGCGGATTCCTGCCTGTGACGACCTGACGTGTCCACGATGATGACCTCGAACTTCTCCTTCTTGAACTGATCCACACCCTGCTTAGCCACCACCGCCGGGTCCGTCTCTGTCAGGGAACCATAGTACGGAATCTTGGCCTTTGTAGCATTCTGCTTCAACTGATCAAACGCACCCGCACGGAACGTGTCCGCGCACACCAAACAGCTCTTGAACCCCCTGCTCTGGTAGTGCCTTGCGAGCTTGGTACACGTCGTCGTCTTTCCGGCTCCCTGCAGACCGACAAACATGATGATGTTGGTCTTGCCCTTCTTGGGCTTGAAAGGCTCGGCGTGCGGGTCGACGAGCTTGACGAGCTCATCGAAGACGGCTTTTTGGATGAGGCGCTTTTTGTTGACGGCGGGGGGCAGCTCTTTGAAGTTGACGGTCGTCTTGATGGATTTTCGGAGCTGGCCGACGAGCTTGACGTTGACGTCGGCTTCGAGGAGGGCGGAGCAGATTTCCTTGATCATAGAATCGAAGGCCTGGGAAAGGGAACGGTTAGCTGGTGGCGGGGTGCTGGGGGGGGACGGCGACGGACTTTTTCGTCAAGGTTCTGCTCGCGCGTCAGATTGTTGACGGCCGCATTAATGCGGCGTCCCAGATCTTGAAGAACCATGATGGCGAGTGGCCGTCACGGCGCTGGGGATGCGATAGGCGTAGGTGGTGGTAGGTAAGTGTTGGAGGTTGAATGGCTGTTCTGAGTTGAAGGCGATGTGGAGGTGGGGCATTTCTGCTCGAGTTGACTTTCACTGGCAGGCCATTTGAAGGGTCACCTTAGCTACCTGTCTAGGTCACGTCCTCATCCTCACTGCACTCGACCAAAGTTCAGATTATACAAAAGAGAATTGAACTGTAATTTATCCGAACGTGTATGTCATAGAGCCATTGACCGATACCTAATTTAGCGGAAACGCCCAACTATGATCACTTGTCAAGAACCCTGAGGCTCAGTGTGACCGTGACCAGTCTGATGTGGAGAGGAATCGCGAGCGTTCACTGGCCAATCTCGGTGAGCACGAGACTGCGGAGCCGTGACGTGGGATGATCCGCGAGCTTCAAGTCTCGATTCTTCCAGCTCATCGTCTCTTGCCCCGAGTGTCTGGTAATTACCACAACTTTCCTTTGTCGCGAGCTCGCCGAAATTCAACACCTTGTCTACGGAACCGTACCGGGCTGACGCTTGTCTTTGGTCTCTATCTGCACAATGCGCCGTCACCAGTGCCTTCGGCGCGCACTGCCAGCTGTGCTGTCGACAGGAGAGACTCAGCCAGCCCTACGACAGCTCCCACCATGGCTTCAGCAGCGAGCTCCGCCGCTATCCAACCCATCATGTCCCTCCCGCGTACGACATATCTCCTACACCGCCGTGCGATCCAAGAAGAAAGACGAAGAGGACCTCGAAAAGCTCCAGGAGAGCTTCGAGAAGGAAGCCCTCATCGACCGCCGCTGGACAACCAAGGCCACCCTCGAGCGCACCGGCCGCGAGCGCTGGCCGTGGGACTACGAGATCACGGACCCCCAGATCATGGTCTACGACAACGGCACCGTCGAGGGACCGCTCGACACCAAGTTCGTCCTCACCAAAATCCAGTCGCACGAGTCGCTGCGCATGGTGACGCCCTACGAGCCCGCCGACCCCAAGACGGGCAAGCCGGAGAAGTTCCCGCTGTGCAAGATCGTGGAGAAGGATGCCGAATTCAAGAAGAAGCGCGAGGTGGAGGCCAGGCAGAAGGCCGAGAAGGCCAGGGACAAGTCCGGCAAGGTAAAGCAGTTTGATCTGAGCTGGACCAGCACGGATCATGACATCGCCAACAAGGTCAAGCGCATTGTCGAGAGCTTGTCCAAGGGCTACTCGGTCGAAGTCAACTTGTCGTCGAAGAAGAAGGGGAAGAAGAAGGACCTCTCCGGCATCGACTTTGGCCACGTGCTAAAGCAAGCCAAGGACGGCATTGAGGCGGGCGGGGCCAAGGAGAAGAAGAAGCAGACCGGCGAGCTGGGTGAGACTATCAAGCTGTCCTACGAGCCGGATCCGAAGAAGCAGAAGGCAGCGCAGGCCGAGGGCGGACAATAGTGCTTGTGGCGTTTGACTGTATAACACTGTGTATAACAAGCGTGCGAGGAATGAGGAGCGAAGTGGACCGAAGATGATTCTTTATATAGAAGGTGTATCATAAGATCATGTCTGTCATCACGCATAATGTCCTGAAGATGCGGCACTCTTTTGTAAGCCTGACGCCGTACGCCTTTTCCCTGCAATGGCTTCTCAGAGGATCTCCTCGTCGTCGTCCATCGCTATGTAGCCCTCATCAGCAGGTTTCACCTCCGCGGCAGCAGTTTCCTCCCCAGCAGCCATGTCCTCATCCAGACCATCGTCCTTCTCTCCCGCCTCGGGCTGCTGCTCCTCATCATCACTCTCCTCCTCTATCTCGGCCTGCTTGTTAATCTCCTCCCAGCCCTTTGCCCTTTCCTGCACCGACCTTCCGCGCCCCTTGCTCTTCTCGACCTTCTGCCCCGTGCGCTCGGCGATGGCCTCGGCCATCTGCAGGCCCTTCTCTTGCCGCCTGCGGGCCTTGGCCGACAGCTGGGTCTTGCGCCCGTTGCGGGACTTCTTGGTCACGCCGGCGTTCTGGTGCACGGCGAGGACAGACGGGCGCTGCTGGGCCGCGGAGCGCGGAGGCTGGACATCTTTTAGGGACTTGTCGGTGTCGATGCTGGGAGAAGTTGCGCGGCGCGCGGCGCGAGAGCGTTTTGAAGGGGCTATAAATGTTACCATTGGAATCACAACCGTTTCGAAGTACTCACCTCTGTTCTTAGCCATCTTGGAGCTTCAACAAGGATTTTGTTCAATATGTGTTGTTGATGCTGGAGGGGTGAATTCCAGAATAATTTTGACCCCACGTTCAGCGATAAGGCTCACCGAAGCTCACCGAGGCTTATCACGAAGTCAATTCGCGACAGCTACCCTGCGTCATCAACCAGAAATGGCAACCGCCTTTCTTGATGTCTCATGAGACAGGGTTATGGGGACCGTTGAGGCCTCACTTCTGGGTTCCAGGTTTCTGCCTACCCGGCGCCTTTTGGGTGATGTTCTTTGGTGCAGTCTTTTATGTGGCCTGAGCTTTTCACATGTCTCACTTTGAGATCGTCTATGTGGGCGGTTGAATATCACCTTCCAAACCGGTCTTGGGCGTATTGCCACCACAGATGAGGTTTTCAAAGCGCCTCAATCCCTTACACGATCTCAAAGCTCACTGAAACATATCAGAACAAAACAGACTGACATTCGTTACAATGGTGTCGCTCAAACAGGTCGTGTTCTCGGGGATTCACTACCTCATCCACCCTCACAAGCTGGTACGACGCGCCTCGCATCCACGCGCCTCCGCAAAGGCCACGACGATACTGACAACCATGCACAGGGCACAATCGAGGCGACCATCGACCCGGACGCACTCCTCCCGGTGACGCTCCTCACCACCGAGGAGATCTTCGGCGGCCGTCTGGAGCAGATCCTCGCCGACTTCAACGCGCAGGACGACGTCTACATCCCGGAGTTCGAGTTCGTCCTCATCGAGAAGGTGCCCAAGAATGAGACGAGGTCCGCGTCGGGCTTCGACAGGTCGAGCGTATCGCAGCAGGTCTACTCCATGATCTCGAACCCGGGCATCGCGAATGAGCTGGATGAGCTACCCTCCGGGCCGTACATCCTCCACGGACCGGATCTGTTCCAGGCTTGGCGCATGTACCCCGACGAGAAGGGCCTCTTCACCACTGGCGTCTTCCAGGAGAACGTGACCCACCCTGACAAGTAAGCAGACCGCTGTGGTAGTAAATCCTGGTGCTGATCAGACTAGGCATCGTGAGCTGCCCTTCACGATACCCCAAGGAGGTGACGTCGCTGTGGGTGTTCCGTCACGCCTGTATCAGAAGAAGTCCGAGAAGAAGCCTCTTGCCGGCCTGCGGCTGGGCATTGCGGAAGCCTTTGATCTGAAGGGAACTGCATCGGCAACGGAATCATCCCCCCTCATCAAGACGCTGATCGAGCTTGGGGCTGTAGTCGTGGGCAAGACCAAGGCCTCAGGCACGGATGATGGCAACCTTGACCTGAAGAAGAGCCGTCGTTCTGAAGCACCGTATGAGTGGCTCGATAACTCCGTAAATGAGGATGGCACGTTCAGTCAGGCACAGGAGGTCTCTCTGTCCTTGTCGGTGCTGGGCAGTGCTATAGTGTCTTCATAGCGATTTCAGCTGAAAACTGCGGCGCGACCACAGATTTGCCTGCATCGATCCATGAATTGAGCTTGAAGGATTCCGAACAGCCCAGCTTCGACATCATGTGTTTGCTCATCGAACTTCACCATGAGCCAGAATCGGGCAAGTCATGAAGACCGCCGAGTGCCGGGTTATACATAGACTACCCAATACCTCACTTATCTAGTGAACAATATAAGGATACTGAAGTGCAGACCAATAAGGCTCCGCAGATCTTGAATGGTTCGTTCAAGGTCTTCTACAAGATAGTACCATCCTGGTCAGTTAGATTGCCTGCCACGGCAGCAAACATGCAATTTCAACAGCGCCACCTCATGCACATGTTGTTCCTTATCAACCAATGCTGCGACTCTTCTTTAATGAACAAACGCTGCTTTTCCTGGCTTGAGTAGGTGTACCTGTAGCCGCCTGCACCAACGTGGGGTTTGGGCAGCATTCCCTTCCTGGGCCTCCCCTGCCATGCATGTCAAACCGCCCATCCTGCGCCAACGGCCGGTCTCGCCCCCAGCTTCTCCAACTCGCCTCTATCGTCACATCTCCAACTCGGACGTCACATTTCCTCCCAACCACTTCTTCCCCCCGCGATAACTTCATATTTTAACCCATTTTCCTTTGCAAGGAAACAAGGATGGCTGAACCGACCAACACGCCGGTCCCAGCATCAACACCCCGCTCCGCCTCCCCCGCTCTCCCCTCAGGCCCAAACCCGCCCATCATCCCGCTGGGTCACACATCCAACCCGAGCATCTCCTCACCGCTCTCCCCAAGCAAGCCAACATTCGCCTCAAAGCCACGGATCCTCCACATTGGTGATCCTATCCGGTACAACCCGCAGACATATCTCGAGCTGTGCGCCCATTACGAGCTCATCCGCCCCTCGGCCGAGGACCGACAGCGTCCGGCCTTTATCGAAGCTCTCAGGTCGGGAAAATGGGGCGACTTCCATGCCATCTTCCGGCCTTTCTGGGGTACAGGCGGTGAGATGGGAAATTGGGACGCCGAGTTGATCGGGCTGCTGCCCAAGACGGTCAAGGTGTTTGCTAGTGCGGGTGCCGGTTTCGACTGGGCTGATACGAAGCTGTTGGGGGAACAAGGGATCATCTACTGCAACTCGGGGCTTGCGGCTGCGGACGCGGTGGCAGACTTTGCGGTGGCCATGGTGATTTCGACCTTCAGGGTGCTGCCCTGGTGCATTTCCGCCGCGCTGAGCCCGGACCCGAAAGATTTCCAGCATTGTCATCAGAACGCAACGGTGCAGAGCCACAACCTGAAGGGGCATGTCCTGGGCTTGATCGGACTTGGAAACATTGGTCGGGAAATTGCCACAAGATGCCGGTACGGCTTCGGCATGGAGATTCACTACCACGACATCGCCCCGATCTCGGAGAATCTGATCGAGGCGCTCGGCGCAACGAGGCATGATTCACTGGAGAGTCTTCTCAGGAATAGCGACTGTGCCATACTCTGCACGCCGGCGGCGCCGCCATCGAGCTCGGGCAGGACGGAGCTCATCACTTCTCAGGAGCTCAGCTACTTCCGCCCTGGCAGCCGCTTCATCAACGTCGCTCGGGGCTCTCTTGTATCCTCGTCTGCAGTCGCCGACGCCTTGGACAACGGGCAGTTGTGCAGCGCAGCTCTCGACGTCCACCCCGACGAGCCGAACATCGACGAGAGACTGAAAGCACATGCCCGGCAGGGGAGGTGCATGCTGACGTGCCACAATGCGGGTGGAACGGTCGAGACGCACAAGGGCTTCGAGGAGCTGAGCATGAGGAATATCATGAAGGTTCTGGAAGGGGATAAGCCGATCACGCCGGTGAATCTGCAGCATCTTAAATGAGCTGGCGAGCGAAGGGGCGACTGGCTGGATACTCCTTCGAAAAAAAATTGAAAGTTCAATGTTCCCACATATCCAATTTGTTGAACGCCTCGCTAAGTATGCTGTTGGTGTAGTGCTAAAATCAAGCCTTGGGCTTCTTCCGAATGAGCCCCGCTGATAGAACATTGGCTTCAGGCGTGTTTGTGCCGGAGTCAGTGCGCTTCCGTTTGACAAGACCGGTCAAGTTGTTCACCTGCTGGCCGTTCGTCTCAATCTTGGCATTTGTGACGGCAGGAGTTTCCCTCTGCCCAACCACCACGTACCCCCATTTACCCCAGATACTTGTCTCGTTGACCCACCGCTGCGTGCTCCCCACAGCCTTCTCGATCGTGGCGAAGTCAAGATGGAGCAACAGCTCAACGATGCGCTTGTAGTCCTTTTCACTAACAATCTTCTCACCTCGCCCAGCTGCGTCCCAAGAATAGTAGGCGGTGTGAGCGGGCTGCTTCAGGAGGTAGTTCCGCTGCGCAGTCTTGGCCCGGGGCTGACGAGGGATGATGGGCCCTCTAAGCTTCTTCTTTTTGGGCTTCTTGGTGCGCTTCTTCGGTTTGAGATCAACCATCTTGGGCTCGTTGGCCGAGGGAAAGAGCTTTCTAGGCGTAGTGGTAGGGGTGACGTTGGAGGCTGTCCGCTGCTTTTGGGGAGTGGAAGGGGGATTGGCGACGCTAAAAGAGGCTTCCGGAGTCGGCAATGCATTCGACTTGTTGTCCGGCTCGTCATCGTAAACGACCCAGATGAAGCCCGTGAGTCGACCGCTGGAGCATTCTTGTCGGAAAGCCATCATCTCCCAGAAGGTGTCCAACGTGCGCACGCTCTTCCAGCCGCCCGTGGCGCGGAAGTGCGCGTTGCCAGTGGCTTCCTCATCGAGCTCATCGCGGAAGCGTGACTTGGGGTCGTCCGGGTAGCGCGGGATGAGGCATCGTGGTGGCACCCAGTCAAACTCTTTGGTGTAGTGTGATATACGTTCCAAGGGGTGGTCGGCTGTCCATTGTCCTGAAGCATTGGGCCCTCTAGGCACGAACGCCCTCGTCTCTTGAACCTCCATGCCCGGAACCACCAGGTAGCCCCTGGTCGTGGGGTCAAGTAAGGGGTCGAGCACGCGACACCACCACTTTACCAACCCCCTGTCGTCGAGCACGTGCTTCCCTTCATTCTTGACACTTCCAGGGAACAGGTACTGGCCCTGCGCGCGCGCGAATAGACTGACTACCATCTGCACATCCTGCCTATGACGTTTGGCCACCAAGAATTTCACAAAGGTTGCGCACACCTCCCGGATTGGACTGGGTGTCCCAGGCGGGAGCTTTAAAAGGTGCAGATATCCCGTCGAGTCAGCCTTTGACACAAATATCGTCGTTGCACGTGCAGTCGTAAAGATGAAGATCTCCACACCGAGGACGAATATTTGCTTCTTCGCATCGTCCTCGCCTGCTGCTGGAGGCTGAGCGATTGCAACGGAAAGGAAGTGTTTCTCGCAGTAGGTTCGGTCGGGGCGTTGGCCGGGCGGCGGCGAGCACAGAGGATCACATTTCGTCGGAGGCGTCGAGAGATGGTAGATGTAGAAGGTCTGGTCCTTGGGAAGAACAGCGGCGAGGAGAGTGTTAAGGTCGTCGGTGGGGAGGCTACTGGCCATCTTGGTATTGTAATCCTCTCTGGGAGGGCATGCCTACGATGCAGCTGAGGAGACTGTGAATCTCAACGCGTTGCTTCGGGTGGCTTTTCGCACTCTGATCTGGATTGACACGGCACGAATCCAAGAAGGTGTGCTCCAAGCAATTGGGTAAGTGAAGATGATCGTTGGTTGAAGCCGCCTTGTCGCGTCTCAAGGGTCGTCTGCCAAGACCACCGCTTCGCGCAAAAGTGGGCACCCGAGCTACCTCGAGGCACCCCTGTCGCCCACGCACGTGACTTCGAGAAAATGTTCGCGATCCCCGTGCTCCAACCTTACCGCGACGCATCATCGACCATATACCGCCGTCACGACCCCAATTGCCATAAACCATGGCGCTCCAGCCCTGCCGAACGGCGCTCTCGCGCAGCGCACGACAGGCTGTTCGTTCGAGCAGTCTGCGGGCCTGCTACACCACCGATACCAAGATGAGCACGTCCGAGTCCGAAGCCATCAAGAAAGAGCTGGCACAGTCAACGACCGAGAAGCTGCCGCGATGGTCGCAGACGCCCCCAGGCATGGCAGCTCCCATTCAGATGGACACGGCGAGGAATCCGCAGAACAAGATCTGGTCGGTGAACAACGATCCATTGGTGCTGGATGCCATGTACGAGAGGTTCCTGGGGAAGGGTGGGAGCAAGCTGTTGCCAGAGGAGTTGAAATGGTTAGCTATTACACACAAGAGCTTTGACCAAGGAAGGAGAGGATTCAACGATCGGCTGGCTCTGTTAGGTACGGTGGACGCCCCAGAGACAAGGCTTCGAGCTCACACAACTAGGACGAATGACCCTCCGGATGGAAACCACCAAGGCAATCACAAACCTAGCGCCGATGGAGCAGGCAAAGAAGCGCGACCAGTACAGTCATCTGCGAGAGCCGTTCAGCCACCCGCAACTCGACCCCGTCGATAACCTGCACGTTATGGAGTCGAGGGATGTGACGGGCCAGAACAAGCTGTACGCGCTGGCGCAGGAGGTCGGCTTGCGGAACGTCGTGCGGTGGAAGCCCCGGCAGGTGAGGATTCGCTGACATGCCCTGCCAACGTACGCTAACAGCCCCTACTAGCCGAACGATCTCGAAAAGTCAGGCGTCGACACGGTCATGAACGGTGCGGTTCTTGCGATCATTGGTGCGGTCACGCTGCAGCACGGCATGGATCTGTCGTCGAAGATCATTAGGGAACGGGTCATCTCGAGGCTGCACAGGGGCATCATATAGACGGTGTGGACGGCGGTCAAAGATGCTGTACAATCAATGTATACTAACGGACCTGAGATGGGGGTCTAACTTTTGTATAAATTATACGGGCGGCTCGGCAGGCGCCGCGTGCGTCTTCACAGTCGAATCCATCTCTAATTGTGATTACATGATTTGGTATGCCCAGTCAACGTGTCAGCGACTTTGCTTAAGTCAGGTCCTGGGCTTGGGGGGAAAAGTGTCTCGGGTGAATAGGAGTGGAGACCCGGCATTACAAAAAAAGGGGGAACCCCTCAGATACTCTCGGGATGCTGTCGTATAGATGCACTCAGCAAGATAACAACGTTTGGCTGAGCTTAGCATTCCGCACAATCAACTAGATTCCAATGTGCCATTCATTAGTAAACTGGCAGTGGCCGTTTCGGCTGCTCGGTAGATCCAACCATAGGAAACGGACCCAACCCGTTTTCTGGTTGTTCTCGTAGGCCCTGGACTATTGTTTGCTCGACATGTCTCTAGCAATATCTTATAAGTCTGAAAACATCACGCTTTTCCTTGATCGCCGGGTGAATCAACAAGCAAAATCAGATGTGGGGAGTTCCAACTGGTAACCACAACCCTTGACATTGGCTCACAGATGATAGGGCTTGGGGCAAGTAGCATGTGTCAGTCAAAGAAAGTTTTTATTAAACCACCAAATCTATGGCAAAAGTTTGTGTCAAGAAGAAGGCAAGTACATCCATCCAATCCCCAGTATACATCCATCCATAAACCTCGTCTTTGCAAAAGTTGTAATCACCTTTTCGCAGCGAAACCCGCTCGAGAGCTGTCAACAAAGGGAAAGAAGAAGGAAGCTATCACGTTTTGCGGCCGATCCCCGAGCGGGAGCAGGCTCTTGTGTGCGCGTGTGCGCGTGTGCGTGTGCGCTTAGTTGCGAACGAAGGTGTAGCAGTTCTCCTTCTCCTCGAGCTCGTCGTCGTGGCAGGGCTCGTGCTCGGGGGCGACGAAGTAGTGGCAGTTGTCGCCGGACTCGCCGTTGTTGAACTCGATGGCAGCGCAGAGCTGGATGTTGGCAATGTCACCGACCTTGGCGTCGGCCTCGAGGGTCAGGAGAGCGGAGCGGGAGTGGCAGATGGCGAGGCAGTGGTTGGCGTCACGGGCGTGGCACTTCTCAGCCTGGTCGCGGTGAGGAGCCTTGAAGCCCTTCTTGCAGAGAGGCTGGTAGTGGGAAAGGTAGCCGCCGTTGCCACCGTTGCCGCCATTGTTGCCGCCGTTGTTTCCGTTGCCGCCGTTGCCGCCATTGTTACCACCGTTGCCGCCATTGTTACCACCGTTGTTGCCGCCGTTGTTGCCATCGGGGCGAGGGCGGGTCAAGAGATCGACGTCAATGGTACTCTCCTTATCGTCCTGGTAGCCACCAAGCTGGAGGTCGAGGAGGCCCTTGTCCTGGCGCTTGGAGTGGGTGGCGACATCGACGTCAATGGTGGCCTGGTCCTTGTCCTTCTTGCCGCCGACATCGACGTCGAGCAGGCGCTGGTTGCCGTGCTTGGCGGAGCGACGGAGGACGCCACCGAGGCCGAGCAGGCCCTTGTCCTTGCCGCCGAGGTTGAGAAGAGGGCCGTCGCCGCCGAGGTTCAGGAGGCTGTCCTGGCCGAGGAGGTCAAGGTCCAGAAGGCCGTCCTCGCCGGCAACCTCGAGGTCGAGGATGTTGTTGTCGTCACCGGCACCGACGGACAGGAGAGGGTCCATCTTGACGTCGTCGTCGTTCATGTCGAGCGAGTCGTCCTCGTCCATCTCGCCCATGGCCTTGAGGTACTTCTCGAGCTCCTCCTCGGTGAGGAGGCCGAGGATGACGAGGAGCTCGAGGTCGAGAGCGACGTGGGACTTCTTGCAGACCTTGTCGGAGACCTCGTAGCAGGAGTTGTCGGGGCAGCGCTTCTCCTTCTTGTGCTCGTGGCTGGGGGTGACGCAGATGACATCCTCCTTCTCCTCGACCTTGTGGTGCTTGGGGGTCTTGAGGTCGATCTTGGGGCAGATGCTCAGGTCGAGGATGGCGGTGAGATCGAGGAGGCAGCCGCTCTCCTGGGAGAGGACCTCGAGCTGGGCGACGATGTCAGACATGTTGTCGAGTATTAGGTGATTAAGGTTGATTATGGATGGAGGGGATGGACAGGCCGGTCAGCGAGTGACGAGTGTCTAAAGAGCGACTGTGGTTGAGAGAGTGTGTGTTGAGGATGGGAGAGAAAGATTGGAATGTGCTGTTGCATCCGGGGACTATATAGGCTTCGTCAAGGTGGGTTCGCCTCCTATCCTTGCCTTTGCAGTCGTCTAACCGTGCAGGAGCCATGTTGATGAGAGTGAGACGCCGAGATTACGCTCAAAGGGGGGCTGCAGCGGAGGGAGGGCCTACCGGGCGGACGATGTGTCAGGCCGGGACGGCGTCAGGGAGACGGGGTCCGGAGAAGCAACAGATCCAACCGAAAGATTAAACGCCAGGACTATAGACGCTGTCATGGACTGAGCGCGCCGAGACAGTGGTTTAGGCCAGGGGACGGCCAAGGTTGGGAGCGTCCTGAGATGGTCGATCTGACACTCCCGAATCTTCACAGCCAGACAACCCCAATCTTCGCAATAATCTCAATCATGTCTTTCTGAGAAGCTCATATCTCGAATTCTCAAACGGATTTGCAGATCTTCCAAAGGGCGACGCAGAAGTTGTCAGGGCGATGTTCCGATGCGAACTGCATGCAAGGGGTGTGGGGAGCTCCGGCCAGGGCCGCAAAAGAAACGTGCGTCATGCCAGGAACATGTCGCGGGGCGGAGCGACTATTGGTCTCGAAAACGGGCCAAAGATGTAGCGAGCTGGAGCCCACCTGGTTCGTGTTGTTTGAGACTGTCTAATGGCTTCTAGAGCTGACCCCGACGGTCCATGGGGCTGGACCTCGAAGCCACCACAGGCGCGACCTCACATCCCGCAAATGGCAACTCCATAGGACTCTTCAAAGGTGTGAGAAGGAAACGAAAACCCATTGCTGGTTAATTTACGAAATCTATTTGGGCTTGGCTCTTCTTGCCGAAGCCCGACGTCACTGCAGCCAAGGCCCCCCTGCTCTCCCACCGTATTGCCCCTTTGCCCCCCTTTCTCAGACCTGGTCATCTCAAGGTCTAAGACCCGGACAGCCTCTTGTCAATTGCCATGAGACTTTCCAAGCTGTCGAAGTCCCGAACCAGCTTTGCCAGTGGCAAGAACAGCTCGTCTCTCCCCTTTGCGCCGGCCGCCGCCGCCGCCGGCAAGTTCCCCTCGTCCCTGATCAGGGGATTCTCCTCCAAGATCCTCCTCAGCTGCTCCCAGGTTTTGGGGTACCAGCCCTCGCACTTGCCCGGCTCCTTGTTGACGGGAACTTGTCTCGGAGTGCTGCTCTGCCTGCACAGGACGAAGAAGGTGTTGTAGTACTCAAAGCCTGGCCGGTTGCCCTCGAAGAAGTCCCAGGTGGCGTGCACAACCTTCCCGGAGGTTTCGATGGCCAGGCCGGTCTCCTCTTCAACCTCGCGGATGCAGGTCGCCGCCTCGGACTCGACGTCGACGGCGGGCCTCTTGGTCCAGTTCTTGACGTCGACGTCCCAGGGCCTGCCCTCCTTGTTTATCTCGTGGGTGTCGTCGATGTGACCGCCGGGCAGAGCCCACGTGCCCGCGCCGTGGGAGCCCATGCGCTTGCCAACAATGACCTGGCCGTCGTCATTGTAGATGAGGGCCGCTACGCCGATGATGCGGTTGATCCGCCTGTCCGTCTCGGGCGCAGCTGGGCTTTTGAGACCTTGGGGGCTGTCTTCGTGGCAGACCAGCCATCTGTGCTTGTCGGCTTGGCGGATGACTTGGAGACTCTCGATGTCCTCGATGCAAAATGGTCTGGATTGAGAGGCCATACTGTCGGTTTTGTCGATTTGGAAGGCGAGAACTCGATGAGTACGACGAAGTGAAGTGAAGATGATGATTGTAAGTCGAATCTATCGGTGGCCGATAGTGAGAGATGCGCTTTATAAGTCACGGCGTGGAGGTCCGTGAGTCACTAACCCGACGGTGTTGGAAGCTTCAAGCAACATGTAATTCGACTTGAATGGGCGGAAAGATCATCTCGTGGTCTTTTGTTCCATTTTTGAGCAACACCAAAGCGCATCACCCGATATGTGTTGGTCTGCCCTGCGCACAATGAGGAGAATGAAAAACAGCCCAGGTTGACTTCCCGACTGACTGGTTGGTGGAGGTGCAGGTCACTGGCATGTCCGGGAGTGGCGCGTGCGGTGCGTCTGTGGCTGCAGGGAGATCCTCACAGCCACGATTTTAAGCTGTGTTTGGCCAAGGTAGGGCTGAGGCAGTCAGTTTGCAGGTTTGCACATGAGAAGGACACAGAAATGGTCATCATGTCATGCTTGGTATTTGCTATGAATCGATTTCTTCAAATATATGTCTTTTTTTCCAAATCTACTGCTCCACGTGCGCACACTCCTCCGCGTCGTTCATGTCACACCAGAGCTGCGTGATGACGGTGCCCTTCACACCCCTCGTCAGCATCCTCTCCCTCTGCTCGCTCAGCCTAGGGCGGACCTCGAGCTGTGTTCGGTTGTTGCCCTGCGCATCCTTGTTGCCGCTCCACCAGGCCTCGCCGGCGGCGCCAGCACGGGGCCAGATGATGCTGTCTATGCTCGTAGGGTCAATGGTCTCGGCCCAGACGGCGACCTCACCTCCGACGACGTTCTTCTGGGCCTCCTCGGAGACGCCGTCGCGCGGGTCGTGCGAGTAGAGGAGGCGCCAGTTCTTGGTGGGAGAGCACCAGTCGGGGAAGGGGTAGAAGGTGTTCCAGCTGGGGCCGTTGGGGAAGTCGAGCCACTGTCCGCGGCCGCAGTCGAGGTAGTAGAAGGAGTAGCTGGAGTCGATGACCTTGTGGCCGGCCTCAGCGAGCTCCTTGACGGCGTTCTCGCCCAGCCAGGACTGGATGATGGTGCCCTCGGGGACGGTGGCGTTCCACTCGAGCACCATTTCCTCCCACACCATGGGAGTGAGGCCGAGCTCGACAACCTTGTCGTGAACGTGGGTGAGGAAGCGCTGGAGCATAGGCTGCAGGATCTCCTCGTCGTTGGTCTTGAGGGCGGGGTCCAGGAGAGAGTTGTTGGCCTTGTACTCGTCGCCACCGGTATGGAAGTAGGACGTGTAAGGCGAAAGGCGAGGCAGAAGATCCTCAAAGAGGGTGTCAAGGAAGTCCTCCACGTCGGTGTCGTTCAGCTTGAAAGAACCACACGGCGGCTGGGCGCAGTAAAACTGGTAGGGCTGCTCGGCAAAGGCAACGGAAAGACCGGGGTAGGCCTCCTCAATGCCAATGTGACCAGGCATGTCGATCTCCATGATGAGCTGCACACCGCGGTGGACAGCATACTCCTGGAGGGCCTTGACCTGTTCGGGGGAGTAGGTCAACCCGGGAGCGTAGGCGCCCTTCTCAGTGAGCTTGGGGAGGGCGGGGATCTCGAGCGGCCAGGACTGGGTATCGGTGACGTGCAGGTGAAGAACGTTCATCTTGTTCATGGCGAGGCCGTCGATGGTGCGCTTGATGTCGTCGATCTCGAACCAGTGACGGCTGACGTCCATCAAGATGCCGCGGTGGGGGAACTTGGGCTCATCCTTGATGTCGTAGGGCGCGTGCTGGGTGTAGAAGGCCTGGCCGCTGGTGTGCTTGTAGAAGAGCTGCTGGAAAGTCTCCAATCCGCGCAGAATACCCGTCGATGAGGGAGCAACCAGCTCGGCGGTGCCGTTGAGCGTGACCTTGAGCTCGTAGGATTCGTCGACGGTGCCGACGACGGGCTTGAAGGTGTTCTCGTCGTCCTCCTCGGTCTGGCGGATCGACAGCTTGGAGATGCGCTTGGTGTCGTCGCGCATGGCCGGCTCAAAGTCGGAGCCGCGCTCGCGAATCATCCAAGGCACGAAGCCGGTCTGGAAGATGGCAGATAATGCGCGCTCAACGCCGCCTTGGACGATGTCCTTGCTCTTCATGTCGCTGCCAGGCGGTGGGGTGTAGCCTACGGCGTACGAGAGCTGTTGGAAGAGGTTAGAGTCCGTGATGGCTTGATAGTTTAGGTACTTGGAGGGGAGGGTCCGTACTGGTTCGCCATTGTAGGTGACGGCGACAGTCTGGTCGATGAAGAGGGTCGAGTTGCCGGTGGTGATGGACTTGGGGATGGGCCAGATGGCGTTGACGGGGCTGGCGCTGAGGGCCAGGGCGGCCAGGGCGAGGGCCTTGGAGAACATGATTGCGACCGAATGATGGTTCCAAATTCCAGGTATCCAAGAGAAGGTAGCCCAGGTGAGGGTGGGAATGGGAGCGCTTTAAAGGGCGCCGATCCCTAGCGAGCCCAAGGTAAAGGGGATCCGTGCGTGGGTGTGCGCGCGCGTCCAGGGACCAGCCTCAGGGATTGGGGGTCGAAGTTGGCGTCACCATCGAAAACGCCATGTAACGCTGGGGATGTGACGCTGGCATGCTGCGTTGGTCGCGTGTGGCCTCCGTTAAGGAGATTGATGATTAAGGTCAGAGCCGCGGGTGGTGCTGCTGGTGGTGCTGCTGGCGGCAGCAACGACGAAGCTTGTGCGGATGGAGAAGCTGGAGCTGTTGGAGGTGCGGGCAGCTGGAGCACGGCTCGCCTTGGCCAGGAGGTGACGTTGCAACCGTTGGAGCACCTCAAGCTGCCGGTCGTCAGTGCAGCGCAGCGCGGTACGTATGTCACTACAGTGGCAGTGGGGACGAGGGCGAGGGGAAGATCCCCTGAAGGCTGCTGTGAGATTGCAGGGCTGGCCACAAGCATGAAATGGCGATCTACAGTCGCCCGAAGCAGCAGGTCCAGCCAGTCGTTTACAATCTGACAGAGTCCGGAGGAGGATCGTCGAAACGTTTTAGAGTCGAAACAAACGACTGCATCCAGACGAGTCAACTGCAGATGTCCACGCCGCATGCCTCCACGTCGAGGGGGGTTGTTGGTGGTCGCCATCAGCTGCCTGGCTGGCATTCACTGTCTCTCCATCCCGTCCGTATGGTGCATCCGGTAAACAAGCGTGACCTGCTGCAGGCGCCGCAGATCGGATCGTTACAGCGGCTGCCGTGGCTGATGGCGATACTACTTAGTACTACCGACGCTACCGATTACCCCACATTTCCCGTCTCGGGGGACCGGGCCAGGCGGGGGTCAGCATGCTGTGTGTAGGTACCTTGGTCAGGTACCAAGTATTACTCCAGCGCCGTCATCCGTAATAGGTACAGTAGCATCAGGACCAAGCTTGCCAACTTGGCAGCCTCCCAGCCTGCCCAGCATCAGCTGCCTCCTGCATGATGCCCGCCATCCTTATCGCCATGGCCATGGGCATGAGGTCGATCCGGATCGTTGCGACTCTGCAATTACAGAACGCAGTCCGAACACTGGCTGTTGCATTCGAGTTCCCTCAGTCCGAGCACCGCCACAGCATGACGCGCGCACCGGGACGGTCGGGGACGCGTTTGGCCTTGCTTCCCAGCTCTTCCCAGCTAACAACACAGGGGTCCCCTTTCCAGATCCTCCAGATCCTCGGACTGAATTGGGGCGCGGGCGCGCGCACGCTGATCACTAGACGAAAATAGGGTTTGCGACATGAGCCAGCGCGTCTGATTAATGAGGTTATTTTGGCATTCGCCAGTCTTATACGTTGATAGTTGTCGAGGCGGTGGCACCCGCATCCACCATCAGCACACTCCCTGTAATCCACCGGGCCTCCCCTCCCGCGAGGAACCTCACACTCGCCGCCGCATCCCAAGCCGTGCCCTCCGTCTTTAACAAGCTCCTTTCCCTCCTGGATGTCCTTTGGTCGTCGCTCATCCCCCCGCCCGGCTGCTGCACCAAGGGCGTGTAGATCATGCCGGGGCAGACCGTGTTGACTCTTATGCCGTCCTCGCCGTGGTGCGCCGCCATGGCCTTGGTCATCTGGATCACGGCGCCTTTGGAGACGGGGTAGAGCAGCGAGGGCGTGCCTCCGAAGAGACCGGCCACGGAGCCCATGTTCACGATGGAGCCGCGGATCGAGAGGTCGCCGGGCGGGTTGCGCCTCATGACGGGCACGGCATACTTGGACATGAGCATCATGGACGTGACGTTGATGTCCATGCCGCGGGTCCAGGCCTCAAGCTCGACATCGACGGCGTTGCCCTTGGGCCCCAGGATGCCGACGTTGTTGACCAGTATGTCCAGCTTGCCAAACGCGCTCACTGCCTGTTCCACCGCTGCGGCGCACTGCTCTGGCTTGGTGATGTCCGCCTGGAAAGCCACGGCCTTGCCTTTGCCCTCTTCACGGATCATGTCGACCGTCAGCTGTGCCTCCTTCGCGTCCAGGTCCACGCAGACGACCGAACATCCATCCTCGGCCAGCAGGATCGATATAGCACGCCCGTTGCCCAGGCCGGGTCCTGAGCTTCCAGCGCCAGTAACAAGAGCAACCTTGTCGCTGAAGTCGCGGCTCGGCCGCGGCGGCAGTCCGTCAAATAATGACATGTTTGCAAATTATGAGCACTGACTGGGGATGTCTGAAGGCAAAAAGGGGTTCATGAGGCGGGCGCTCTGCTTTAAGTTCGGTGCTTCCCCCGCACCGCGTCGCATCCCCAGATCTGTAGGTAGTGCAGACGCACCCGTCACCGGCCGGCACCGGTATTCAAAGTCCGGAGGACTAGTTGTCTTGAACCGCCCCATTCTGGGCCGGACTGTTGTTTCCGACCTCACACAACGTGCTAGAATCGTCGTGGCAACGGTGGTATCAGTTCCGGTTGGGTGTATCGACACATTTGACTTAATAGGTCTCCGAAAGTATGAGCTGGTGGCTACCGCCGAAAGGCCATGCGCTACTGAGACGTCGAGTGACAGATGAGCCTCTCATATAGGCTATACCCAGAGTGGGTTGATGCTTCTTGAAGGACTAAGTGTGCACACAGGCCCTGAATTCCTTGATCTCCGTATGGTCTATAGTAGCAGCGTCAAAGAGGCCAAGGGTATGCTAAACTCCTCTCCCTACTTGCGACGAATCCCAAGAAATACACCATGGTGGATGTTTACAAGTTGATTGCATTCCCTAACCTCTTGCAAACCACCGCACATAATTCACCATGCCTATTCGGTCTTCTTGATTTGCCAGGATGCATAGGCAACTGGCGGGTGGTCTCTTTGCAAGGGGGCAATAACGACACTGGTCTCCGCTACTCATCTTCTCATATATGCCTTTCATCATTCAAACTTTCCAGATGTGAACTTCCACTTGGCCGACTCCCATCCACTTCGCCTGGTCACGCGGGTGCCAAACATCGAGGCCTCGTCCTCGGGCTTGCACACAGAAGTCGCCAAAGGGCAGGGTGCCATGCGCGGTGGTTGGAACTTTTCCCACTTTCCGTCAACAGGCGCCACCTCATAGCCGACGAGCATCGAGACCATGAACCCAAGAATCTCGGCCGAGGCAAAGTTCCGCCCAGGACACATGTGAGCGCCTCCACCAAACGGCGTGTGGGATACGCGTCTCAGTTTGGCCTCCTCTCTGCTCAACCCAGTGTCCAGGAACCTCTCCGGTCTGAACTCTTCGGCGTCCGGTCCCCAGGCGCTTTCCAGCCCGTGCAGAACGCCTGCCGGCATTCTCACGCTGGCACCCTTCTTGAGCAGGTAAGAGTGACCCTCCTTGTCCGTGATGGTGGTGTCTTCTACCACGCGTCGGTTGCAGGTGAACTTGTTGCACAGGCGACTCGACTCACGGTAGCAGCTCAGAAGCAGTGGGCACTTGTCCGGGATAACATCCACGTTGACCGTCACATCGTCGCCGGGACCTCGCTCTGCGACGGGTTCGGCTTCCGCTCGCAACCGAAGGACTAGCTCGGGGCGAGTGAAGACAAAGATGAAGAACCAGAACAGGGTCGGGATGGAGTTTGACGTCGGCACGTGGATGAGTGCCACCTCGATGTCGCCGAGTTGCTGACCCTTCATGCCGTACTTGCGGAGAATGTTGATCCGGTTCCTGATGTACGCTGATACCTCTTCATCATCCCCTCTCATTCCAGAGCAGAACTCTCCCAGAGCTAGTTGCAGCCTTCGCCTCGCCAGTCGTGTTTCCCGCAACGTGGCGGAGGGGAAGAGGTGGAACATGAGCAGGGGCAGACCTGTCTCGAAAGTCCTAAAAGAAAAGGTCAACGGGGCTGTCTCTTTTTATCACCAGCGCAGCTTCTAGGGTATATTTACCATACGTCGTCCACGAGTTGCTGCTCCTTGATCGGGTTTCGTGGGCCAAACAGCGCCTCACACGTAGCCACCGTCATGAGGTCGCGCAACCAGAGGTAAATATTGGGTGCAACGAACCCATCCTGTCCGATGTCGTTGATGTGCAGAGAGACGTGCTTCAGCGAGGTCACGTTCAGCTGGTGGATGTGCTGGGCCGTAGTTCCTTCGTAGATGCTCTTGAAGTAAGCCGGCAAGATGTCCGTTTCTCGGACAATTTTGTGCGCATCGTCATCGTAGCCTGTCACACCACGGACGTTGTCCACAGCAAAGGGGATGAATGAAAGGTTCTTGTTGCAGTATGCAGACTGAACCAGATACGGATCCCATATCGCATATGCCTTCTTGTGCAGGATGGGCAGAGTTGCGATGGGTAGTTGGTTCTCCTTGCTATCAAGAGCGTCAGCGATTTGAATCTCTCATCCCATCTGGCTTGCAAAACATCAAGGAAACAAATGAGATAAATTAAAGCTGGGAAATGAGACACCTACACTAGATTTTTCAAAAAGAACGACTGCTCATTTAGGGTTCTAATCATGTGCCCGATGAACGGAATACGCGACCTGATGGCCGGGGGTTCGAGCTCATGCACAGGCTGCTCATACGAGCGCGCAACGAAAAAGAGCAGAACGGCGACCGCCAAGACGGCGATAGCCGATTTTGATAGCAGCCAGTCCAAAACACCCGCCAACGCCATGTCTGCTAGAGCTGCTGAGGGTTATGGGGGAGGAAAGGTGCGCACAAACGTGCGGTTTCTAGACCCGTCAGCGCGACAGGCTTAAGTATCGCATCCTAGCTACTAGCGCAAACCTCACTATGAAGAATATTCACTTAGGCATAGGTGTTGCCGGGGCCTAGGGGTCGAGCATAATGGGTTTGACGCATTGAGCGGATACGTTCGATGGGGCTTCTGGTCGAACCGAAGGATCGTGCTAGGGTACAATCCTTCGGTTTGACATGAAACGGACAAATCATTACGTGGCCTGATATCTCAAGATACGGGAGATTCTTTGGGGGAATCCTGTGAGATTCTGCAAATATTTGGACCGGGTTTGCGCACGCAGTTCGAAGTAAAATCCCCGAGCGGGATAGGAAACGGCCAAGACCTCCTCAACTCCTAGGCCCCGAGAGCCTACGACGTTACCAAGCAGGGCCTCGAGGATCGAAATCTAAACGGATTGCGCTATCCTCAGAGTCACTGATCAAACCCACATATGCAGCAATTATTGATGCAGAACCATCCTGCGCCAACCCACTGCGGCTCATGGCGTTTGGCGTTCAGGCGTCCAAAATATCCATAGCGCTGCGCGGTCGCGGACGCCACAGCTTTCGACTTGATAGGCCGAAGCCCGTCTTCAGCCTTACGTCCAAGCAAGACCCGTCTAATTTGAGGAGTCCGAGCCATTGGATCGCACGATTTGCTAGAGCTAGGGCCTGTCAGAGTCCGAACAGTGATGATCCGTGCGCACGCCAGCCGCCGAGTCAGACGCATCAATCCACATTAAGTCGACGCAGCCAATAACGTTGTGTGCGTTTCAAAGGAGTGTCCACGGAACCAGTTGACCCTTGGCGGAGGTTGACAACAGCCAACCTTCATTACCACTCGTGCGCAAGTCTATGGGTAGTTCGGCTGGGGGCTCAAAAGAGATCACCGCCGCTAGGGCCATTATGCTTACCCTTTTCGGGTTTCAGGGTCGGCTAGACGTTTCCGGGGCTGAATGGGAGGCTTGCGAGTGCTCTATCGAAAGCGAGGGGTAGGTAGGCAGGCGAAGTGGACCGTCAGCTTACAACCCATGTCACTAGACCTTACACTTGATTGCCCTGACCGTTATTGCTTCATGAGAAGTATATCAGGCCACGCTGAGTGCGGCTCAGATCCTTCGCCTATTTATCACTTGCCTATAAGAGACGCTCGGGGAATTGCACCAACCCGTAAGCCGATAACCTCGGAAGTTGCTAGGTGAAGTCGTGGAGTAGCATGGTCCTCGACCAACCACTTACCCTGAACAACACCCTTCCCGGCGGACTGTATAATGTAGAAGGCTTTTTGTACCGGGCGGAAATTGGCAAACCTATGGGGGATGAAACTTGTCAGGCACGCTCGAGTCCAGGTCTTTCTAGATGTCATAATGAGCCCTCATTTGTGTGAAATTGATGAACATGACTGAAAGCTGAAGCTTGGTTATAGTTCAGGGTGGTGTTTTAGCTGTTAATGGAGAAGTCACCGCACAGAGTTGTGCTCCCCGAATGTCTGCCACATGCACACAGCATCTTTTCTGGCCAGTCAACATTTTTCCTGAAGTAGCACAGCTCGTCCAAACTCTTCTTGTCCCAGTTTCGTGGCGTTAGTGATGAGTTCCCATTCGACGACACCCGCAGCGACGCCCCAGACGGGCACGAGAAAACCCCATCTTCATCCTGATGTCTTATTAGAGCTGAAGACCTCTGCTGTGTTACATTTGCTAGCCCCACCGGTCTTGGATGTATGTTCCATGCGTGCTCATCCCTGCATTGGGCGGCGCTTTTCTCAATGTGGGAAGGGATAACTTCGGAGGACCTGTGATCACCAGCAGTAAAGCTTCTCGACGTCGAAACCCTTGCACCTAGACGGGATATGCCGACGATTATCAGCAATTCCTACCCTGAAGCGCATTTATATCCCATATGTGGTACTACTGGTGGAATAGAGGTATAGCTTTTTGATAAGAGTCTATTGATTGGTCTCAAGTTGAGCTCATTGACCGATTACCCTGCGGTGACCAGCGATTTCCCTTCACGGTAAGTGTCATCGTCCCAGCATTGTGCAAAGTCAAGAAGCACTTGCTTGGGATTATGATATGAAGCTTGAGCCAATGGTGTAAGCATTTCGTATAAATACGATCTTGCCATGCGAAGGTATTGTTGCTGTGTGTGTGGCTTTGTAGCTGATCTCTGGTGCAGGTCAAAATCCGCCCAAATACTCCCACCATGCGGTGACGAGATAAGCAAATGGAGTTAACGCACATGGGCGTGTCAGTATCTTTGACGATACAACATTGCTTTTTAATCAGCACCTAAAAGCCATCGCCATCGCCAAGCTGGCCTAAAGTCAATTCATGACGTTTACAGCCGCCGGAGCCGATCCCGATCTTGACTTACACGGCGAGACCCACTTCAAGGCTCCTGGCATGATATAACGATGATGTGCTACTGAGACCCCAAAGGTCATCACCCAGTTCCCCGGAGAAGGTACTTTTTCCACCGTTCAATAGTGCTCTTGGTACGGAGAGCCTGCCGAGACTTTGGACTAAAAGCTCCGACACTCAGGTTGCAATACGTCAGTGTCGTTCTCTCTCCGGCATTCCGAGCGTCGTCGGGCCTGAGGAGGAGGTGACTGCACCGGTAGGAGTGGTATAGACGTCACTCTGAGAAAGTGAGGGGGATAGCCCTCGAGAAAGCGCTAGCTTGAGGGACCTTTATATAAACGTGCCCATTCACACAGACACCTTGTTGGACCCCCTTCATCAGTTACGCGCAACACTACCACAGAGAAGCCCCAGTTTTTAACGTCACACCGTAGACAAGATGGGATACCCTGACACTTTCGTTGGCTACTGCGTCGACTCCCCGAAGTCGTGGAACCAGTTTTCCAAATCAGAGCTCAAGCCCAAGCCCTTCGAAAGCCATGACATCGACGTCGAGATCGACGCCTGCGGCGTCTGCGGCTCAGACGTGCACACCGTGACCGGCGGCTGGGGCGACTTCAAGGGCCCGCTGTGCGTTGGCCACGAGGTTGTCGGCCGCGCCGTCAGGGTTGGTGAGCATGTCAGGGGCATCACGAAGGGAGATCGCGTTGGCGTTGGGGCGCAGGTGCAGAGCTGTCTGGAGTGCAAGCTCTGCAAGTCCAAGAACGAGAACTACTGCCCCAAGATGGTCGACACGTACAACGCCCAGTACCCGGATGGCAGCTGGGCGCACGGCGGGTTCGCCAGCCACATCCGCGCTCACGAGTACTTCACGTTCCGCATCCCTGAGGCGCTGGAGACCAACGTGGCAGCACCGCTACTATGCGCCGGCATCACAACATACTCCCCTCTGTTCCGGGGCGGAGTGGGGCCCGGAAAGAAGGTTGGAATTCTCGGTATCGGCGGCTTAGGTCATCTTGGCATTCAGTTCGCCAAAGGACTGGGGGCGGATGTTTACGCCCTCACGACTTCCGCTGACAAGGCTGAGGACTGCAAGAAGCTGGGCGCAACGGACGTCATCCTCACCAAGAAAGATAAATGGGCCGACGACTGGAAGTACTTCTTCGACTTCATCCTCTGCTGCTCCGACATGACGCACACGTACGACCTGGCCGAGCTTCTCACGCTCGTGCGGCCCATGGGCGACTTCCACATGGTTGGCATCCCCGACGAGGCGCTGCCGCAGCTGAGCATGGGCTCGTTTGCCGGCAACGCGCCCAAGCTGACGGGAAGTCACCTGGGCAACCACCAGGAGATGGAGGACATGCTGCGGCTGGCGGCTGAGAAGGGCATCAAGCCGTGGGTTGAGACGTTGCCGCTCGGAGCGCAGGGCTGCAAGGAGGCGGTCGAGAGGGTGAAGAACAACAAGGTGCACTACAGGTTCACCTTGACCGGGTTCGACAAGGAGTTCAAGGATGTGCGAACAGCTTAGGATAACAGTAAAGATCTGAAAATACGGTTTCGAATTCCCGACCTATGCGTTTCACCCTCGTCTTAGCCACTTGTTCTCGAACCTTCGACGGTGGAGTGCTGTTGATCAACTCTCAATAGGCAATATCCCCCGTAGTCGTGAAGAGTCGTCAGACATGTTAAAACCAAATCGGTAATACTCCCGACCGCTCTTCATCTATCTGCCGAAGGCACACGAGCCGCGGTGTTGTAGTCAGCGCTGACACGTTGGTCGCTCCTGCCCTCCGAGACTCCGGCGCCTTCGGGCTCGAGAGGAGTGCTCCGCAACTCCGGATACGGCCCCACCTTTGACCCGGGGACAGCGGGGCTGGCCTTGCCGGATCAGGCAATAGCGGCTGCCACTGTGATGAAAGACAGCAGGGGGGCCTGACGTCAACGCCGAGGGGCATCGAAAAAGCTTGGGAGCTTCGAGGGGGGTAGCACGAAGCTGAGGAGAAGGTATAAAGCAAACAGCTCTGCGCTCTACGGTCCTCCCTCTCCATCAATCCTCACAGCTACCACTCACTCCAGACACGTTACACAAACCTTCACCACCGTACTACCACCACAACCGTCACAATGGGCAAGCCTTCAGTTCTCGTCGTTCTCACCTCCGCGTCCGAGATGACCGGCAGCGGCAAGCCAACCGGCTGGTACTTGGTTAGTCCATCGCTTCCGTCGACCACACCCATCTGCTAACGCCGCCGCAGCCTGAGCTCGCTCACCCCTACTACGTCCTCAAGGACAAGGTCGACCTGACCTTCGCCTCGCCCAAGGGCGGCGTCGCTCCCCTCGACCAGGCCTCGGTGGAGATGTTCAAGGAGGACGAGGAGTCGCAGCGCTTCCTCAAGGACCACAAGGACCTGTGGGAGAACACCAAGCCCCTCAGCAACTTCAAGGCCGCCGACTTCGACGCCATCTTCTACCCCGGCGGCCACGGCCCCGTCTTCGACCTCGTCAAGGACCCCAAGTCCCAGGAGCTGATCCGTGACTTCTACGAGGCCGGCAAGCCCACCGCCGCCGTCTGCCACGGCCCCGTCGTCTTCACCTACGTCAAGCTCTCCAACGGCGAGTACATGGTCAAGGGCAAGACCGTCAACGGATTCACAAACACCGAGGAGGAGCAGGCTGGCCTGCTGGATGCGATGCCCGTCCTGCTCGAGACCGAGCTGCAGGCCAACGGCGCCACGTTCGTCAAGGCGGACCCCTGGGCTCCCAAGGTCGCCGTCGACGGCAACCTGATTTCGGGCCAGAACCCTGCTTCCGCGAAGGGCGTCGGCGAGGCCATCGCTAAGGCTCTCGGTGTTTAAATACCTGTAACGATAATGATCTAAAAGTTAGCCATGATGCATAGTATGAATGATTATACCCCGTCAATGCAAGGAGACAACCAGCGCTGCAAAGAAATCCAACATATGATAACAGACGAGTGATGTGAATTTGCCTGTGGCTGCCTACTCCACAAACTCTTCTAGATGGTAGTGTATTCGTACTAGCTATCCCAAGCCAGCACCAGAAAGCCGACAGTAAAGGAAAAAAAGGGAATGGTGCAGGACGTACATATAAAAGAAAAATAGAAGCACGGAACCCGTTTGCTGCAACAAGTAACTCTGTTCCTCGCGATGCAGACTTCGCAGGCTGCCCTCGGGGAGGCCTCTCCAGCCGCCCATCATCCCATGCCAAATCCAGCAATTCCATCGCAAAGCCCGCCTCCTCAAGCGGCCGCAATCCCACTGGAGGGAAGACATCACGATTCTGCCGGATTGCTCAATCGGGCAGTGGACGAAGCCCGCGAAGCTTTACCTACCATCTGGCGAGCAAAAGCAGCACCGGGGGGGCGAGGCCGCCCGTCACGGAGGCGCAGCAGCAGCCGAGGGAAGAGCAGAAAAAGCGCGGTTGGTTAGTCTCTCTCTGCTGGACCCCCCCCAGCCGATTTTGGGGGAGGGGTGTTGGACCCCGTAGACAGGAGCCATGTTGCGACGAGATATATCGCTCATAGCTGCGCGATTGGAGGGATACATTTTCGCTACATTTTGGCTGTTACGGGCGACTTGCTAAGTCGTCGCGGCGGAGGACTTTTGGAGGAGGGGGTTTCTTAGGGGAGCGCTTTTTCTGACATGCCGTAGGAGCCGAGCGAGGCCCGCACGCTGAGAGCAGCACTTCTGCTCAAGGCCTCGCACCGGTCATTTGCTCTTGTGTCATGAGATTGCTGCTCTTCCTGACCCGCGAGGCCTCATTTCGTCATTCCCAGAAACGGGCGGTGTAGATGTCGTGCAATGTTCACAGGAGACTGAACTGCGCAGCGCCGCCAGCTTAGCAATTGTGTTGGAGCTCGTTGCCAGAAGTCGCGGACGAGCATTAATGTTAAAATATTCTGTATACCGAAAAGAAAGCCCATGTGCACTCAAGTCAGCCTTTGCTCGCCCCTTACAAGCTAGGGTGGAAGCGGACGAAGAAATGAAGGATGGTCGGGAGGCCTTCGCCCTCACTATGCGATGCTGAGAGCGGCAAGCGCATGTCGTCAGCGGCTCCAGTCTCGCGGCTAGCATAGCGTTGCTGCTTGTGATTTTCTGATTTCCCTCAGCTTGTTTGCATGGCCAGCTATCTCTAAGCACCCTTCCCGGTCCAGACGAATCCATGACACCGCACCAACGTCGCGAGGGCGACGAGGAGGGAGCCCACGCGCTTCGCTAACAGCTGACTGCCCATCTTGCCACTCCTATAAAGTCCATAGCTAATTATGAACATGATGTGCTGAATTCACTTCCATTTCCATTGCTGCATCTCCTGGCCCGTTGACTCCTCGCCATCTTCCCCCTTTTCCCCAAATGTCCGACGACAAGGACGCCGCGGCTGTGGCCGCCGAGCGCATTCGCTTCCAGGATGACGAGGAAGCAGGCCGAGCTCGTCGTCGCTCACGAGGGCCTGCCCGTGGGAGATCCCGTTCTGCCGATTCGATGAGTATCAGGAGAGCTCATTCGCGTGGCCGGACCGACCCCTCCCTCGCGCTGCCTATCCACTACCGCACCGTGTAAGCCGTGTTGTCCAGAGCGTGTCAACACCGCTGACAGCAGCAGGTCCTTTCAGATCGAGGAGTCCAAGGCGAGAGACCAGGTTGAGCTGCAGAAGGCCAAGAACAATGCTGCCAAGGACCTCAATGACCTAGAATGGCATACCCTGCCAGCGTCTGACGTCGCGATGAGACTGACCACCACCCCGTCCGGGGGTCTCTCGAGTGACCAGGTCAAGCGTCGCCAGCAGGAGTACGGGCGGAATGCCCCATCGCCTCCCGAGACGCACTGGATCAAGACCATCTTTGGATACTTCTTCAAGGGCTTCGGTGGCATCCTGCTCGGCGGTGCCATTCTTGTCTTCATCTCGTGGAAGCCTCTCGGGAAGCCTCCGGCTCCAGCTAACTTGGTGCGTCGCTCCTCTGCATGAAGCATAAGACCTGTGACTGATGACATCGCAGGCCCTCGCTATCGTTCTCCTCGCCGTCTTCCTCATCCAAGCCGCCTTCAACATGTTCCAAGACTGGTCGACCTCTCGCACCATGTCGTCCATCAAGCACATGCTCCCCGACGAATGCGAAGCCATCCGCGATAACATCCACATCCAGCTGGCAGCCCAAGACATTGTCCCCGGCGACGTAGTCATCGTCAAGGCCGGCAACAAGCTACCTGCAGATATGCGCTTTATACAGGTGTCGTCCGATGCCAAGTTCGATCGTTCTGTCCTGACCGGCGAGTCGAGGCCTGTGGCGGCTACGGTTGATCACACAGACACGAACTACCTTGAAACCCATAACATCGGTCTTCAAGGTACGCATTGCATCCTCGGGTCTTGTATCGGTATCATCGTTGCAACAGGCGACAAGACCGTATTCGGACGTATTGCCGCCTTGACGAACGAGCCAAAAACCAAAATGACCACCCTCGAAAGGGAGGTTCTATATTTTGTCATTATCATCTGCAGCATCATGCTGACCATGGTCATCATCGTCATCATCGTATGGTGAGTTGCCTTCACCACTGCACAGAGCCCAAATTAATGATGGCAGGGCGGCTTGGTTGCGAAGGGATCATCCGGACTGGATTGATGTACCAACTCTCATTGTCAACTGCGTCAGTGTCGCTATAGCTTTCATCCCGGAAGGCCTCCCCATTGCTTTGACGGCTGGCTTGACAATCACGGCAAACTTGATGCAGAAGAACAAGGTTCTGTGCAAGTCGCTCAAGACCGTGGAGACCCTTGGCTCAGTATCGGTCGTCTGCTCGGACAAGACTGGCACCTTGACAGAGGTATGTCGCCAGCAGAGCAGCCAGGCTATTTTCGTTACTGACGAGAACTAGGGCAAGATGACCGTCTCAGAATGCGCTGTTGGAATGCAGAGTATGTCCCTTGACGAACTGCGTAGCCCTATCCCTTTCTCGAGAGTCACGGGCAATGCCGCCCATCAGTTAAGGGCCATGGCTGCGCTTTGCAATGCGGCTGAGCTTGATGCATCCAGCAGCGATTTACCCCTCGCCGAGCGCAAGATCTTTGGCGATGCAACTGACTCGGCCGTTCTTCGCATGGCTGAACATCTCGAATCCGGGAGTGTCGCCTACCTCCGAGCTTGTTGGAGGCGCACGTTTGAGCTGGCTTTCAACAGCAAAAACAAATTCATGATCCGATGCTTCAGTAACACGAGACCTGAGTGTATCGCGCAGACACTGTCTACTGCTGAGGCAAACATGTACAAGGACTCGGACATGTGAGCGTTGAGAATTCCATTGGTAGACAGTAAGCTAATATTTCCAGTCTGCTCACAATCAAGGGTGCCCCTGATGTGCTGATCTCAAGATGCGCCCAGTACGTCAGTGACACAGGCGACGTCGTCTCTTTGGATGCAGACCAGAAGGCTACTTTGGAGCACATCAAGAACACGTATTCCTCCCAGGGAAAGCGGTGTCTTCTCCTTGCCCGCAAGATTGTAAACAGCAATGCGCTTGCCGGACATCAAGGGACGACCGAGCACGAGAATGCGATTATCGAAGAATCTAAAACTGGTCTGACCCTCGTCGGACTGGTCGCCATCGTTGACCCCTTGAGGCCAGAGATCAAAGATGTCGTGAGCACTCTACGTGGGGCTGGTGTGCGCATCGCAATGGTAACGGGAGACTTCGCCCTCACCGCCCTGGCCATAGCTCGAGAGGCCGGCATCGTCACCTCCTTCTCGGCCGACGACCCTTCTGCCCTGATGCGAGCCCCGGAGGGCTGGTCAGAAGACCCGAAGGGGGACTCGGCGAGATCCAGGGGGGCCATTGTCTTGAGCGGACCTGACCTCATGACTTTGAGCGACTACCAGTGG
Source organism: Sordariomycetes sp. S80-01Y (assembly GCA_037042185.1). Taxonomy (NCBI): domain Eukaryota; kingdom Fungi; phylum Ascomycota; class Sordariomycetes; species Sordariomycetes sp. S80-01Y. Next base: position 3,017,254 of record JAXQJY010000027.1, on the reverse strand, counting down.
GCGTTCTTGACCGAGTACGAGGAGATTGTTTTTGCGCGCACGACGCCCGAACAGAAGTTGCGCATCGTTCGCGAGTTCCAGAAGAATAATGTAGTTGCCATGACCGGTGACGGCGTCAACGACGCTCCATCTCTTAAAGCAGCCGATGTTGGCATTTCTATGGGAAGCGGCTCGGACATCGCCATGGAGGCTGCTGACATGGTGCTCCTGGAGTCCTTTTCGTCGGTCGTTATTGCTGTCAAGTACGGCAGAGTTGTTTTCGACAATCTGAAAAAGGTATGGCTTCCGCAAGCTTCGTTGAATTCTGCTGACAGTCCAGGTGATTTCGTATCTTCTCCCGGCTGGTAGTTTTGCAGAATTTTGGCCAGTCATGACAAGCGTGCTTTTCGGCTTGCCGCAGATCCTGTCGTCCTTCCTGATGATCATCATCTGGTACGTGGTCCAGCAATGTAAAACCCCAACAGCGCTAACCACAACAGCTGCTTTACCGACTGCGCCGCGGCTACAATGCTCTCGTACGAAAAGGCGGAAGCTGACGTCCTCCTCCGACCCCCTCGCAACGTCAAGAAGGATCGCCTCGTCAACTGGCAGCTCATCGTCCAGTCCTACGGTCTCATGGGCATTATCCAAACGTTGACGTCTTTTTCCATGTCGTACTGGTACCTTCAACGCAACGGCATTCCCTTTTCGGATCTCTGGTTCGGATTCGGTAAAGTTCCAGCCGGCGTTGACGAGGACTACTACACTGCCAAGCTGAACGAAGCATCGTCCATTTACTTTGTCAACTTGGTCGTGATGCAATGGTTCAACCTGATGACGACGAGAACGAGGAGACTGAGCATTGTGCAGCATCCACCGCTGTTCAACAAGGAGACTCAGAACTGGTACCTGTTCCCAGCCATCTTGTTCGCCCTGGCAATGGCGATTATGTGGCTCTACATCCCGGAGCTGCACCCAGTGCTGGGAACGCTGCCGGTGCCGGTCGAACATTGGTTCTTGCCATTTTCCTTTGGCATCTTCATCATCTTGCTGGATGAAGCAAGAAAATTCTGCGTGAGGAAGTGGCCAAAGGGGCTGATTGCCAGGGCTGCTTGGTGAAGAGGTGACTAGGAGCGACTTTTGTAATCATAGACGAGCAAATAGCCTCGAATACAGCCCGTGAGTCTGAAACAAAAGGCCAAAGTGTCCCTTTAAGCGTAGAGCGTGTTTGGATGAGTGGCCGGTGTGATCTCACCGTGAGAGATTGAAACATACGAGCCGAGGTGCAGAGATACAAATAGAACACTCCAGTGAGGTCCATCCTCGAAGGAGACGGCATTGCGTGCGTAGGACGCCAGTCTCTGGCCCGCAATCCTCTGCTCGCGCGCGCTCAGCCTCCCAGAAATGGCAGCCATGAGCGAGTGGCCCTCTTCTCGGCTGAGCTTTTCCAGGATCATCTCCGCAACTTGCTTTGGGTTTTTCCAAAACTCAGCGCGCCGTGCCAGCGCATTCTCCTTCAACGTCTTTTGACGGTGCAACAACCGCGTCAGCGGATCTGGGTCGTCCCCCAAGCTGCACAATGGCTGATTGAGGCGGCGGTAGTAATCCAGACGCGCCTTGCCGACGGCAACGACGTTATCGTAATCCTCGATGTCCTGCGCTCGTGGGTCGGACGGATCGTGGCGCATGATTTGTTCTTCCTTGACGTGTTTCCGAAGCTGGAGGTCAACGTAGGCCATGTGGTCCCAGAACAGACGACCTGCTATCGTGAACATGCCGTCTCCGAGATATGGACTCAGAGTTGATGGAGAGTAGACGTCTTCTGGATGAGTTGGGTTAAAGGACTTCTCGAACGCTTGGTCCAAGGACTTGGCGCTAATATCATGGTCATCAACCCCAGGCTCAAGCGCGCAACCGGTCTGTGAACTTGGTCTCGAGCCATCATCTGATTCTCCGCATCCTCCATGGGAACCGACAGCTGGCTTGGCCCGGATCAGCGCACTGGTAAGCTCCGAGTTTAGTTGCTGGTTTCCATCTGCAGCCTTGAGGATGCCCCGGATGAGGTCTTTGAGGGTTTCATTCTCCTCCTGCAACGTCTTGAACTTGTTGGCGTGGCGTTTGCGGTATTCACGTTGAGCAATGACACCTCGTTCTCGGCGCGTCTGTCGCCCAATTGGTTAGCATGAGACGGTGGTGGATGACGCGTCGCTGCATTGACATACTTCCCTAGGTGCGTGCCTGGTTCCAGACTTTTCACTCATCTCGTATTAGGCGTCAGGACTAAACGCCAGAGTGGCTTTGGCTGTGATGAGGGAGGATTCAGGTGTACGAGCAGACGAGGCGAGGTCACTGTCAGTACCAGCGGGAGAAGCGGTGGGGCATCACGTCATAACGTTATCAGCTCGGCTTGGTTAGAAATCACGGGCGCGACACAGAAATCTGCTATCAGCTCACATAATCGCGTCGAGAGATTGCGAATGCTCGAAGATGCACTGCTGAGCGTCAGAACCCCTGGAAGCAAACTATATTTACGCAAACCCTTACTCTGCGCCGCACCGGACGTGTGGGTACAGGTACCGGGATCGTGGGCTACGACAGGGTTGGGGGCAGTCCGGAAGGATGAACCGAAAGGATGAACCGAAAGGTGGAACAGGAGGAATCACTTTATTCCTCGACTTCTTCTAGTAATTCAATCGACGGCTTTGACGTCTTGGCACTATTTCTTCGCAGCGGAGTGCTCAATCTCTGTTTCGACCCTGATGCCCCTCAGCGGAATGTCATCAGCGCTTCCTTCTCGGTCGTGGTCAGCCACCGTATGCACCGCATAGCGGTACGAGTTTTTCGCAGCGTCCGGTCGGAGGTCCGACTCGGAGATGGCTTTGCCCTGACTGTCCAGGTCATCCGAAAGACGCTCGAAGTTGGTGCTCAACCGGTTCTTGGTCGGCCTCCGGGCTTGGCGCGAAGCCATCTCCGAGAGGTCAGTTGAGCCCACGGTCGTGTTGCCGCTGTTCTTGAATCCCAAAAGCCCCATGAAGCGATTGATGAGCGGCAGCATGGTCGGCAAGCAAGCGGACACGATGCCTGCCGACATCTCGATGGCGGTCCAGCCGACTGTCGGTGCAAGAGTGTAGGTTGGATCGGTGGCGCTGTAGGTGAAGAGAACGCTCGTGCGGTAAGCGGACGCAAAGACAACGCTGCAAATGTTAGCCTTAGCGAAGCCTTGAGAGGACAAGGAATACTTGCAAGAAACCCAGGCCGAAAGCGGCCATCAAACCGATCTTCTCGCGCATTTTTAGCTGAAGCTTCCACATCGGGTGGACCGGCATCAGCAATATGATGAGATCTGTCAGAATCGTCGAGGCTGCATTCGCGATCCAAGTTGCAACTTGGTTGATACATCGTCCTGGTATGTCGGGGTACCAGAGCTTCTCGACCGGCACGCAGATGAAGACGAAGAGGAAAGTGATGCACACAACCCAAGCCATGACAAAGACGCCAACGATCCACGCCATCTTCTTGAAGTAGGGCACTCGGAAGATGCGGTAGTACATGAGCAGCAGACTCAGCTTGGTCCATCCCAGGTTGAAGGCGTAGAGGATCTCGGCGACGACGAGCCACTTCGCCATCATGACGATGTCAGCTGGATCGACGAGGTCGGCGTGGATCCCCATCCCGCTGGTGTGCATGGCGAAGATGAAGCCGACAACCACGAAATTCCAGCCCTTGCGTCCCAGTGTCAACTTTGGTCAGCTAGTGATGGGGAGGCTGATTTACCATCGAGAACATGATCATCCAGTCGTCCCACCACAGCTTTTGCCCCTTGAGGTGACGACTGACCAGCCGCAACGCAACTGACAGCAGCGCCAGGACCGTCATCGAGACGACGACCTCGACGGTCCATGGCTGGATGTTGTACGGGTGAAAGCCCGGCAGCCCTGGGAGCTGCGAATCCGAAGGAGACGACATGCTAGCGTTGGGCGTGGCGTCTGGTGGGCATGTCAGAGACGCACTAAGGTTGAAAGAAGGACGCGGGAGCTAGTGTCTTGCAAGTGGCCCCCCTTCGACTCATATATCTTCAGCAGTCAGCAGCGGCGAAGAAAAAAGAGAAGTGCCCTTGGTGCCCAGCATTTCCTCCTGCAAGGGGGTGGTCCGCGAACCAGATCGACAGCGGCCATCGGCACACACTACAGGATCCATACATCCGGCCAATGTGATATACCGAAGTCTGACGATTGTGCAACTGCCGTCAGGGGTCATGTTTAGGTGCAGGTCCGGTGCTTCAGGTGCTTCAGGCGCTCCGGGAGTCCGGTCATGATTCAGGGCTTGCAGAGTCTAGCCTCGGCCCGTCTCCAACGGTCGACGGCGTCGACGCTGGGCGCGGGGTTTTTAGTTCCCTCGATAACCCGTACGGAGCCAAAGTCTTTATTCGAGAGGACGATTGTGACCTTTCTTGAGAAATGCAAAGCTGTGCCCCATCTCGGCAGCTCTTCTCTCAACTTCGGCCTGCAGCCACGTGGTTACGCAGGAGCTACAAGACTAACTGATCCCGCAACTCCGGCTGGCAGAGTATCGACCCCTGGAAAAGCAACCAGGATGCACGAAAACCTGCACCGAACCATGGCCGGGGAGGAGCCCTAGGGCCCGGTAAAAGTACCTCGCGTCCCGAGAGTGGAGATTTGTGCGGCATCGTGTGGCGGTAGATTGTCTCCAAGCAGCCACCAGACCGCAACCATGCAAGGGCGGGTCAACGGCCGCGGTACTTAAGCCCCCCAATACCACCACTACTACTTAGTGGGAGCTCCAGAAGCGCCGGCCGGATAGACTCGCACTTTGCTTATTCTCTACCTGTGCCAACTAACTAACTTTCCCCACGAGGCAATCGAGAGTCATGGCTGCGAAGACTACCATTAAGGTTCCCCATCTGGGAGGCATAACTGCCGGATACCGTCTCTCCAGCGACAAGGTCGATGCGGCCAAGCCTACGGTCGTGCTGATCAACTCCATGTGCACCACGTCATCTCTCTACAATGATCAGTTTAACGACACCTCCTTGACTGGTGCTGTCAATCTCCTTGCTGTGGAGCCACTTGGCCATGGCTCTACCAGCTGTCCCAGCGAGCACTTCACCTACTGGGACTCCGCCATCATGGCTCTCCAGGTCATGGAGGCCCTGGGCGTGCAGACGGCCTATGCCCTGGGCACGAGTCAAGGCGGCTGGATGGTCACCCGAATGGCCCTGCTTGCCCCCAAGAAGATCAAGGGTCTCCTGCTTCTCGGTACGTCCATGGATTACGAGTCCGCGGACTCGCGTTCCAAGGGCTGCTGGGATCCCAAAACGCAGCTAGCCCCCTTCTACGACCAGTGGTCCGTCCCGACCCCTGACTTTGTCGTCGACGAGGTCTGGCGGGGCATGGTTGCCAATTTGGGCTTCTCTGGAACCGTCAGCCAGGAGACTCTGTCTTTCTGGGATGCTACCCTCAAGGAAGTATACTCAGGGGATGAGGGCCGAAAGAAGCTCCGCATGGCCTTGGCCAACCTGATGGAGCGTGACGGCTTGCTCTGTCGACTGAGGGACATTCAAGTTCCCGTCACTTGGCTCCAGGTATGTGCAGAGTCTCCGTAACCTTGAGAAATGCTAACAACTCGGAGGGACCGGAAGACCCTGTCTTCGGGAAGGTCGTGCCGGCAGAGCAGATCAAGATGTTTACATCCTCCCCAGACGCCCAGTTGCACTTCATCGAGGGCGCTGGTCACTACCTCAATGCCACCCATCCCAAGGAGACCAACGAAGCCATCTTGAAGATGGTCAAGGGCGCTCAGTAGGTGACATGGCTGAGAGTGACAAGGGGTCGGCGGGGGAAGAAAAACAACAACATTTGCCGAACTCCACCAAGAAAGCTCGAGGTTGCACGCACTAGTAGTACTCTCATAGCTGATTCAGAATATCTTGTCGCACACACACACTGAAGCCCGTAAAGATGCCTACCTCGTCAGTTGCAACTCATGGTGTACTCCAGGTAGTTAGTAGTGGCCTGATGTGAACGAGGCTCGCTCAATTCGGACAGATCTGCCATGGGTGTCAATGCACAGAATCCTTCCCGACGATGTCAAATCCGCCACGGAGCTGCGTGAGCGAGAATCGCCATCATAAGTCAAATGTGACTGATCCCGAGAGCTGATTGAATACGAAGTCACAGAGCCCAATGCGCGTTGCGTGCAGGGCATCAACAACTCTGCTTCCTTCATAACCCCGCCATATGCATATATCCCATTGACTTCCCCAATGACGACACTTCGCGTCCCCCAATCCCGAACTTGACCTCAACCTCAAAACATCCTCACCACCCGATCCTCTCTCAGCCTCCGGCCAAAATGCGCTCATGTCCTCCCTCTCCGAACCACGCCGTCCGCGCCTCCTCCCCTCCAACCGCAAACTCCGCCATCTAAAGGGGCTCTCCCTCCGCAACCTGACCTTTCTGCCCACCCACACGCGCACGACCGATGACGCCCTCGTCCCGCAGCCGTCGCACTCGAAGCTCGAGGCCGTGCGCGAGGATGGGCTGAAGCTCTCGCACAGCCGCAGCTCGGGGAACCTGCGCCGTGACAGCCTTAAGGATGCGACGGGATTGGGACGACCGACGCGGCCGAGGCGGACGAGTTTGAACTTGGGAGGGGCGCATGGGAATCCCGGAGTGAGGCAGAAGACGCTCGAGGAGGTTGTAGATGGCATCGTGGGGGACGTATTCTTCAGTCTGCACGCGGATGACCGCGATGAGCCGGTGTACGTGAGTGAGGTCAGGGAGAGGTCGACAAATTTCAACTTTCGCTTCTTCGACTTGGCGGCTCGAGATCCGACGATATCACGGTCGCCGTTGTTGACGATTCGCATCTTTGCGCGGAGGCCCAAGACGCAGAGCTTCATCTATTTGTTGTCTGAGACCATTGATCTTCGGACTCTCAACTTCATCGGCACCCTGCTGGATCGCAAATACCCCCCGAATGCGCTCATATTCCACCTTACCGACGGTGTTTACTCTCTCGACTTCCCTAATCGAATATCCGAACCGAGACAGTCGCCGGCAGTTCCCTCAGCCAGCTACAACACCCTGATGAAGCTGGCCAATTTGGAAAGCTCCATCGAAGATGCCATCGGTGTCCGGGACAGGATAGTCGGTCAGATAAATGAGCTTCTGGAACAGGCGCCGAAAAATGAACAGGAAGAGAGGAGCCAAGAGGTCAAGCTGGCGGAGAAGTACGTATCCACGCAACAGCGTGTCAATCGCCAAGCCGAAAAGCGAAGAGATGAGCTCCGGGACTCATTGAAATCACGACGCGCCGCGATAGCCAAGGGCAGAGAGATGCAAGCACATGCAGAAGAGGACATGAGTGCGAGCCGAGAAAAGCTCGAAGAGAATCGGAAGCTGGTGGAGGAGACGGAGACGAAGATCACAGGCCAGCGGAGGAGGATATGCGCCGACCTGTCAGAGGTCTTCCCCATAACGCCTATTCCGAACGCCCCGCCGCTTAGCTTTCAAATTTGCAACATCCCGCTGCCGAACTCAACTTACGACGCTGCTACGTCCCGGAAGTTGGACGAGGATGTCCTCTCAGCAGGGCTAGGACTGGTGTCCATGTTGACACGGCACCTGCAGTTCTACCTCTCCCATCCGCTACCGTATCCCCTGTACCCGTACGGCAGCCGAAGCCATGCAAGGGACGACATCTCCGTACTCGATAGGGAGAGTCCCCGGAGAGATTTCCCCCTGTACCTGCCCAGAGGCGGGAGCACGACCGGGCAGTGGAGGTTCGAGTACGCGTGGTTCCTGCTGAACAAGGACATCGAGAGCCTCTGCGCGAGCCAGGGCCTGAGGGTGGTCGACATCCGGCACACGCTGCCGAACCTCAAATACCTGCTCTACGTCTGCAGCGCGGGCTCGGAGGACGTCCCGGAGAGGAAGAAGGGTGGCGTTCGGGGCCTATGGCTCGGCCGGCTCAAGTCGAGGATAAGCTTGGATACCCCAGACAGCGTCGACGCTGGAAGCACCAACGGCAGCAGGAGGGGCAGCGTCGACAGCGAGATCATGAACCAGCACGGTGAGGTGTTGAGGAATGCCATCATCAAGGGCCAGGGGAACGGAAAAGCGACGGAGCCGGGTAACCTGCCCTTTGGGGACGGCGACGCCAAGTTCACGCTCAGGACCAAAGGCCTCAGGGAAAATGTCGGAAGCTGAGAAGAGAGCGCGCAGCTTCTTGCGGCAACATAGATTATCATTGGTACATATACATTCATGATACCCAGCGTACAAGTACTACTGTCTTTATAAGCTAATCCTCTCCCACATGCTCCTTTCAACGCCGCGCAGGATGCCCAGAAAGTGATCGTACAGATGCAAGCGCGCCCTATCCCGTCTTCGCAAACTTGACACTCTTCCTCCTCTCCCGTCCGCCGGGGCTGCTGCTCAGAATACCCTCCCTGGCCCCGCTGGACTTGCCCAGCACCTCCCTCGCCATGCCCACGGCCCTGCTTTGCGGGACGCTGTCGCCCGCGTCGCGGACGCCAGAGTGCCGGGGGCTGCTGACGCCGGAGTTGGCGGCCGAGACGGCCCGGGACAGCTCCTCGCGGCTGGTGGCGGTTTCGGAGCGGTACCTGCCCGGCAGGCAGGCGTGTCCGCAGCCGTCGAGAGGACAGCACCCCGAGCTGAACTTGGCCGTGAGCTCGGCGGCTGACGAGGTCGAGGGGTCGGGGCTGTGCCAGGCTTGCAGGCACGAGGCGTGTCCGCCGTGGGCGCAGGCGGGACAGTACCACCACCCGCTCAGGGCTTCTTCTTCAACATCGCCGCCGACGATGGGGTTGAAAGTCGCAGGCTCCGGGTCTCGGTGGCCGCAGACCGCGCAGGGCGCCATGTTCGCTTTGCAGCGTTCGCACGTCCATACGCTAGCCTTGGGATCCTGCGGGTCGAGCTCCCTGGGTTTGTGACAGTTGGAGCACGACAGCGAGATTTTGACGTCTCGCTGCGCCGGGCCGAAGATGGATGTGTAGTTCTCGCCCCAGGAGGGGAGGCCGTCGGGCCAACCCCTGACGCAGACGTTGCGGAGGAGGGTTGCTTCGACGAAGAGGCCCATCGTTGAGAGGCGGGAGTGGTGTTGGCGGAGGATGGCTGTGGCTTGGTAGGTGTCGATCACAGATGGCGGGACGAGGGGTTTCAGCAACAAGACTATCGCTGAGGCGTTCAGCGCGGACGTCCGCGACTCAAACTCCAGAGCGCGAGTGAGAAGCGTATAAGGGTCCAGCGCGGGTATAGGGTCGTTGGTCGGCGACGACAAGAGGGGCATGGGATAGGGAGCATCTTCTGGCCAGGGGAGGTAGTCCGTCTCGATTGTCAATGGATTAGGGTCGACGTAAGGATGGGGCTTCGTCGGCGACGACATGGGCTCGGCTTGCGGCTGTTGTGGTGTTGGTGGTTCAGGTGGGAACTTCGGTTCCGGCGTGTTGTCCTCGTGGTCGTCAGTCCCAGCGGATTGGTATGACGATTGCTGCGAGGGGTAGCTCTCCTCGGAGGGTTGCGTTGTCTGGGAAATCATGAAAACATCTTCTGGAGATTCTACTGCCGGGACATGTCTTCTCGGCTCAGGTTGCCGCTCCTCGCGTAGTTCTTCCCCGCGGATTCTGGAATGGTACTCGGAGTCCTCGCTGGCTTTGGAGTCTTCCGACCTCAGGTTCGGCCGGCGAGGGCTGCCCTTTGCCGGAGACGCGGAGTTTTGATTCTTCGTGCCCTCCGATATCGAGAACATCTGGCCGTAGCTCTCATTCGAGTCATGCCGGGACACGCGTCTGCGAGGTTGCCGTCCGTCGGCCATGGGAACGTCAATCGCGTGCGCGAGGGCCTCCATGTCGTAAAAGTCGTAGCCCTCGGTGCTCGATTTCTGGGTTCCCTCGCTATCCTCGCTCGTGAAAGAGATTGGGGTCGACTCGAGGCGCTTGCGAGGTTCGGGCATGTGATCGTGAATGCTCGGGCCTATGCTAAAGGATTCGGGCTCCTCGATGGGCGTGAGCATCTTTCTGCCATTGTGGTAAGCATGATCTACGTGATCAACCCCACGATCTGCTGGTCGAGCGATTGGGGTTGGCACGTTTGAAGTGCTGTCAATATCAGACAGAAGCGACCTTCCTAGAAAGCGTTCTTGCGTCGATGATCGTCGTGGGGTGTTCTCACCGCGAGTTCGAGATCCAGACCGGCCATTCTTAAGCTGCTGGTGCCGCGAAACCCGTTTCTCGAGATGATACTGCGCCCGACGTTCAAGGAGCAAGCCCATCGCGAAGGACAGAATGCGCCATGTCTGTGCGAGGCGGAACAACCTAGCCTTCTCCGCAGCTCGAGCGTACTGCTCCATGATGAGGGCAACCCGATCCAGAAGAGGCTTCCCCCCTTCAACGTATGGGAGCTCCCTCGTCAATGTCTCCAAGTACACGCTCGAGAGGTACTGGTACACCGGCACTGTCTTTGCAGCGGGTATATGCCCGAAAGCCATGGCTTGCTGTAGCTTGAACGGACCAGTAGCCTTGAGCGCGTCTTCCAAGCCCAAGACCTGCTTCCCGTCTTCAATGCTTTGAAATGTAGGAGGAGTGGTGCTCATGGCTGTCCGGCCACTGGGGCGTCGCTTGTGCATTCTTCTCCTGGGTGCGAGGAACGTTCCAACTACATCTTCCTCTGAATCGCTGCGGCTCACGCTCAACCCTTGGTTCTGAGGGCTGGACGCGTAGCTCCTCGGTCCATCAGACTGCATCAGGACACTCGATCTCGGCCGCGGTGGCTGCGTTCTCTCGTCCAGGAACATCAATACATCGCCCCTCGGCGAGAAATCCATGGCCGAAGTCGACTGCCGATCCATGGCTCTTGGAGCGTATGCCATATCACATTGGTTGAACATCCCGTCCTGTCCAACTGTCCAAAGCATGTCCTGATCCTGCCATGACAGCGCGCTCGGCGAGCTCTGGAATCGCTCCACCTCTTTATACGGCATTGTCGGCCTGGCTATATCATAAAGATGCACTGCCGACGTCCCGTATCTCCGGACGCTATTGTCGTCATAGCTGACGGCGACCTGTGCGACCCTTCTGCCCTGGGCTGTAGCGCTCCACACTCCAGGTCTCCAAGCCACTGCTGCCACTGGGGCAGGCGTTGAGATGGTCCATTTGGGCTTCTGTCTCCTATCAGCTTCCCGCCCGGTTTCCCAAATATGCAGCTTGCAGTCCGACCCAGCACTGATCAGGTGCTGCCCGTCCGGGTGCCAGGCTATCCCCGTGCATGCCTTCTCGTGCGCGTTGATCCGAAGCAGCGGCTTCGAGGGCTGCCGTACATCCCACTTCAGAACCACCCCGGATTCCGTACACGCAGCCATTTCGTGTCCGACCTGTGGCGACCATTTGACCTGTCGGATCGAATCGATGCATCGCAGAGCTGCAAAACGCTGTCTAAACGTGACGAAGCCCTGTCGTGTGTGGATCGCGTTGGCCGTATCGAAGCAGCGGACCATGCCATCTTGCCCGCCCGATAAAAGCCAGCTCTTCAAATGGGGATTTACGTCCAACGTATTGACCTGCCTAGAGTCGTCCTGAACATGGACTATGTCATGACCCTCTGAGGCCCCTGCGCCGAGCCTCGCGACATCGTACGCAAAGATCCTGCCATTTGCACATGCCGTGAACACCATGTTATTCCCATGCCACTTGACATCGCGTATGTTCAATTGGTCCGCCACCGAATTGGCTTTGGGTCCGGCTACTCCTCCGGCTGCGATCCTGGCCCTCACATCAACGCCTTCGCTGAACTTGAAGTCGGTGCCGCTCGGGTCGTCGACGACGATGGTCTTGAGGATGTGCGGCCCGCCTAAGGCGACACTCCGTCGGTCGGGCGAGACATCGAGGCAGGAGATCGGCACGCCCGCGGCGTAAACAGCGTCCTGGGCTTTGGAGGGTCGGTATGTCGCGGGGATGGTGGACGCGCCGTGGGTGGCCGTGGTTGACAAGCTGGAGGGGTCGGACGGGGAGGTAGAGTCCGGCAGCGGGCGGCCGAGGAGCTTGCGCATGATGGCGGAGTCACGATTGTACATTTATAAGGAGCGGAACATGCGCCGAGGCGCCAGTCAGGGCGGTGGGCGCATTGGTGGTGATGGCCGTGGGTGGTGAGGTCGGTGGTGATGCAGTTGGAGGGTCAGAGTGCGCTACGCGACGTGGAGCTGCACTATAACTTGAGCGTAGCTCCTGCGACCTCTAAGGTACTCAATACGTCGTCACAGCACCCCAAGCGTACCATTTACTCAATTTGATTAAGCTTCTCGACTCAATTAAGGTAGAACGTCAGCAGCACGAATGTCGGGGTCCTCTACAATAGTTACGGTCTCGATCACCTTTTTCTCGGTCGGGTAATCCTTCGACAATCGCCCAGCAAATGCACTTCTCAACCACGCCAGAGCCGCGGGCCTACAAGCATGACTCTGACCGCCGTGGTCCGGGTGAGTATTCCTCTGATACAGTACATGCGCTCCTCCCTCGCAGTACTTGTCTACCAACTTGTCGACAGGGCCGATCAAGGCGACTTCATCCTTGATGGCGTGGTACACGAACACCGGCATCTGCGGCACTCCTTGCTGACCCAGGGACCAGTTCGGATCTAACGCTGCTTTGATTGCTGGCAGCTCCAGGATCCTCTCGCCCTCGTAAAAGTAGTTCCACATGTCGTCCCCCTCGAAGACCTCGAGAGCGTGCTCGAGACCCATTTCTTCCGCAGCGAGAAAGCGCTCTTTGGTCTCAGGCTTGAGCTGTTCGATGACTGCTGCTCGGGCTTCGGGATAGACTTTGGTCGTGCCCAGGAGCGCAAGCGCGACGAGGCCTGCGTAGTGGCTTTTGCTGGCTGCAAACATTGCAGTCCTGATGTCGGCGGCTGGTCCGCCCAAAGCCAGACCAGCCAGGTCCAGCTCAGGGGCATACTTGACTTGCAGCTCAGCTGCGAAGCCCGATGCCAATGCACCTCCCGAGAACCCCCAGAGGCAGATCTTGGGGTCTTTGCTCAGGCCGAGATCCGACTTCAAAACTGCCCTGATCGAGTCCAGAGTTGCATAGCCTTGCCCGATTTCTGCACCGAATGCCGCCTTGGGCCCTTCATGATCCGGAACGTTCACCCACCACCCTTCACTCAAGGCACCCGTTAGAGCGGGGTTCTTGTATTCGTAGTAGATCCAGCTCGGGCTTTTATCGACGTTGGCGGTGTTGTACGGTATCTGATGGGACAGGAGCGCCTTGCCGTTGGCCTGCTGGGGCACAAAGACTGTAGTCACGGCCCAAGACGGGTTATGAACCGCATCTGTGGTGCTGTAGAGGATTTGGTACGCCAGTGCGGCTCCAACCGCAGCAGCTAGGGGAGGGTTTGTACGAAGACGGAGGATGGCCCCTGGAGTGGCCAGTGAAGCGTCCTGTGGCAGTGTGTACCAAGGATCCTTAGACGGTGGGACAGGCTCAGTTACGACGTCCATGCTTGCTGTGTTGATGAAGTACCAAGTTGCGTGAACGGCGAGACAGGTCCGATGCGGAGATGTTATAGACCTCTAAGCTGGAGTCGTTTCGGAGGTGGTCAGCCCCAAATCTCGGGGTAGCATCCCCGCGAGTCAGGAGGGAAGTGGTGCGCGATTGCATGGTCAATCCACAGCACCACCACGGCATGCGCTGCGAGTGGTCGTGTGATACGACTCACGACCGAAAGTTGTCTTGTTCGCCGATGCTTGCCTATATAATTGCGGGACCAATCGGGGTTGTAAAAGCGCTAGACCGAAATGGAGGGGAGTAGTTCGGCACCGGGACTGTGTAGTCAGGCGTTGGGGGTTGAATTGTAGTTTGACCCCAGACTAGCAGCAGCCGAGAGGGTCCTTCACGGGTACATCGGCAAGCAGCCATGGTCGCAAGAGAGACCAAGCCAAAGTAGCTAGACAGCCTTGAGGTGCTTCCAGCTTATCATGTGTCTCGAAGCCAGTCTATGCTGTTGCTGTAAGGGTGCGTGTCGCGTCTGCAAGACCATAGTTCAAGTGTTAAAGGGCCCCAAACGAATGCTTGACTCACTTGTAACAGATCCCTCCCCATACAATATGTTTCGAATGTTCGTATCCGTGCCCTTAGGGCAAATTTTGGCAGCGTGGGGAAGTCATTAGAAATCCAGAGCCCGCAAATGCGGCCCAAATAGCGCATCCTCGTGAACATAACAGCGATTGCACTAGTCGCACTCTTCTTGGTCCGCGTATGCACCGTTATATTTCCGAACAGAACTGCTCAATGATGCAATTGGAGAATATGCCCAATTTGTGCCCTGGTTGGAGATTGCCAAAGCCTCGCAAGGGGACCCCTTCTTGCGCCATTGACTCGTCTCTCTGAGGAGCATCTGACAGAAAACAAGAACTTTTCCGAAGACCCTTAACAAGATCTAATTTTTTGAAATTGATTATATGTGATGTGGCAAGTACGATTGAGCCTTCGAACAGAAGGCTCAATTGCTGCTTGCTGCACTTGCACTATACGCTCCCGTCATGAGTTCGGTCGTTAGAATCCTACCACCAGTACTAAGTTTCAAGCGTCAGGAGTGTTCCCAACGTGACTGAGTCTTTCACCCGCTCCGTACCTGCTTTGTGCCCTTACTTTTAACCTTCCGCCTCTGGAACGTCGCTCTCGCTCCGGTCTCTATCAACTGCGACCTCTTCATATCGAGGCCTCCCATTGTCACACTCTCTATTTGAACACCATCATGACTCAAGAAACCCCAAACAGTAGTCATTGAAGAGTCGTCTTTCATATTCCTTGGAACGAATCATCTTTAAACCCAACGTCTTCATCGTCTGATCTTGGTGCCACGCCGTCGATTTCACTGCCGGCGGAATTCAGCAATCCGAGTTTCAGGGCACAAGCCGCAGAGCACAACTGCACGTTGCATATGACTGCCCACCAACTCCCTCAAACGCCGCTTCGCTTCCAGATTGTAAATCTTGCCAAGAAATCCAAGGCGAAGTAGCGTTCGCGAGAGCTCAGGCACGCACGCTCGCTCGCTGACTTGCCAGATTCCCTGATCAGTATATTCCGGAAAGTTCACATTCAAGGGAGACAATATCAACTCCTCGACGGCTTATGAGGGCATGAAAATTGCTGCTCCTGCGCAGTTTACGCAAACGATGTCTTTTTGGTCGTCTAATAGTGAGGAGAAGCCCGTGTATCCTCGAGATACCAGTTCCCATACGGATGACGAGTGGACGGGCCGCAACGACCCCAGAACTACCATTGCATTCATCCTCGCAGATGAGTCCGGTATCAGCGACAGCAATGGTCAGGAGGAGATAGATCACTTTGGCGCCTATTCACATGTTAGACGGGGAGTCCTTGTTGACGGCATTTTGACACAGAGAGAACGTTCCCCGGCAACTAAGAATTGTGAAGACCAAAGATCTCGCAACGAGACAGCAAGCATGCATGGCCTCAGTGATCCCGATATAGAGATGGCTGGGGATGTAGGGGTCTTCACCGGTGATCAATCCCTTCCAGGGGAACATCGACATGACGAAAAATGCATCGTGGCGCCGTCCGTGACGAACATTTGCAGGCCGCCAAAAAGGGCCATTAACAGTTCGGAAGGATCTCTCCCCGATATGGCAAAGAGAGTGAAGCTGGAAGAGCATGTCGAGGAGACTGCATCGGCTGCAAGCCCTGTCGCGACAGCAAGCGACGAAGAGACACCGTCGACCGCAGAAAAAGCTGTGATGCGACATTTGGAAATACAGGAGAGCGATTTCTTTGTCGTGGATGAATATGCATATAGGAACGCGACACCATGTTGGGCCACAGCCAACGTCAATGGCTGTAGTCAATATCCACGAACCCAGAAGAGTTTCCGGGACTTGACACAGACCACTCTCAGCGTTGAGCGAAGTACGACAAGACCATCCGCAGACGTATGCAATAAGACTGCAGAAGATTTGGCTGTCGTCGCTGTACAGGCTGGCGCACAGGAGAATTGCGATTGGCGTTGCCGTGAGGCGTATGAATGGGATCCCCAGACGCAAAGTGTGACTGAGGCCGATAGGGAGCTTAGACACCACGAAGAGGTTCTCTCAGGCTGCCTCAAACTGATAGAGGAATGTCGCAGGGTGGGAACCCTCACCGCGGCAGTCGCGGATGAGTTGGCACAAATGTATTATCTCGCTCGGCTTCATGTGCGCCGTAAGGCGAAGACTGTGAGATGCCTTATACCACGGACCTTGGCATACCTCTGAGTCAATGTGCTAATTACATGTAGGATCCCAAGAAGTCTCCTGCTTCCCTCGAAAAGGCAGCTACATTCTGGTCGCGCCGAGAAGCCAAGTGGCAGGCTACGGGGGAGAGCCTGCACAAGGCCGATCCTGACTTCGAGCCCAAAGAGCTGGCCGCGCCGAGACCTGAGGCTCATCAGGAAGCTCCTCAATCCAGAGCTTCAGCTACTAGACTTCCTGACCAAAATTCACCACCGTTAAGCCAAACCTAGGGAAAGGGTCGCTCGCGCAGCCCAAGGACATCGCGAGGCATGTGATGTCAGAGTTCCTACTCCAGGAACGGCGGAGGGACGACGGCACTCTGAGAGGGAGCTCACTCCACAATATCAAGAACTATTTGTTCAGTATTGTGAGCAATTGTGCGAATCGAAACCGCAGCCTGGTATGCGACCGCGTAGGCAGCGAGGTCCATTACGATCCATGACCAAGACAGGAACACGACAAGAGGTAAGTGGCCAACTTCCTCTTCTAAGGATTGCTACTAACTACTTAGGAGATTGGCTAGAGGCCGTCGGTGTACAAGTAACCGGTTCATAGTGTGAGACGACACTGAGCTCCGGACTAGGCGTCGCAGAGTTGCAGTGGCAGACATCCTTCGTTCGATAGGCCCCGGTGTCTGAGGGGTGATGAAAACCAAGGGGAAACTGTGGCACCTGCAACGCGAGCTGCTTAGAAGGAGGGCTGCTGGGCAGGCTATAGATGGTTTGGTATGGATGTCTTGTTGAACATCTCCGCCATCCATAGTCTACGTGGTCGACAGCGCATACTCAGCAGCGTTGGGGTTAGCTGGGTTCGAGAATCGATATCTTTAATTTCAGTCCACGTCTCCGCAAATAACGTTGGGACAATTCCTAGTCCGGCGTGTAGCCTACATGAAACTCACGAATGCTTGGGACCCCAGTTGCTGATGAGTGGGGTCGATATAACGAACGTAGTAAATGAAGCACAAGCTTGCCTGATTCGAATGACCGCTCCGGTCTATGGTCTCGTGTCGCTACAAAATGCCTTTCCTTAACCCGCCCAAACGCCAGAAATGCATGCCCACGTTCACGTCGTCTCTACATCGTACATCTTCCCGCCCTGAAGCATCACAGCTCCCGATCTAGGTCGGGAAGCTCAAACTTCCATCTCCTCGGCTGCACGGGCAGGCCGATCCAGAACTGGTAGAACCTCTTGCTCTCGCTACAGATGATGTCCCACCTGTCCAGAGTCAGCGATGTGTTCCTTTCTCGGGATACCTCGGTGGGCTTTCGGAATGTGACTTACAGAGTTGCGGGAAACCTGACCCAGCTCTTGATCACGATCGTGACGGCCAGCTTGATCCTTCTCAGCTCTTGGTTGAAGTGCTCCCCGATGGAAGCGTTGCGCGGGAGGCGCTTCCTCTTGAGCTTGATAAACTCCTTCATTTCCTCTCCGGGCTCGTCCTTCTGCTCGATCATGGGGTCGGCTACGAGGTCCTCGTCGTGGAGACCGTCTGCGAGCATGGTCCTGAACTTGCTGATTGAGTTCAGGCTCTCGCTCAACCTTGCGTGCGTGTTGAACAGGGCGACCAGCTCCGTGCGCTTGAGGGAGGGGATGTCGTCGGAGTTGTTGTCGAACTCGAAGAGCACCTTGAGTGCGGTGCCGTAGCCAGCGGTCTGGACCTTGCCCCAAAGACGGCACTTGTCACATCCCACGCAGTCCATAAGGCGCGAGATGTTGCGGAAGCGGTTGCGGAAGTCCTCCTTCAAGCTTGGGCCCTCACCGTTCACGAACATGAGACCCTCGTTGAAAAGTTGCGGGGCTGAGGCCGCACCTTCTGTGACGGCCAGGACCTTGGCACGCGTGGCGGCATCTTCGGTCGGGTCGCCGGTGCAGAAGGTATAGTCTGCTGAAGACTGCAGAAAGGGCCCCAACTTGGCAATGGCGCGGGTGACCATGGCGTAGTTGAAGTAGAGGTTGCTGATGCGGTCGGGATGGGCGTGGAGCCTGCTCTCGTAGCACGCCAGGTTGGGCTGCCACTGGCCCGTCGACTGGTTGAGGAAGTCGTAGCACAGATGGGCGCTGATGCTGGCATGCATGCCGCTGACGACGCGGTAGAATACACGCTTCTCGAGGCACTCGTCGTCGGCGGTGACGCCGGCTAGAGGGTCATCCGGATGGGTCAAGCGCTGATGTTCCCAAACCTTCCGGAAGTCGTGCTCTGCGGCGCCGAAATTGGAGGTAGAGCCGACGTCTGCCGAGTGCGGGAACGAGCTTCTTTGGAAGCAGTTCTCGCGGTAGATGGCGTCCCAGACCTGCGCAGCGCCCTCACCCCCGTAGCCGGTGAAACGCTCAGGGTTGGCCAGAAGGGAGACGTAGTCACCCTTGGAGCCAGCGCTCTCGTCCTCGGGAACACAGTAGTCCCGTTCGTCGCACTCGTCGTCGTACTCAAACACGCAGCTCTCGCCCACATTCTCGCCCAGCTTTCCCTGGAGCGGCCTCTCCGGGTGAGCCTTCTGCGCACTCCGCCCGGGGTGCTTTGCCAAAGGGCCCTCCAGCTTACCGAGCTCGCTCGCCCTCCAGACCTCCGGGATGTCGTCCTCATTATCCAGCGTGTCGACGGCGCAGGCGATGTTGCCGCACACGCCGCCCTCGTCATCCCAGAAGGGACATCGCTTGTTAAACAGATTGAGGCGGTAGTGGCTGAAGAAATCGGTGGTGCGGACGAGGGAGTCGACGGACGGCTTGACGCGAGCGTTGAGGCGGTCGAGGGTTGCGTAGGAGGCGCAGGCGTCGGTGACGGTGGACTGCGGAGAGATGGCGCAGGAATCAGCGTCACAGGCGACGAGGGGCGACCACAGGGCGAAGAGCGAGAGGTAGAAGAGGCGGCTGGCCGACTTCATGGCGACGGGGTGGTGGTGCTTGCGCCGGCAAGCCTGCGGTTTGGGGATTTGTCAGGCTGGTTGTCGAAGTTTGCGAGTCGGGGAGGAAGAAGCGGGAGTTGGGTTTAGGAAAAGCAACGGCAGCAACGGTTCTACAAAGACGTTGGTGCGAAGAAAAGGTAGAAAAGCCAAGCGTGAGAGGCAAAAGTCAAAAGCCAACGCAAAAGAAGCCACGTTGGATGTCGGACGTTGATGGACCGGAGGATCGGAGCGCTGATGTAACTGCCTTTTCGGAGGATGGACTTTGTCTCGACTGGCCGCCCAAAGGGGAAAGGTGGCCTCATGGGTGGTCAGGGTCTGTCGATCGCCCAGTGGCCTGATTGAGCGGAATGTCACCCTCTATTCACGTCACATCACTTCCAGTAGCTGCCGAGTCTGTTCCTGTCTGCCTTCGGGCATCTCGTTCCATCGTTGGCATCCGACCTGGCCATTCGGGTCTGGACCGGTGACTGCTGACGACAGTATAGGATTCTTGGGCCACACGCTATCGATTCGGGGTCTCGCTTCATGTGGGGTGCTGTCTCTGCAGTGTTTTGACGCCTTGGCACTCGGGACTTGCATTGGGTGCAGAGCTGGAGATTTGTTTTGATTGAGATCGATGTCTCGTGGTCTGACATGTCTTTCTACACGCGTCGCAGCTAGCCCAACAGCAGCGGCACCGGCCAGGTGCAGCAACGAGTTCGACATCTTGGCTCCCGTCCCCAACATCTAGGTATATCCATGCCATGGCCAGTCAGATGACGCCGCACCGTCTAGTAGGTTCCGTCGCCGGGCGAACCCTCTCGCCCCCAGCCTCCGTCGGTCATAAACGTAAATCATAGCTGTCCCTGATCGTCCTCATCCTTCCTTCACTGGGGTGGCTGGTAGTTCAGCGGGCGCCTGTGAGCGTCAGCAATGGGATCAAGCCGCCACGGCTGGCGAGTTGCGGGCACCTACTTGAAGAGCAAAATGTGCGGCTCCGGCTCATGCACCTCGTAGTGCTCCCACCCCAAGCTCTGCGTGATGCCGATCGCCCGCCACTCCTCCTCCCACAGCAGCTTGAGCGTTCCCTTGCCCTGGTCGTGGTACTCGCGCGGGATGGCCTTGAGCATGGCCTTGGGCAGCTGCACGTGCCGGTACTCGTACTCGGAGTCCGAATAGCGGTTGGAGTAGTGGATGCTGTCGATGAACTCGTCGAGGCGGGCGCGTTCGCTGTCGGAGAGGGGACGCGGACGGGCGTTGCGGCGTTCGTAGTCGATATCCATGGCCGCTGCTTGTGTGGTCTTGACTCGGATGCGCCAGGACAGCGCGCAAACACAGAGTGGAAAGGTTGGCGAGGAGAGCGGTTGGGGGGGCCGAGAATACAGTGCCCGTGTGGACTGTCGCGGGGCACGTGCGGGGCGCTTTCGCTCAAGGTCTCCTCTTCTGAAACGTGCGAAAGCGACTGTCGATGGTTCTTGCGCGGTTACGCGATGCAATGGCAAAGAGCGATGGAAGCGTCGCGGTTGTCGGGCGCTGTTATGATGCTCGGTGCGGGCGCGGACCAGGACGAGGCAGCTGGAGAGTCGGTGGTGGTTGTGCCTGCAAATTCCGTGGCGGGCCACCACCACCACCACCACTTCGGATCGCCGGTGTAAACAAACCGGGCGCCCCACCTGAGCTGCCGTCCTTGATTCAGGTACGCCGCCGCCTCACCTCATCTCACCGCGTGAGGCGGCTGGAACGCCTCGTGTGGCTTCACGTTCATTGTCATTGCCGTCCGTTATCTGGGCTCGTCGCATCTCACAACACTTGAACTCGGTCCGCAAACATGGGAGTAAGTGCTCAGGGCTGTTTGACGAATGAGGCACATGACTTGGAGGAACCGCAGAGAATCTAACATCGCCTTGCGGCGCGAGACTATCACTCAATCTGCTGCCTTTTGTCACCTTGGTAGTACTATACTCCGTACACTGCGAATCTTTGTTATGCTGCTACTGCAGCCTGAGAGTCGTGATCCCGATGCAGCCTTAGCTTGATAACACAGTAAGTCCACACATTTCGCTACTAGTCTAGTCGGGTGAGGATTCCCACGAAAATCGGAAGCGCAACGCCTACGATGGCTTACGATGCCCCCTCCTCTTCCTCGACCAGGTAGAACCATTCAGGGATCTCTTTGATGAGGCTCCACATGTATTTCTCCAACTTGACCGCACATTTGGTGTATACCGTGGATGCGTCGTTGTACTGGCGACAATTCTTAAAGATGAGCTTAAGATCCGCGACAAAGTCACTGGGGGTGGCATAGGAGTCTTGCATCAACCTGTCCTCCATCGTCGACAGGTCCATTGGTGACGTGATGGCATTGTAGTAGTCAGGGACCTCATCCCTGTTGACAGGGACGGTGAAAGGCCAGGCTTGTTTGTGGTTTTGCATCTGGTACAAGAATCGTCGAAGCTCGTTGAAATGGGGACCGCGGCGTGGTTCTCGTGATAATTGGTCCATGTCTGGGCTCCATCCGGTGGCCCGGATTGCAGGGATCGAGAGCGGATCTATCGGGGTGATGGCACCGTCGGCCCACTGTTGTGGTGGTGGATGGACGGCGTGACTGTTGCTCAAGGTTCGAATCTTGGCCAGTATAGTTTCCTTCTGCTTGAGCAGCATCCGACCAATCTCCAAATACCGTATCCTGGGAACCATCGAGCATTGCATAAGGGTCCCCCCTTCGTAATCCTTGATGTAGCCCATCCATATTGATTTCTCGAGGGTGATCTCCTTGGTAAATCCTTGCTTCTGGAAGTATCCCGTGGCATAGTTGTCTGCGTAAGTGAGGAAGTGCATCACGGGAGAGGTGGCCTTGACGTAGTCCTTGAGATGAGCCATTATATGCGCACCATATCCCTTGACCTGCTGATCGGAGGAGATGGCACAGAATACAATCTCGGCAAACTTACGGGCGGAGAATGCTCGAAAGGTTATGCCGCCAATAATCTCAAGGGGGTGTTTGACTATTGCGACGGAGGTGTGGTTTCGATCGTAAACGAGTCGCGCAATGTAGTCCTTGGGCATCTTGGGAAGTTGCTTCTGGAAGAGGCATTTCAGACCGGTCAGAACTACCAGGTTTTCCCTGTCGCCGTCGTTATTGACCACCCGTAGTTCGATTTCGCCATCGCGTTCTTCGATCACAGCAGGCTGCAAACACATCATTCGTCAGACCGTATCATGAGATTTGCAAGGGGGGTACGGGACCTTGTCCGCAAAAGGTATCCTCTTCAAAGAAGGCAGAGGGTCTGGGTCTTTCGGGGTCCCGGGGGATCTCTTGATCCTCTTAGAGTCGTGTGTTATGCTCATCCCCAGGTCGTCAGGAGAACTCCGCTTCGGTGGCAGATGTGCCCCTTCGGTTGGACCCCGACGCGGCGCCTGGTCGGTCATCTCCGTGGGTGGAAATGCTGCTAAGCTTGAAGTAGCGATCGTAAGAGTAGAGGCTGTAGCAGTGATCGTGCACTGCTACTACTATAGTATTACGATATCTAGTAACTTACTGGCACTAGTGCAACGAGTGGAGCAGTGAATTATTGCAAGTTACAGTTGCCCGCGCGCTATGGCCACGGTCCAACACCCTTGGGTTGGTCATACATCCCACGTGACTAGCACTGCTTATATAACTACCTTACTAGGCGCCAATTATGCTTTTGAGGAATTGCTATTGCCAGTGACAACGTCAGAAGGGCTTAGTCGCGATTTGTTTTCTGGCATTTGATTTGTGGTGACTATAACTCCCTTTTGTCCTGGGCTCTGAAACGCTATGTGGTTGCCTCACCAGCGACATGAACACTCGACCGTGAAACCAAGTGCTGCATATAGCCTCGAAGGCGATCGTTTCTTGCGAGTTCATTCAATCCGTGAGCTCGGTGAAGTTTTTGTAGGCGTTGAAATAAGGGTTAGTCCATTGGTCCCCTTTGCCGAGGATCGTGGTGAGCGTGACGAGGTCTTCAAGAAGTTGCTCATGCTTCCAAACTAGTCAAAGGGGATCTTTTCAGACGCCATGTTGCTGAGTGCTCTATCAAAATCCCAGATAAAGGGACTGGGGCTTACCGCTGGGGGGTTTCGGCGTGTAATTTGGGGGTTTCTCAACACCCGCCCTTCCTTGATGTTGATACTGAGAAGTCAGAGAAGACGTGGCATTGAGAGAACACTTGCGAGAGTTTCCATCGTCTTTTTCACTGCTTAAGAGTCAAAGTACCAGGGA
This sequence comes from Sordariomycetes sp. S80-01Y, assembly GCA_037042185.1. Classification (NCBI taxonomy): domain Eukaryota; kingdom Fungi; phylum Ascomycota; class Sordariomycetes; species Sordariomycetes sp. S80-01Y. Next base: position 2,993,827 of record JAXQJY010000027.1, on the reverse strand, counting down.
ATGCGCGGCAACGAGGGTAAGGTCATTTGTCTGGGCGAGGCGCTTCACCCGCGCCGTGGACACCGTAAGGCTGGCGACTACCCTGCGGCATCGACATACTGACTCCACAATCCACCTTAGCACGTTCACGAAGACCTTACAGTAGTATTCATATCTCAGCATTCTCAATCTTCATGCTTCGTACCCAAGATATCTCAAGCATGGAACTCATTGCCCTCTTTGATGATTCATAGCCTTCACGGCCTCGCTCTCACTCGGAGCTGTAGCTGGCGAAACCTCCTTTTTGACCCTCATTCTTCCCCATGCTTATGAGGAAGACGTGCGTAAAATATACTCCCATTCCAGACATCAGCGAACCAATGATACTGTATGCAAAGCCCGACAAAAGAGACCCGAACACCAAGTATAGTACAATAAAATCCATCCAGCACACCTCGTCTCCTCTAGCCTAGCGGCACCCGCCATGAGCACTACCGGCCTATTGCTCGGCTGGCTGAGCGTTTCGGCCGTCCTTCTTCCTCAAACTGCCAAGCCTCCTTCTGATGCCATCGCCCAGCTTCTTCCTCCCCGTCGTGTTGCTCCTCTGCATGCCCTCATCCCGGTCTCCATCCAGCCCCGGGTCGTACGCCCCGTTGCTCAAACTCCTGTGCCTCGCCATCCCGCGCATCTCCATATCACCCTCCCGGGCATTCGGGTGCAGGAGCGTCGCCTTCTTGGCCTTCTGGTCGCGCTCATACGTGTAGCTCGGCTCTCCCTTGCCCTTGTAGTCGTTGGGGTGGTATTTGATGCCATCCCAGCGCTTGTAGGCACCGCCCTGGGCGTCCGGCTCGCGCATCAGGTCAGCGCCCTCTTCGTAGTTCATCACGTGCCCGCCGAGATCGCGATCACCGACGGGTACCGTCGCGGTGCCTTGGAGGGGCACATGCTTCCTGAGCGAGTCTTGGACGAACTCCCTGGGCGTAGCGCGGAGGGCTTCGGCGTTGGAATCCTTGACGGCTTCGAGGGGTGAGTACTTCTTGTTGATGTTCCTGCTCGCCAGCACCGCCTCGTAAGGCCCGTCGTGGTGGTACGGTCCGCCGATGGTGTCGAGCGCATCGATGGTGTCGGTGTGGCTGGAGCCGCGCTTGTGCCTCGAGGCCGAGCGGTTCGCGACCTTGGTTTCCTTCTTGATCACGTCCAGCGGCCGCTCACCCTGCCATCGCGGCTGCAGGCTCGAGCTGCGCACATGGCCCTGGTTGCTCGTGCTTCGCGCGCGGGACGAAGATGCTTGGGCGGCATTGCTGTTGGGTGTCGCGGCGGAGCTTGATCGCTGCCGGGAGGAGCCGCCGGCGTGGGAGATGGCGATGCGCGGGGTGCCGCTGGGGGAGGTATCGTGGAAGGGGTTCTTGCTGCTCGATTGGCCGGAGCGGGAGCCGGACTGTCTGGGCTCGGCGATGGGCTCGTCGAGGATGGAGGAGAAGGGATTTGAGGGGTGGAAGGAGTTGGTGGACGTGCGGGAGGGCGCCTTGTCCGCGGCCATGGTGGGTGGGTGGGCTTGTTTCTAGGAGGCTTGTAAGTATGGCGGTCCCAGTTGAAGCAAAAGTAAGGGGAGCGATGGAAGTGATGGAAACGAGTACACTCTGGAGAAGGGATGACGGAAGCAAAGAAAAGGAGCTGGTGGTGCGGCGAGGCTAGAAAAGATCAGGTTGCGACGCGCGGAGCGGGCTGGACGGAGCGGGAGGGCGGTGACGCAACCGCATCCGGCGATCCATCAGGGCTGGTCATGACTCGGAAGTGATGGCATGGGCCCGGACGACGGGTCCGAAGCGTCTTGGAAGCAAAAACTTGAGGGTCGCGTAGGGTCGATGAGATTTGCATCGCAGCTGGTGTCTTCACTCACGTTGGTCTTGGTAGTCGATGGTCGCTGAGTCGGTGAGACAGTGTAAGTCGTTGCGCGGTGCCTCGGAGTCACTCAGGCTCGGTTGGGTCTATGCGCCAGAGGTCGTGCAGCCTGCGCTTTATCTCGAAGGATGGCAAGACTAATTGGAGCTTCTCGATCAAGTCCCCAACGAGTCTGGAAATAGACAATTGAAGGCGGTCAGGGGACGGCAGACATGTGGGAGCCCATTCTCTATATACCTTAGCTACCTTATCCGCGCTGTAGCACCCAACCCCATCCCGTGCCCTCTGCATCTGCATCTGCAGCTGCGCAACCACCTCACCTGAGCCACCGCAGCGCAGCCTTCACTATTAGCGCACCGCAGCTTCCGAGGGGGATCTTCGCCCTCCATAACCAACGATATAAAGCCGCGCGCCATGGAATCCGAAACTCGTGCTGGGCCTTTCTTCTGGGGATTGACAGCTTTGGTGCCCGAAGACCCCTGCATGCGTGCGCGTCACTGGACACTGAGCCACGCTGCCAGGGAGGGGCGCCGAAGCCAAGGCCAAAGTCTATTTGTGCTCCGGAAAGTCAATTCACAGATAGGAGCCGCCCGGGTACGAGTCGTGGCATTCGATACGTGTTGCGCAACCTGGCGAGCGCTTCTTGATGAGGCTCTGCGGTGTAATTAGAAGAGGAGCAGGGACTCACATGTGTGTGTTGGTGGAGGGGCCGTGTAAGTGAGGCTCTCCAACTCCGAGTCTGGATGGTGCGACTGGCAGAGCCTAAGGGTCTGTCTGACGTCACTCGCCCACTTCGCCCGATGCAGTTCAGTTCCCATCAGTGTAAATCAGGCACAGGTTACTTTTGATTAAACAGCGCAATCCTCTTCAAGACCCTTGTTTCGAAAGCATTTGAGACCCCTTTCAGGTCTCGCTCGCGTGCTCTGGGGTCCCAGATCAGATCCTGCGTGTTATTGGTGCATCCTGCAGCCTCACGCACTTGCCCGCCTGACCGAGCTCCATCATCGACACCATCGCGGGTCCATCGGTCGACCCTTGACATCGGAACCCCCCAGGACCTCCCCATTCGAATGCACATGCCCTCGGCAAACCAAATATTCCCGCAGCGACCCCTATGAACATGACTTGAATCTCTGCTTCAGCAAGACCCGGCCCTTGGACAGTGAAGGGGAGAAGACACTTCCCAGGTTGAGGGGCGTTCTCATCGTGGAGCCATCGCACGAGATCTCGATCCCTCCCCAGGGACAGCTGACGGCTGGTGGCCCGGTTGGCTGAAACCTCACCTCACCTCACCGACTGCTGGGGAAAATTTCCCTCTCGTCCTTCGCACGCGCCGCTCGCACCACACGCCTCGCCAGCAACCGGGCAGTACACGATGCCCAGCTGATTGCTGCTCGGCAGCTGTCCACTTCCTCCGGCCGACCTCGCTCATTCGACGAGGGCAGCAAACATGGGTGGGCTGGTAGAGTATTCCGACTCTGCCTCTGGGTCTGAAAGCGTGGACGAGGGCCCGCCCAGGAAGAGGACCAAGGGCGACGACGATGCTGACGGCCATGGGCCTGACGGCGTAGATGGAGCCCACGGGAAGGCCAAGGGCCCGGCGGACGATCTACCGCCGCTGCCGTCCACCTTTCACGACTTGTACGCCTCCAGCGTGAGGCAGAGCACGAGCGATGATCCAAGTCTTCATCAAGGCCGCAAGCGAGGAACGCCGCACGTCGTCGGCAAGTGGCCTAGTCACGTCTATGTCGAGTGTATGTGCCTCGACTCTTCCCCTTCCTCCCGTGCCAGAGGCTGACGAAGACGCAGGGAATCCGACCAACCACCAGCACGACGTGCTCAACGCTTTGCTGCAGGACGTCGAAAAGGAACTCGAGGGCAGCTTCGAGCTGCACAAGTTCCTGACCTCAGACCTCGGCGCCCCTCTGCCCCTGCATATCTCCCTGTCCCGGCCCCTCAGCCTCAGCACCGCCGACAAGGACTCCTTCTTCGACCGCCTGAACAGCTCCCTGCAGACGAGCGGCATCGCCCCCTTCAAGGTCGTCCCGCGCGGCCTGGGATGGTACAAGTCCCCGGACTCCGACCGGACCTTCCTCATCATCCGCGTCACGGCTCACAACGCCTCCGCGAACGACATGACGGCGCCCAACCCGGAGCTGCTGGCTTTGCTCAAGCGCTGCAACACGGTCGCTGCAACCTTCAACGAGAAGCCGCTGTACCAGCAGACGCGCAACGAGCCCGTCGGCTCCGCCTTTCACGTCTCCGTGGCGTGGAGCTTTGGCCTGCCCGGCGACGAGGCGAGCCTGCGCAGCCTCAAGGTCTTGAAGACGAAGCGCTTCAGCGAGGTGAGGAGCTGGGAGATCGACGTCAGCGCCGTCAAGGTCAAGATTGGGAACGTGGTGCATCATGTGCCGTTGCAGGGGAGGAAGATGGCAGGGGAGAGCAGCGTTTTTGAGCGGTGAAGCCTCCCTGGCCCAGGACGGTGAGAAAAGGAGGCGGGATGGCTGTAATGGCCGATATATTGACGGTTTGACGATGCGATGAGTGATGACATCTATTCTGACGACGTTGAATACTTTTAATTCTCGTACATAGTTGATCCGCAAGCGGCTTAGCGGCCTGTCTTGCCTTAATGGACTGCAATACGAATACAATGCTTCACTTCTAACCCCCCAAAAGATGCTACGTCGTGGTGGTTAAACAGAAACCTTGCCCTCTGATTGTATTGTAGAAAACGTCCAAGTGACCCTAGAAATACGCCAGCCCGCTCCACCCAACCACTCCCTCCAACTCCGCCCTCATCTCCCCCAGCCCGTCGAAGCCGCTCTTGCCGGCAATCTCCATCTTCTTCACGCTGCCGAGCTCGTTCCACCGCGCCAGAACGCTGGCGTCCACGATGGTGGCGCTGCGGCCCGCCTGGCTGTCGACGCCCACGTTCCTGCCCCCGTGGCCGCTCTGGCGGTAGGCCTTTGTGTTCAGGCCCGCGTACGACGGCAGGACGGAGAGGAGCTGCGTCGTGAGGGACAGCAGGCGGCGGTGCGTGGGCTCGGCGAGCGTCGTCACGCAGGAGAGCGCGCCCGAGGGCGAGGTCAGCAGGAGGGTGTGAGGTGGGTAGTCGGGGGGCGGTGAGTTGGGGGGCAGGGTGCGTGGCAGGAGGTGTGTGTTGGTCGGGATGTTGGGAGTGAGGGTGAAGGAGGTCTTGTGGAGGAGCAGGTTGCCTTGTAGCGACTTGGGGTCTGGGCGATGTTAGCGGGGGTCTTATTAGGGATCAGGGGGGTGGCTCACGTTCGGGATTGAACTCGAGGATGTGCATCTCACCCTCAGCGTCAATGGCTACAACGCTTAGATCTTCACCGTACGGCAAGAAGTCCGCTACCAGGATGGGCACCCTGCTTCCGCTCTTGCCCAGCACCTTGAACGTGTAGGGCTCCTCCGTGTATCCGGCGAACCAAACGCCCTTGAACGCATCCGCCAGCAGGCAGAGTCCCGTCCTCGGCAGCGCCCGCGCAGAGGCGACGTGACAGTTCATGTCCAGGAAAGCGACGGGCAGGAGAGAGCCGTCTTCTTTCAGACCGCGGACCATGGACTTCTGCCCCTGCGCAACAAGCATGAGGCCTTGCGTACCAATCTCGGACAGGGCCGTCACGCCGCCGCGGGGTATGTCTTCCTTAGCGACAAGCTTCAGACGACGGTTGGTTTCGGGATGTCCAGGTTCCGGGATGACGGATACGATATCAAGCACCTGTATACGGCCCTTGGTGGGCAGATCCTCGCCCTTGGATAGCGACGTGCCAACTGTGATCAACATGCGGCGCTCGCGGGTCTCTTCCGAGATTTCGAGGTGCAGGGCCTTCATCGACTCGATTGTCTCCGAAGATTCCATATCCATGCTGTTGATCGGCGTCCAGGTTGTCGGGTTGATGAGCTTGACGACGCCGCGAGGCATCGTCGGTGCGAAAGTGAGCGTTTCCTTCGCCCACTCTTTGTGGTAGTCGTCATCCCGCGGCAGCTCGAAGGGCTCGTTGACGATGCAGCCTGCGACGTAAGATTCCGAAGGACGATGGTAGGCAATATGCCTAGCTTCGATATCCAGTGGGATCTTCTTGACGGAGATGCCAAGCGTGAAGTCGGTGTTCGGGGGCAGCTCAGTCACACGCGCCACGCCGAGCGAGTCGGCGTAGATGAAGCCATGGTCGCAGCCCTCGGTGTGGAAGGAGGACATGCCCCTGACCCCAAGCCCTTGGAGGCCGATGACGCGTGGTATTGACTGCGCTGATTTCAAAATGAAAGCTGGCGCTGGCCCGGGGAGGAAGACCGTGCGGTAACCGTGAATGTTGGTACATGGCCGTAGATAAACGTAGCGATCCACCGGCAGGTCATCCTCCTCTTCTTCGTTGTTGCGTTTTGGCGGAGCCGTTCGGGCGATGACGGAATTTGGTGATTTCTTGAAGTGAAGAGAAGTTGTGAGGTCGGATGAGCTGTGGCGGACGGGCTCGTAGATGGTGATATCGTTGGAGGCGTGACGGAGGATGAGGTAAGGCGATTGAGAGACGCTGTCGCCCAGGTTCGTGACCAGGAGCTCGTTGAGGGATTCGCGAGATGTACCTTTACGGGTCGTGTAGTCCGACGAAAGCCACGGCGGGACGTAAGAGAGACCTTCGGCCACGTAGACTGGCTTCGACAGGTCAGACAGAGAGTACATGTGCAAGGCCCCAGTGGTGCTCAGGAGGAACATCATGATGGCGTCGTTGTTTTCCCCTTTTGTTTCTTGGAAGATGCCGGCAGTATCCTTGTAGAGACAACCGGAACTCCACTTCGTCGAGGAGAGAGGGCCCTCGGGCTTTTCCACCTCTTCCATCTCGTTGTGTTTGTCGATAGAGGCGACAAAGACGCTGCCGTCGTCGCGAATCAAAAGCAAGTACGGGTCTGCTATGCTCGCGCTGAGGGCTCTGGGCTCAGCTCCAGTCTCCTCGTCCAGCATGGGCAGGATTTGAGCGAGGCCAAGGTCCCCATCGTAGATCCTCACCTCCGACTTCAGAACCTGGATAATCCTGGCTTGGTTGCCCATGACCCCTGCCTCAACCGTAAAGCCAGCAGCAGGCTCAAACTCAGTCTCCTTGATACCCTCAAACCCAGCAGCTGTCAGGGCGTAGACATCCGAGGTCTCGTACCCGTCAATGTCCACCTTGGCGACGATCATGTACTTGTCATACTGGCTAGAGGGGTCGTACTGCTCTCCTGATATCGCGTTGGCCGCCTTCGCCGCTTTCGACAGGGGCTTTTTAACGCACATCGTCCAGAAACCTCGTGCCTCAGGGAACTCAAAGCGGCCGATGACTTTGGGCTGGATCTCGCGGTTGATGACAGCCACTGAACCAGCTTTGCCTTTCCCAACGGCGCACGTCAGCTCAAGGTTAGCTGTGACACCTTGAGCCAGCTGCGCTTCTTCACTGTCGGCGACGAAGGTGGGCTTGCCGCAGGTGCTATCCAGTATGGGTGCTAAGCTGAGGAGCCGGTCGTGGATGCGGAAGGTCAAGTCGCCTGCTTTTGTATTGCCGTTCGCAGAGGGCTTGACAGTCTCCGAGTCGCCGCCGTACAGGTCGTCGTCCTCTTCCATGTCGTCCAATCCCAAATCGTCAACATCGTCCGCCAGATCGGGATCCAGTAACCGTTTCTTACGCCTCTCTTGCCCTTGTTTCCTTGACCAACCCAAGACCAGCCCGTCGTTTGATTCGCTGCCCACAAAGAAGGCAGTCTTCCCCACTCTTGAAATGCACGAAACTCCAGTCTTCACCAGCTCGCCGCCACAATCTTTGCTGATCATCTTAACGCTAAGACCCGAGACAGTTCGACCGTCCACGTGGAGGTCCAACAGAGCTAGCCGTCCATCGTTCAAGATGATCAAAAGCTCACCGGTCTCCATCGAAAGCGGCTCAATTGTACATCCTTCCAACCTCAACCCCAGGTCGGCCTGATCGGCGAGTGTAAATGAGGTGACCTGTTTCGTCATTGGGTTGACAGCCACGCCATTGGGTTTACCTGACTGATCCACATGGATAAGCTCATTCTCACCAACCAACAAGGCACCCCCAACCGGAGCTGGTAGCGCGATCACCTTGAACAGGTCCCTCGGCAGGTCAGTCACTGACAGAATCGTCGTCGAAGCCTTCTGCTGCAGGTCCAACGTAAAGACCTTGTAAGACAGATAGTCCTTCATACCTAGACTCGCAGACTTAGGTGTGGCACCGCTCAGGATACCAAACGTTGGCTCGCGATACTCATGCAAGAACACAACATCTACTGGATGGAGCAAGGTCGGATCGAGCAATGGCAGTCGGAGGACGAATGAGGGTAAGTATGCCGGCTCCTCGCTCTCTCCGGACTCCTTCTCCCCATTTGTACCCTTGTCTGCAGCTGTTGGACGCGGACCGTCAAGGTCTTCGTCCCAGTCCTGCATGTCGAGATCCTCGCTGGCCTGCTTGAAGGGCAGGATCGCAAGGTTACGCGAGCCGAACTTGAAGGCCGCGCATCGACTACCGGGGTCGGCTGTCAGGTAATTGACATAGTCTCCAAGCGGAAGCTCCCATGGCGCAGCAGGCAAATCATCTTTCTCGTAGTAATGGAGGGACAGCGTTTCGAGGGTCTGAAGTTGGGGGTCCCATTCAGTCAGGGCAAGCTTTGCGGCCTTGTACGCTATCAAGAGAGCTTCACCCCCGGAAGCTGTATGCTCAAGCTTCAGTCTCGCCAATCCAATGATTGTTCCCGCCAACGGTATTTCCGCCACCAGAACGAGCTTGTTTCGTAGTCGGTTGTCTTGCCGCACGACCGTCGCCTCTCCGCCCAGGAATGAGCTCTCGACGCCCGTGTCATCGTTCGCTTGCGGTTCGAATTTGACCTGGGTCGAGGTAGCATTGGTGTCTTTCTGCGCATCAAGCTCGGCGGGGACGGTCTTTGTGGTGAAGATCTGGAGCAAGGACCCCTTTGCGACAACCAAGTTGTTGGCGTCTGGGGCGGTCAATGGCAGGCTCAAGGAGTGGGAGACGGCAGTCGGAGCCGCGAGCTCAGTGTAGGCCTGCATCTTTGCTTCACCATGCCGCCTGTCGTGGGAGGAATTGCCTTGCGACAGCTGGGGATAGGTAAGTATTTGGAGGTGGAATGGAGAGGTCGAAAACTGACAATGTAGGCGGATCAACGCGATGCCGCGTCTCTAATTGAGCCCTGCCGTGAGGATATTGATTCTCGGTCTGAGGCGGTGCAGCGTGAGACATGATTGGGCGACACTGGGGCACGAGCAGATCTCCCCGCGCTAACCTATAAGGGATAGCTGCGACGAGCTCATTGCGTCAGACTCGAAACCTGAATTCCATTGCCGCCCTCAAACGAGCTCCAGCTTCTTCTCCAAACAAACAACCCTCGAGCTCTCCGAGGTCACTAAGCCGACCAACAGAGAGATCCCCAACACCGCCATCATGGCCGACGCCGGCCTCATACAGACCAGTCTCATCTGGGTCGCCTACGCCATTGCTATCGGCCTCTGCCTCGTCGCCGCCATCGTCACAACATTCACCTGGCAGACCCCCCGCGAACGCTCTGCTATCGTCAGCGTCGTCGCCATCATCAGTTTGACTGCTCTCTTGGCGACAGTGTTGCTTCTTCCCGTTGACATCGCCCTTGTATCGGCTACGGCTTCGAGTTCGTCGGGTTCGAAGAAGGATTGGGCGACCCCGGAACGAGTGGACAAGATCTTGTTGACGCTCAAGATTGTCTACTACTGTCTCTACACCTTTGACGCGTTGCTGTGTCTCTTGGTTATTCCCTTTGCGTACTTCTGGTATGAGGAGTACGACGAGATTGAGTTTGAGGAGGAGGGAAGGACATGGACGAGCAGGTTGTGGTCTGCGGCTAAGTACACGCTCTTCTTCGTGGCTTTAGTGGTGGTCCTCTTTCTGCTGGGTTTTTTCGTGCCAGCGGCCGGGGATATCGACGATGGGAATTGGGATTTGGACTATTACAAGAAACTCATCTCCCAGAACCACGGCGAGAAGGCTCTCACCTTTTCGCTGGGTCTGCTGGTGACGCTGGGCACGTTGCTGTATGTGGTCTACACCGGTGCTGGTCTGGCTCTGCTGCCAGTGTCCTTCATCAAGTCAGCCCCGGCGATCTCTGCACCTCAGTTGTCTGCCACAACCGCCACCCAGCTTGAGCAGAATCGCGAACGCCAGCGCCAGATCGAGATGCGCAACGCTGGCCGACAGGACGAAATGCCACGCAAAGACCGCCGCGAACTCGATGCTTTGGTCAGGGAAGAACAAACTCTCGTCCGCAGAGAACGTCTCGCCGCTGAAGCACAGGGTGAAGGGCGCAGTAAGCTGTACCAAGCATGGCTCAAACTCTGCGCTCTTCTCCGACCGGTGAAGATGCTGGGTGGGATCCTGCTCCTCGCTCTGTCTGTTCTCATCTGGGTCTCTATGCTCATCACCGCCATCGACAAGGCCAAGAACTCGGTCTGCAAGCAGAAGTGCGGTTACATCCTGGGCAAGATCCACGTCTTCCAGCCGCTCAACTGGATCTTTATCAAGACCGCGACCGTCTTCCCGGTCGACTACGTCCTCATGGCGTTGCTCATTTTGTTGCTTTTCGGTAGCTCCATCACCGGTGTGGCAACCGTGGGCATTCGTTTCCTCTGGGTTAAGATCTTCCAGATCCGGCGCGGACGTACTGCTCCGCAGGCGCTGCTCATGGCCACCGTCATGCTGGCCTTGATGATCTTGGCTATCAACTACGCCGTGGCCATGCTCATCGCTCCGCAGTACTCCATCTACGGGACACAAACTTTCTGCACCAACAAGCCCGAGTATCCTGGCGAACAGCCCGACTGCAGCAAACACTCTGACATGATCCGCCCCTGCTCCGAATCGTTCAAGTATAAACACGCTAAGGATGTCTGCACGCCATCGGTCATGTCGACGTTCCTCAACCGCATTACCATCACATGGCCGTTCTTCGGAGCTATCGACTTCTGGGCGCAATTTGCTTTCCTGGCAGTTTTCCTCATTGTGTTGATCACGGCAATCATCCGGACGCCGCAGGTCAACATGGCTGAGATTGACGAGGATGCTGAGTATGACGAGCAGGAGAGTCTTTTGGCTTCGACAGGACGGAGGTTTGGCGCGACGTGGCAGGATGTTACCGGAAGAGGCAAGTCCAAGGGTGGGAACGGAAACAACAGGACTGGAGAGGGTTCGAACACCGTCTAAGTATGCCATAGGACGGGGCAATTTTGCATGGCTCGGAGAACAGGACAGGAAATACACGGGAATGGAGTTGTGTGGATTTGATTTTGCATTTGCTCGATCTGGAACATTAACGTATAATCAGCTCGCTATAGCCGAGAGATGTCTGTAACTCTTACAGCGATAGAATGAGTTTTCTCGGCATTGAATTTTACGCTCCTACAGCCACTTTCTTCTCTTTCCTATCCTTCTTCCCAAACTGCACGGCCTTGTGACTTCTATCATCAAACGCCGCCGCCGGCCCGACGTGCATCTCGTGCCAACACCTCACACAGTACGGCTCGCCCTTCTCCTCACAGCCGAGACACAGCAGCGTGGCGTCAGCGAGACAGACGGTGCACCAGGATTCGACGTCGTCGTCCGTGTAGTTCGTTCTAGACTCCAAACGCTTCGGCCCCTTCGCAGGTTTATTGATGGGAACGTCAGGGAGAGACATCTCCTCCGAAGGTGCTCGTAAAGCGGATAAGCGAGCCGTGATGTCGTCCATGTCTGACGGTCCACGTGAGTCTGCCGGACCGTCCGGGACATCCGGTAGGGAGAGATCTGGAAGGGGTCCCTCGTCGTCGTCCTGGTTATCGGGCGGCTCGGGTGATGACTTGGGCGATGGGTTGTCCTTCTCCAGCTCAATCTCATCTCTGAACCTGGCTATCACATCGTCGACTTCTTTCTGCATGTGCTCGCCGTCCGAGTTGTCCTCGTCTTCCTTTTCTCTGTCATCGTCTCTTTGTTGGTTTTTGGGGATCGCGTCTGCCAGTTGCTCGAGCAAAGCCCTGACCTGCGCGTCGTCTGGTTCATGGCGGGCTGTGGTGAAAGACTCCTCTGCTGGTATGTCGGCAAGCATGTCTTCCAAATCTTTGTCCGAGGTCTGGAACAAATCATCGGTCTCTTCGGATTTGGCCCCTTGTTGCGTCGACCTCGCCAGAGATGGCCCGGAACCGCCTCCTCTGCCCGCAGCATTTCCCTCCCTCAGTTTTCGTAGCTTTTCAGAGAGATCATCCCCTTGACTTGTACTGCTCTGAGGCTTCTCGTCTATTTTTGAAGCGACGTTCCCCTTGTCTAAGGGTGCCTGCACTGAAGGAGAAGCGCTGCCCTCCCGCAGAACCTTCAATCTCTCACTCAATTTGTCATCCCGGGTGGGCGTTTTCTTCCTCTCGATAACGTCAACTTCAACCCTGGAACATGGTCAGCATCTGCTAGAGCCATGAGCATTTCAATATCGCACTTTACTGGGGCGTCCCGCCCTGTGGTCGAGCTTGGGGAGGAGCTGGCGCCACGGAGGGCTTGCAGACGGTCGAGGAGGGATTTGTCTACTTCGTTTGGCATCTCTGTCCAGGCCCTCTCGAGCGCAACAGAAGCTTAGGGAGTCCTTGATCACAATATGCGAAAACAATGCGACGTCGTATCGGACGGTGTTTCGATAGAGCAGGCGGGATGGTGAGGTTAGGTTCCTGCCAAGTGAGTGAAGTGGGGTTATCACCATCTTGACGACGCGTCCAGCTTCTGCGCCTCCCTACTGCTACTGAGTAGATATTTTACCAGTCCAGCATCTTCTCGGCTGTCTCAACAAACACGGTCACGATACTCAAGGTGAGTTTCATATGAGACCTGCAATTGCAGAAGCCATCATGAGTATCTTTGATGAGCATCGCCGGAGAGATGACTGCGGGCGATGGCCGGCTGTTGCCCGACCCCATTCAACTAGCACCTTGAAGACACCTTGAAGAAACGCGACCACGGAACACGGCCGGAAGAAGTCACCACGTGAAGAAGTCGCAGCCTTGTCTATGGTGTTATTAAAGGCTACCACTCAGAGCAACAAGTCGCGAGATCCAGAGCACGCACTTGCGGCACCGTTGTGCTCGTTCAAGGCCATCCCAGGTGCTATCGAAATCGCGAGCGACGTCACCGGCAAAGCCCAGGATCGGGCATAGAGACTCAGACGGTGTCGCCGCATTGCAATCATCAAGACAGCCGTTTCTACGAAGAGCAAAGTTCACGATACCCCAGTGCGGAGGATCAACCCCATTAGCTCTGCTGACAGCTAAGACGGTCCCCCCAGATGCTAGCGCTCACCAGTTGGCATCATCCCGTCCAGAGACGCAGACCGAAGCGTCTGGCACGACTTCGGCAGTTGGATTCATTGGCTCACCGTAGCCATTCCCTAAGAAGGATGCTAATTTCACAGCTTTTTAAGCTCAAAATTGGCATCGGGGGCCCGAAGCGCTGTCACTAGTCGAAGGAGCGCCAGGGCTTCAGCGCCAAGGATCGACCTGGGTCTGGAGAAGAACGTTGGCCAGAAATCAACAATGACGACACCAGCTCATCCCACGGTAGACAGTCGATGAGACATGCAGCTTTGCATGGCAAGAATGGACGGCAAAAGTACTTTGCGGGCGTCAAAAGCATCAACCAACAGGCAGAAACACACTTTACGTCGACCCGATCATTATCGAGATGTCGAAGGGTCTTCTGCCAAGGTGTCAACTACGTCTCTGGGCGCCAAAGTCTCCGAACATCGCCAGATCCTGGCAGCCACGCTGCAGGTATGTCTATCAAACTACCAACGTCGGCGAGTCACCGCACGAGGCCGCCCATCGAGCCCGCACGATCTGCTCCGGCGTCTGCACGGCGCGGAGTCGAGCGATCCCACGGCCCCCCACATCCCCTTGTGCTCTGATGGTCGACTCGACGTACTCCATGGACACTGCAAAGACACGGATGAAGCGGCACGTTGCACGGTTCATGCGCCGCAGGAATCCTCGATCTTCTAGGTCTCTGACGACATTTTTCGATGACCGTGAGCTGTTGCGGGCCTCGGCGTTTCTCCAGACCAGCGGGTTGACTTCGGCGTGTAAGTCGTTACGCCGGAGAAGGACCACGCGACCACGCGAAACTTTATTCTTGTTGTCTGGATGCACAGAGCCGAGAAGCCACCAAAGCCCCTGGGCAATGAGGGACGATTGTTGAATACAGTTGACCCGACCAGAGAGCCGCATCCTTGGCGGTCACGATGCTTTCACCGCAGGCCTCCCAACACCACTGATTTAGCGGCTAGATCGCCCTCTCGTCATTGCTGCAGGCGGCCTCGCGCTACACACCACCAAAGGAGCAAAGCCTGGTCCAAAGGAGAGGCGATCATGTCTTACATTGATCTGCATCTGGCTTTGCGTTGCGCCTGCTCACCGGCAATTTGACGCTGGTCCAGCCTGCGGCCCCTGCCGTATGATGGTTGGCCTTCGTAGCCTATGGTAGCGTGATGTCACGGTGGACTTCGAGGTCGTCTGGGGATGTGCAGGACGTTTTAGAGCTCCGCAAACCCCAAGAAGCTTAAATACAAGTCTAAAGCCAGATCAACTTTATTCAGTGGTCACCCTGAGCCGGCACTCTACTCCTTCCCGCAAGATCTCTTGTGTATCCTGGGGCTTTTACCTCTTTCAGTCCCATTTCCAATTTTTTTTCTCTTATGAGTTCCGGACTGCATTCTAAGCCCGAGATTTACACAAGGTATTTACATCATGGCCCAAGCCGAATCCCCTATCTCCGAGTCCTCGGGCAGCAAGACAATGTCCCCAGAGCCCGGTGCTCTACAACAGGAGCATGCGCCTGCTACTGCTGGACGACCTTCTGTTGCTCCCAATATGGAGAAGGTCCATGGCGACAAGGTTGAGATCCGTGAAGATGACTGCTACGACGAGCTGGGCTTTAGATTTCCTTCGCTCAAGAAGTGGTACATCATTACCGTCGTCTTCTGGGTCCAGGTATGCTGTCACGGTCCCGGGCCAAGAACGTATTAGACTGACCCTGTCTCAGGTCTACATGAACTTCAATACCTCCATCTACAATAATGGCGCCCATGGCATGGCTGAGGAGTTTGGCGTCAGTGACCAGGTCGCCAAGATTGGTTCCGCCATCTTCCTCATCATGTACGCCTTCGGCTGCGAGCTTTGGGCGCCGTGGTCCGAGGAGTTTGGTCGCAAGCCCGTCTTACAGGCCAGCATGACCCTCGTCAATATCTTCCAGCTACCCGTTGCTTTGGCTCCCAACATGGGTGCTGTTATTGCTGGGCGTGCTCTCGGTGGTTTGTCTACCGCTGGAGGTTCGGTCACCTTGGGCATGGTTGCAGATCTTTGGGAGCCCGAGAACCAGCAGTATGCCGTGGCATATGTTGTGTTTTCATCTGTTGGCGGCTCCATTCTCGGTCCCATTTTTGGTGGGTTTCTTGAGAAGTACGCCAACTGGAGGTCTGTACCCTTCGTCCCCTGTTAAGAACCAAGAGCTGACCTGAGCAGATGGTGCATCTGGATTCAACTCATCCTGGGCGGTCTCGTCCAACTCATTCATCTCTTCACGGTCCCCGAAACCCGTTCTACGATCCTGATGAACAAGGTGGCCAAGCGCCGCCGCGAGCAGAACGGCGAAAATATCTGGGGCCCCGATGAGGTTCATCCCTTCAAGGAGCGCTTCAGTGCCAAGGAGATTCTGGTCACCTGGATCCGTCCATTCCGCATGTTCTTGACTGAGCCCATCGTCCTCATTCTGTCCCTTCTCTCCGGTTTCGCCGATGCTCTGATCTTCATGTTCATCCACTCCTTCGCTCTCGTCTACGAGGGTGTTTGGGGTTTCGGCTACATCGAGATCGGCCTCGCCTTCCTTCCGATTCTCATCTCATACTTCCTCGCCTGGTTCCTGTTCATTCCCGCGTTCAAGCGCAATGAGAGAGCCCGTGAGAAGAACCCAAACGATGAGCGCACTCAGTACGAGTCCCGCCTGTGGATGCTGCTTTGGACCGCCCCATGCCTGCCCATCGGTCTTCTCGGCTTCGCTCTTGTCGTCGGCTACGAGGTCCACTGGATCGCCTCCATGATTTTCGCTGCAGTGGTCGGTATCTCGAACTACGCCATCTACATGGCCACGATTGACTACATGATCTGCGCCTACGGACCTTACTCGGCCTCAGCGACCGGCGGCAACGGCTGGGCGCGCGACTTCCTCGCGGGCGTCCTAGTGTTGCCCAGTAAGCCGTTTTTCACCAACATCGGCCCCGAGGGTGCCGTTTCGTTCAGGAACGCGAGTCTCATTCTCTTTGGAATTAGTGTGCCGCTTGTGGCGAGTGTGTATCTGATCTACTGGAAGGGCCCCGTTATGAGGAAGAAGAGTGCCTTTGCGCAGCAGTTGGCCGGAGCAAAGGAGGAGGCCGTCGCTGAGGGCAGACGCCCAAGCTTAGCGTACAGTCAGCACGAGAGGAGGAGGAGCAGTGCGTTTCCGGGACAGTTGACTCCCGGGGATGTGAGTGACGGTCAGGCGAGGAGGCGATCGTCTAGGCCCATGTACTAATGGATTCAACATGGCCTTGTCCACTTTGGCTAGTATTTCCTAATTTCAGAAGTAATGTTCCTCAGACAGGCTTCGTGGTATCTGTTCGGATGCCGACGTTGGCGTTTCAGATCATTGTTACAGTATACCCGATGTGTTAGCTCTTATGATATACAATACCGTAGCCCGATAAAAGTACCTTAAGAAACAACCGCGACGGCTTCTTTCAAGTCTGTTCGATTAAAAATTTCTTGCTGAATATGGTATAGCTGGATGCGGCGCCGACAAACGGTGTCACTTGCGGACAGGACTTGGAGACATGACAACAAGAGCCCATACGAGGGAGGTCTCGGATCCAAAGTTGCGGTTGCAGCACTCAAACGATGGAACAGTTCTCGGTTCCATTTTAGATCGTAGTTTCAGATCAGAGCCCTCCCGAGGACAAAGTCAAGCATCCAAGGCATATCGCTTGCTTTTCCTCTGACTGCGCGTGTATGCCTCGAGTCAGCAGCTTGTCGGGCGCACTGGCGTAAGCCTCTGCTGACGACGGGATGTTGGCTGGCAGAATGCTGAAGGACTATCCAATCAGGATTATCGAATTCATGGGATCGGATAGATAATGATTATAGTGCGCCGTTTCATGACCGGATCTCTTGCTGCAGGACGTAACTGCGCTGCCGCCAGCATGGTTGGAGCAGGGCTGGTCTCACGTCCCTTCGAGTAATCTTCAGAGCCTGTCTTGTTGGCGTAATGAATCATATTTCACCATCGAACATATTCCCTGCGCCTGGTGGGAACTCCCAGTCCGCCTCGGCAGACTCGCCTAGATCATGATATGCGCCCAGTCCGTCCCCGCAATCCCGTCCGTGGTAATCCTCATTACAGGGTCCGCCTTCAAAGAAAGAAAATGTTTCGTATGACCCACTTGTCACTTAGAGAACATGGTGAGGGGAGATTTTTGAATCTTTGTCGGCCAGAAGGCATCTTCCGTGCGCGATGCCTAGAGCTCGCGCAAGGCAGTTCAGGCCTGATGGCCGCTGGGGGAAATAGGAGCCCCGGCAGCTTTCGACGTTTGAGCTCGGAGACGGAACATCTGATACTTGCTACGCTCTCGAATACCTTTCGCCAGTTCGGCTCGTAAGTTTAGCATTCATAGACGAAGTGCCATCTTAACAACGTAGCCGCTAAGGCAGCTCCATTGCCGCAGGCCAAGACCACATCGGAAGGCCATCGCACATTATGCCCAAAGGAGGAGCACTCCGGACTTTCCGGTATGTTGATGCCGTGTGGGTGATATCTCCAATACAGTAAATGTCAGGTACTCAAAAGGAGTGGTCAAGGGAGACTCAGCCTCAGGCGTTCTGTCCCTGATGCAAGCTCAGGCGAGCTCGAGACAATCCTAGGGAAAGGTTCGCTTGAAACCTGCCGATCTCAAAGCAGCGAACTTTGAAACTGTCAGCGGAATGCAAGGACTAAGTTCGCTAGGTGGGAGTTCCCCCGTCAGATCCGCACGAGGCTCTCCGCAAGGCATGGCGAAGCGACGTTCCGCTTCCAGGGTTCCGCAGCACAGCCACCACGTCTCATTGGGAGACATGGAGGGTTTGTTGCAGGAAGAAAGGTGCATTTGCGGGGGAGACATGCAGGGAGGTTGGTTCAGAGTATTCGGAATATCAATCATTGGAACTTTTGTACGGAAAATCAACCACGGGAAGAGTAGACCGACTGTGCAAGATGGGTGATGAGCGACCTGGCCGTTGGGCGTGTAAGTCGGTGCAGGGAACCATACAGGGCTGGAGTGAGGTACGTTTGGGGCAGAGGCTCGTGAGACCTCTTTTCCAATATGACTCTGGACCCGAAGCTAAGACGCATTGTCTAGTGTTCGTGCAAACTCGTCACGGAAGCATCTTGATTGCATCGAACATCGAGTTGGATCTGGGCATGAATGCGCCGCAGACTTGAAGTCCCAGACGTCATGAGGCTTGGCGCAAAATGGGATCGCCACTAGAGCCGCAGCTGTGCTTCTAGAAAGCCCGTGGAACACAGCAGCTAAGTAAATAGGCAGCAATTAAGTTGAGCTTGCAAGGCTCAGCGTTATTTGAAGATGATTTAGCGGATCGACGAGCAGATCATTCGTGTGCCTTGGGCGAGGGTTATTTCTGCAAACTCCGGCTGGACTCCAGTAAGGCGCACTTGGGTTATGGACTCTCAGTGTCATGCGTGGGAGCGCGATGCTCGTGGTGAAACCCCACTGGATCCATTGAACTGGGGCACGGGTTCCGGGGGCTGCATCTTTAACGTTAAGTCAGAAAGTCAGGTTCTGCTGGGCGCAGCTGGCCTTACAAATGATTGCGTCTGACGCGAGCTCTGTGCTGCTTGAAACCTCTCCGCAAGCACACTCGAAATGACAATTACCACACGACGGCAATTGACAGCTGGCGGCTGCAGTTCCAGTGGTTACAGGGCATCACCACCGTCATCGACAGCGCAAACAGCCCCGGAGATCGGCCCCTACCCTTTTCGTCCGTGATCTCACAGGCGCATCCTGTGGACCCTTGTCAGTTGCCACATCCCGCCCAGCCTGAAGCGACCTTCGCGCCTTGCCATCAGCCAATCACCAGCCCCTCCCTAACGCGACTGAGCGTCATAGCCGCACAGACACTGCCTCACACACCTGTTTGCTGTTAGCGGTCAGGCCCCTGCCACCAGGCGCATCTTCCAAATTTCCCCCG
This sequence comes from Sordariomycetes sp. S80-01Y, assembly GCA_037042185.1. NCBI lineage: Eukaryota > Fungi > Ascomycota > Sordariomycetes > Sordariomycetes sp. S80-01Y. Next base: position 2,974,611 of record JAXQJY010000027.1, on the reverse strand, counting down.
GGGATAAGACCACCACATCCCGCCGCATACCTTCTCGACATCCTCTTCCCGACATCATCAAACCCGACCCAACACTTCTCTGATTAACACGACGTCGACCAAGACGTCTTTATCTTTGCTGCACCATACATCCCGCACTTATCGCAAAGAACGCTCAACACCACACATAATGAAACTCGACCTCGCCGTCGTTACCTCTCTACTCCTGACCTCTGTCTCAGCCAATGCCGTCCCACAACAAGAGCGCCGCCATGTCGTGCGCGTAGATGGCGAGCCCCAGCAAGCACCCCCGGTAGAAGACTCAACCTTCGACCTCTGGAAGCGCAGGGGCGGCGGTGGAGGTGGCGGCAGAGGCGGAGGTGGTGGTGGTGGTGGTTCCCGAGGAGGTATGCAAATCCTAAAGTTCCCACGAATGCCCCCTTTCGGACCTCGGGTGGTTCGCAAGGCGGGCGGCGGAGCGGTTCAAATCGTAGTTACAATGACAAAAGCTTACCAATGAAACTAGGTTCTTCCGGCGGCGGTTCACGAGGAGGCAGTGGCGGTAGCCCCCCCTCGAACTCGCGATTCCCCAACACGAAATCTGGTTCAACGACAGGGGGATACTCGGCACGAGGTTCTGGTCCTCAACCCCGTTTCCTCGGCGGCACTGTTTACGGTGGAGGCGCAAAGGTCCCCTACGCAGCTGGAAAGGCAACACCGAGCGGCGTCCGGGCGCGGGGCCCTCTATCTGGCCCTGCCTTGGCTTTCTGGCCTGCAGGTGCTCTGTTCCTCGGCGGCGCGTACATGTACGGTCCCTACGGCTACCACTACCGCTACCACAACGAAACCTCGGATGAGGATGAGGACCGCGAGATCATTTGCGGATGCGCCGAGGACAGCGTGTGCATGTGCGACGAGATCGAGGATGACGACTTCTGGGAGGAGTTGATCGGCGACGGCGACTACGACAAGCTGAACAAGACTCTAGTCGATGTTTCTGAGGTTAACGGCACCACCACCATCTTGGTCAATGGTACTCTGCCCAAGGGAACGACGGTCGAGAGCGGCGACGAAGATGACTACGCTGAGTACCTCACCAACGCTGCCAACACTGCGCTCCAGACATTGGGTCTCTGGCCCGCGATTGGTGCCGTTGCTGGTGTTGTTATGATGGTATAAAGAGTCGCCGGGCTGCAGCGCGCATGATGACTATTATTACCACGCGAAGCCATCCTGTATATTGGGCTAGATCAAGTACATATGACGAGGGGTTAGGAAGGATAGACATGGGATACCCTTGAGACTGTTAATGAGTACTTCTTTTCAACGTATCATGATTTATTGGGCACCCCAGAACAGCGTGTAAGAAATAATGGTGGAGAGGAAGAACGAAATGATGTACCACGCTATCCACTGACGGAAGCATAGGTTGAACGTGTTCCCTGTGACCATGGCGTGAAGATGTCGTCCTGTGAGGGAGGTGGTACAACCTCTGTTTGAATCCTACCCGGAAGCAAGAGCCTGCAACACCCGGTTTGATGCAAAGGCTCGTGAAACACCAGCGTACCTCAAGCAGCTGGGGCCTCCGATGCATCAATTCACTCAACTATAAAATGTTGCCCTTTATCGGGGGCTCTCCCCATCTCTGGTAAGGGCTTCTGCCGAAGTAGTGAGCTGTTCCGTTGAACATTATGGAACACACTCTGGACCTGCTCTCTAGCCTTGCCTAATTTTGGTGGTATTGACGATGTTCCTCGCACGCAGCTATCAAGGGCCATCTCTCCAAGTAGACCAATAGTCAATAGTCATGATTCGATTATGGCAGTGCGCAACACCGAGACTCTCCCATCTGGTGCGTCACTGAGCGTTGACGTTGAAGCCTGGAGCAGACGCTCGACGACGCAGGGACAGAAAAGCGGGCCTTTCCACGGAATGCGGCCCGGTCAGTGGCTGCAGAATGCGCCACGCGAGCCGCGCTCAACGTCACGTTGTCTGCCATCCCAGCCGCATCCCATTGCTTTGGCTGCTCCTCCCCAAGGAAGCTCCCTCCTCGTCATCACCGTCCACCGCTTTCATCGCGAGCGGCACACATCGAACTCCCGGCCTTGAGCTGCATTCCTCTTTGTCTGGACACACCATCACCACGCCGCGATCATGTGGAACGTCGGTCGCCCCAGCCCCCCCGACCTTAGGAGCTCTCCGCTAACCGTCACAGCTCTTCCGCTACCTGGGAGACATCTCCCATATCCTCTCCAAGCTGATCCTGATCCTCGCCATTCACCGCAACCGCTCCGCAGAGGGTGTCTCATTGATCACCCAGGGCCTCTACGCGGTCGTCTTCTGCACGCGCTACCTCGACCTGTTCGACTCGGGAAAGCCGCATCCAGCATGGAACGTCATCTTCAAGACCTTCTACCTGGTCTCGAGCTTCTACATCTTGGGCGCCATGCAGTGGATGTTCCCTAGGAGCCGTGAGAGAGAAGTTGCGTGGAAGCTGGGGGCCATCGTGCTCGGGGGTAGCTTGGTGCTCAGCCCGTTCGCGATGATGATCTTTGAGAAGAAGGACTTTTGGGGCTTCGTCCACGTAAGTTGCTCCCGTCGCGAATGAAGTTAGAGATGGATGCTAAATTGTACAGTGGCTCTGGGTCTTCTCTGAGATTCTCGAATCCGTCTGCGTACTTCCTCAACTGCTCCTCCTCCGTCAGACTACCGTCCCCACCGTTATCGACTCCTTCTACCTGCTCACTCTGGGCTCCTACCGCGCTCTGTACTGCCTAAACTGGCTCTGGCGCGGTCTCGACAAGTCCGACCCGGGCCCAGACACCGTCTCGGTCATCTTCGGCATCATTCAGACGGGGTTGTACATCGACTTTGCTTGGGTGTACTACACACGTCAACGCGTGAAGCTCCGCGGCGGCGGCGTCGTCGATGCGGATGATCTGAGCCGGTCTTGGCTGCTGCGCCGCATCTTTGGACGTGTTGCACCGAGACAGACCGATGAGGACGAGGATGAGGAGAGCGGTCCCGGGCTCGGCGGCGAGGAGAATGGGCGTCGCGGTGGCAGCCGTCCGAAGTGGGGAGCGAGGGGCATCTCGATTAGTGCAGATGACGGCGTGTTCGATGCTGAGAGGGAACATCTGAACCAGGAAGAGGGCGTCACGTCGGGCCCTCACGACCCGGATGCCAAGATGAAGGACCCCGATGAGCTGGCGAAAGCGCTGGATGACGACGATGACGACGCAGCCGGACCATACAGGGACGAGAACAACGGTGGAGCAAGTGGTATCAGGAACGATGAGTGGAGGGACTAAATGATTTGAATCCTTATAGATTGGCGGAGGGCATCGATGTGCAGCTTGTAAGAGGTCACGGAGCAGGATAAAGATATACTTATTCAACGGAATACGAAGCAAATACTCATGTGTATTCTCCAAGCGGTGGCATACCGACCCCCGTGATGGTTTATGTACGTTCCCAGACTCCAGGCCCCTGATTGAGGATAGCCGTAACCCGGCAGCTTGCCAGCTGCGTGTAAGAAAGCTCGCCACCTAATTTCCCCTTTAGCCAAATCGATCGAGGCTTCTTATCCCGTCTACACCCACCCACACCCAGTCTCCGGCGTTCGAACCGTGGTCTGCTACCGTACAAACATCTTCTCAAACTGATCGAAAAGCTTCGGGCTGATCTCATCGCTGCTCATCCCATCCACCTCCACCAGCACACCCTTCTGAGCGTAGTGCTCCAGCAAGGGCTCGCTCGTCTCCTGGAACCGCTGCAGGCGCTTGCTGTAGACCTCGAGGTTGTCATCCGCCCGCTGCGTCAGCGGCTCCCCCGTCACGTCGTCCTTGCCGGGTGTCCTCGGCGCGTTGAAGTCGGTGTTGTACACCCTGCCGCTCGGCTCGTGCACCCAGCGCGACCCAATGCGCTCGAGGATCACGGAGAAGGGCGTGACGAGGTTGATGGCGAGGTTGATGGGTACGATGGTGTCCAGCGTCACGGCTTGGGCGGGCGTGCGGGGGTAGCCGTCGAGGATGAAGGAAGCTGACGGGTCATCGCTAGGTCTGGAGAGGGGTGGCTCCTCGCCGACATCCCTCTGGCCCTCCAGCGCCTCGCTCGCGGCGTTCATGACAGAGGGCGTGGGTGCTGCCAACCAGCCTCTGGTGCGCAGCTCGTTCGAGATCAGGCGGAGCATGGTGCTGTCGTCGACCAAGCCGCCAGACTTCATGACAGTCTCAGCCTGGATGCCGAGGGCCGTGCGCTGCTTGACATTGTTGCGAAGCAGGTCGCCTGTGCTGATGGACTGGAGTTGGGGAAAGCGATTCAGGAGGCGCTCGGTCTGAGTGCCCTTTCCGACGCCCGGGGCGCCGATGAGAATGACCCGGGCCGCGTGCTTGAGCTTCATGTCCCTTTCCTGCTGTATACAATGGTCCGCGCCAGGTGATACTGGGCAGTCTGGGTGCTGCGCGTGGGCAATTGGCCGCTCGTGCCGACGTCGCTACCGTCCGAGTGATGCGCCGGAAGCGCCGCGAGAGTGACCTCTAGGTTCGAGTTGTATATGTATATAATGACAGGCAGGTAAAATAGTAGTACAGAGAAGTGTGCGATAGAGAATGTGCGCTTGACAGGTGAAGACGGAGGACGAGCCGAGGGTGTCGGTCACGGCGCGGGCGGACGGGACAAGGGGCTACAGTCGAGACATGGTGGTGGGTGGGTGGTGGGAGGACGCGGGCGGGTGAGCGAGGTTGGATGATGTTGAAATCTTGCAGGGACCCGACTTCGCTGGCGCAGAAACGCTCGGGCCAGAGGCGACTGGGAAGCGGCTTGGCGGGGTGGGATCAGGTGGGGCCTGACGCGTTGAGTCCGGGGAAATGCACGTGATTGTCTCGTCTGTTTGCAATCATTGAGTTGGAAGTTTACTGCAAAAATATATTCGAAATTACGTGAAGACGGTCATGGCTACGCCTGATAGTAGGCAGTAGGCATGGGAAGCCACCCGCGATGTGGCGCCGGACTTAGCGGTCGTTAGTATCTCACCAGGCGATTTGTTGAGGACAGGGTCTGACAGGCGGAAGTGCGTCAGTGGGGGTCGAAACACGCCGAAGAGAGAGCAGCCCATTGCGCGAGAGGCCCTTGCTTTGAGTTCAATCCTCGCCAGACTCCGACCACTAGGTAGCCCTTCGTAGCACAAGTGTGAGTGGACACGTTCCTCGCAAACAAATCCCGAAGCCATCCGAGGCCTCCTTTGGCGGATCCGGCTGCGGCTGCGGCTGCGGCATGTGCCAGCCCAGATCGACGGAGCTATCACGTGACCCGGATTTACCCACTTCCGGCCCGTGGAGTCTAGACTTTGTTGACTGGCTGCCACTGGCAGTGCGGCTTGATCCGCCGCGCAGACTGACGGCTCCCGATCTGACCCTTCTTTTCCAAATCCGAACCCTTCCATTATTGCCGACCATCTCTGCACTTCCATCAACACACCGCCCATGTCGATATAGTCTCTTCTGTTTGATACGCTCTTTTAATACCTTTTCCGTCTCCACGTCATGAGTGCCTCTTCAGGAGTCGCTCGGAGGGCCGCGGCGCGGAACCCCTTGATGGGCAACGGTCAGTAAACTTTGTCTCCAGCCCGCCACAATCGCTAACCCCTTCGGCAGCGCGCGCGCTCTCCCGTGGCGTTTCTCCTGCTCTTCTATCTCGACACATTGGACGCCACACACAGGTCCCCGCCATTGCGCTGCTTGTTCCTCTCCGGTCGCTAAACACCGAGCAACATCGCCCCGACTCCTCCTCGCCACCCCCTGGCTTCAACGCAGACCAGGCTAAGAAGCCTCTTCCAAAGAACGAATCCGGCGCGGCACAGTCGAAGGAGGCCTCGAAGGATGGCGCGAGCGCGGGCTCAAAAGCGCCCACCACCCCCGAGGAGGCCAAGATGGGCGAGTTAGACGCCAAGAGGGCCGAGGTCACCGAAAAGGCCGAGATCATCAAGAAGGAGAAGGAGGAGAAGAAGTTGACGCTCTGGCAAAAGGTCAAGAAAGAGGCGAGGCATTACTGGGATGGCAGCAAGCTGCTGGCGGCTGAAGTCAGGATCAGTTGGCGGTTGGCGCTGAAGATGGCGGCGGGGTACGAGCTGACGCGCAGGGAGAACAAGCAGCTGCAACGAACAGTCCAGGATCTGGGACGTCTGGTGCCTTTCTCGGTGTTCATCATCGTGCCCCTCGGTGAGGCGCTGCTCCCCCTTGCGCTGAAGCTGTTCCCCAACATGCTGCCCAGCACCTTTGAGGGGCAAAAGTCCAAGGAGGCCAAGGCCAGCGTGCTGCGGTCGACCCGGAAGGACGTCAGCACATTCTTGAGGTCGACTCTCAGGGAAACCGGTCTGCCATTGAGTCAGGCCACCGCGCAGAAGGAGGAATTCTCCAACTTCTTCCGCAAGGTTCGCTCGACCGGCGAGGCACCCACCACCGATGACGTTATCAAGGTTTGCAAGGTCTTCAGGGATGACTTGACGCTCGACAACTTGTCGCGGCCCCAGCTCGTCTCCATGTGCCGCTACCTGAACCTCAACACCTTCGGTACCGACATGATGCTGCGTTATCAGATTCGCCATCGTATGCGCCAGATCAAGCGCGACGACAAGGCTATTCAGTACGAGGGTGTCGATAGCCTGACCGTTTCGGAGCTTCAGATGGCCTGTGCCGCCCGCGGCATCCGCACGCACAGTGTATCTCCTGCCCGCATGCGTAGCGACCTTTCCACCTGGCTCAACCTCCGTCTCAAGGAGGGTGTGCCCTCTACCCTACTCGTCCTGAGCAACGCATACATGTACGGCCAGGACCAGGGCAGTGAAGCCTCCAGCCAGATCGACGCCTTGATTGGTGTCTTGTCCTCCATTCCGGAGGAGCTCTTCCACGAGATTGAGCTCGAGGTGCACCACGCTGAGGGCGCGGCCACCAACAAGCAACGTCTCGAGGTCCTCAAGGAGCAGCAAGAGCTCATCGAGGAGGAGAACGAGCAGAACCAGGAGAGCCAGAGCACCGGCATGGCTACGCCCCGTGACAGCGAGGACATTGACGAGAAGGAGGATATCCAAGCCGCTGCCTCTGCCGAGGGCGTCGAGAAGGGCGTTGCTGGCGAGATGGCCGATGCCGAGACTGATCAGGCCAAGGCCGAGAGGGAGCAGAAGGCCTCCTCCAGCGAGGAGAAGAAAAACTAGACGAGGATGGACTAGGGAAAAAGCCCCACTTCACTTCGACGATTGTGTATATCTCATATGTATGACTGTATGGCATGGGGTAACTGGGGCGTGTATGAAAACGGCAAAACACTAGCACCCCAACAGGAGCACCGGCATAGACTTGGCACAATAGATTCCACTTCTGTTTACGAAACTACATCTCATTTCCTTGTACTGCTCCGCGAGAGCACCTTTGTCCTAAAAGTTACTGTAGGCTCCACGCTTCCTTGATCATTTCCGCCGCCTTCTCGCCGATGCCATACGCCGGCATCTGCGTGTGGCACCCCGGCAGCAGTGGCATGATGCTGCAGTCAACCACCCTCAACCCCTTGACGCCCCTGACCCTCAACTCCGGGTCCACCACAGCTTTCGGATCGTCGTCGTTGCCCATGGCGCATGTTCCGACTGGGTGGTACACCGTCGTGCCATGATCCTTCACGAATGGCTTCCACTGGTCTCTCGTCTTGTACGTGTGGTGTTCGGCCCCGGCCGGCCAGCCCCCCTTGACGATGTCCTTGGTCCCAGCGCCGTTCATGATGATGTCGTTGGCAAAGTTGCATCCCTCGGCGAGCACCTCCAGATCGAGCGGGTCGGTCAGGTACCCGCAGTCGACGTCCGGCTCATCCCTCGGGTCTTTGCTCTTGAGCCTCACCGTCCCGCGGCTCCTCTGCCCGAAGAGCTGGGGGATCATGATGAAGCAGTGCTTGTTGTCGACGGGGAAATCCGTGTACTGCTTCGGACCGCCGTAGCACTCCACGCTCATGAACTCCAGGTTGGGCTGGTTCGGCGTCAAGCCCATTGGATCTCGCCCTTCCTTGCGCGGCGCCGTGTTCCAGAGCTCCGAGTCTTGCAGGCGGGAGTCGAGACGGGCGAAGGCGAGCCCGCCGAACGGAATCTCGGCGAGGAAGCCGGTCTGATCGGTGTTCCACTGAGCCAGGGCGTTCTCGATGGCGTTGCCGTGGTAGGCGAGGTGGTCGGTTGTGAGGCCCTCCCTTTCCGTCTCGTAGTAGATGAAGCAGACCTAGCGGATCAGTACGAAGGTCGAAGTCGGGTAAGGTGAAGATAGCTCACAATGTGGTCCTTTAGGTCTTTGCCGACCCCCGGCAAATCGACCAAGGTCTCGATACCGTGCTTTTCAAGCTCATCTTTCGCACCGATGCCGGAACGGTTGAGGATGTTGGGGCTGCAATACGTGCCGCCACTGACGATGACCTCCTTTTCAGCCTTGACATCAACTTCCGATCCGTCCTGCATTACAAATCTCACGCCTTTCGCTACCAACTCGCCCTCCTCTTTCTCGATTAGAACCCTGTCAACATGCGCGTCAGTCACAATGTCAATGTTGCTCTTCTCGTTAGCCTTGGTCACGTAATCCGCACTCGTGCTCCTCAACCCCTTCGTCACTGTCCGCGGCGCGTGTCCACAACCGTGTGCATTCAAGCCGTGGGAGAACATGTCACAGTCGAACCTCAATCCTCTGTCCTGCATGCTCTCGAGGATGAGCTCGGAGATGGGTGCGACATCATGCGGCGCCGTGCCAATTATGCCCTCGTACCCATGGGCGTCCTCCTGTGTCTTGAACCAGTCCTTGCCCTCGAATCGTTCCGCCTTCTTCATGTGCTCGAACATTTCCCTGCCGGACCACCCGTCGACGCCCCAATCGTCGTAGTCCTGGGGACTTCCACGGACACAGAGCGTTGCGTTGCATGACGACGACCCGCCGAGGAATTTGCCGCGCGACAGCTTGACCTGCCGATCGTTGAGGGCGGTCTGCGGCGGCGTGATAATATTCCAGTCTGTTTCCTTGTCGAAGTTCTCGTTCCAGAGCCCGGCCATGTGCACCGTGGGGAGGTCTTTGATGGGAGGCCCTGCTTCGAGGATGAGAATGGACGTTGAGGGATTGGCGGCGAGCCGGGCGGCTACAGTGCAGCCTGATGTTCCGCCTCTTTTCTCATGTTAGTTTGCCTACATATATGGGGAAATGTTGGAGAGAACGGTGATACCCGCATATGATGAAGTCGTAGGAAGACTTCACCTCAGAGTTGTTGAAGACCATATTGTATTACCGACTTCGGAATCAAAGACGTAAATATACAAATTAGTTGATGTTTTGAATCTAAGCTAGGAGATTCAGATGGATTATAAGTTGTTGAACACCGTCCGCAGAGCCTTAGGTTCGTATCACTGCACCAGTCGATCCAGAAAAAAGAGGTTGGTTGCTCTATGCTGGAGTTTGACACGACCAGCGTTCACAATACAACCATATGACCGAGCATAATTCATTCAAAGATCAAGGAAGTTAGCAAATGCGAAATGTTAAGTGAAGATTATCATCATCATCGTCACATATATCTTGACGTGCTTGACACCTCCCTGGTCAAGCTCTGTGCCGCTCTTCAACCCCGCAATATCACGTAAAATCCTTGTATAGTCCATCCATGCACCTTATGGGAAGTCTCAAGATTGGTCGTCGTCCCAAATACGATGGTTTACCCTGCCTCGGCCCCGAGGGTTACCCCTCTCGAAGCTGCAGACCGTGTACTGAGGGGTTCCCAATCAAACAATCCTCACAACGGCCAGGACGCGACAGCGTAAAGCCTGGTTGGTCCGTTTGAAATGCTGTCAGTGGGAAACCAGAATATGTGCATTTACCGTGAATGGTTTACTGAGGTTGGCGTATTGGGATGCACGACGACGTATGTAGCGTCTACACATGTGGGCCTCACCAATGGAGTCTAATAGTGGTGGAATCAAATGTCGTTCCGTACACCTTACATTAACCGATAAACCAACTGTGTTGAAGAGTCTATATCATTTTCTTGGCTGTCAAATTTCACGCAGTCAACATTTTTACAAATCAACACCCATGACGAAGCATCAATCCAATGTGTTGTATTCATATAAGCAGAGACGCACACACGCAATGATAATGTGTACAGCTGCCAAGTGAGACTACCAATTCAACGCACCAAGCTGAGACCTGATGGCCCCCCATCTCGTCTGGCGACGACCCCCATCAAATCCTACTTTCGAACCCTAGTTGCAGTGTCCTTATACTGAACTATCGTTCCGAAAGCCCAACAGCCAGAAGAGCCTGGCCAAGGTAATAAAATACCCAGACGGCATACTGCATTGGTCGAGCAAGCTTCGATTTAGGCCCAAGCAGAAACCGATCGGTAGCCAGCAGACAGTCTGAGACCGTGAACGATACAGCCCCTCGCACTACCACCGAGTCTTCAACACATAGGGCGGAAGAGAACATGACAAAGATGACTGCGGAGTAGGCCAAGATCGGTATTCTTAGCTTCGATTCGACTCGCCAAAACATCAAGTAGTTCAGGACCGGCGCCGTCGAAGCCATTATGACGAAAGAGGCCGCACGGAATAGGTCAGAGGTCACAATCTCGTATCCAGACGTCCGGGGCATCAACATGCTGATGTACAGCAGATGTGCTACGAGGAAGCTGCCTAGTCCTCGAAGAAAGTTCGCATCGGTATCTTCAATGGCAAGGAAGTAATCGCCCAGAGAGCTTAATGCGAGGGCAAGAGAGAGCGTGATTCCCGCAGGTGTCACGCCATTGCGCTGAGCCGTGAATACCGCAAGGGCCAATGTTGCTGTCGTTTTGTGGGCGGTACGCAAGCCGTTCGGAGACTGATGAGCTTTGAAGAGATACATCAATGCTCCAGCCCCTGAAACTGCGGCAATAGCCATGTCGGCTGTAGTTCGGTCCGCATGCTCCATTTTGGCCGCGGACTTGAGTTCCGTTCTCTAACCAAGCGTAAGGTCGGTCGGGCAGCTCTCGCTGGTTATGGTAAGATGACGGAAACTCCCTGAAAAGTAACAGCAAGACCTGCGAATATTGTGTGAGCAGGTTTCAGAAAGAAACATCAAGCTCTGCCCTGAGCACCACAACCGAAGCATGTGACAGGGCTGAACGCCTCCCGCTTGATGCGGAGACAACGGTTAGCCATTTTTGGTATGGACTGCGGGGGCTACCTTGTCTTTTAGTCAACGCCGACGCAGAAAGGAATTTCTGGATATTGACTATATATTACTTTGGCACGAGGGACAGCGTCATGAATCATTCCTACGGTGACCTTCCATAAAGCCCCGAGTCAGGACGGGTGTAATGTCAGGTGGGTAGAGCTCAGGCTTCCCCGCGTTCGATGCCGGCAATTGTAACCGGGCAGTAGGTCGGAACATTAGTTTCGTAGGCATAACAATGCCGTCAAGACAAAACCCGGGATCTGGGAAATCATTTCCTCTTCTGGGAGTCTGAATAGTAACTATTGGCGCGCTTCGTCCACGTGGGATTGGTCTTTATCCCCCGGCCCTGGATAAATGTGATTAGCCGATGAAACATGTCCAAAACGTCATGGTGGGAGCATTGCTCATAGTCCGAGACTGTTGTATTCGCATGATTTTCTCAATCTGTCGCGGATGCTTTGCTCCATGAAGTCGAATATACTCCAAGACGCACAAGGAACCAACAGTTTAGGAATGGATGAGTCAAGAGGAATCTAAAGCTCTCTTGTATATATAAATATCTATGGGCGTCTTGAGGAATGGAACCATGATTCGAATTCACTATCCCTGACAGAACAATAGAAACGATCCTTGACTGCAACAAAATGCGCTTCAACATCCCCTCTTTGGCGTTGGTTTTGGCAGACGTCGTTTTAGCTCAAGTCCCGACGGTACAGAGCATTCTGTAACTCGAAAAGATTCGAAGGCTAACCCAAGACAAGACGTACTATGTCCATGACTCGCTGCCAGGACACACGCTCTTCCACCCTCAGGACCTCAACAGTTTTGACAGCATCCCGGTGGTTGTTTGGGGCAACGGCGCCTGCAGCGCCGATCCAACAGGTGGTCATGGCCCCTTCCTCGAGGAAGTTGCTTCCTGGGGATTCCTAGTGATCGCTTTGGGCACGCCAGGCGGTTCCGGGAGCACCACCAATGAGCAGATGACTGAGGCAATTGACTGGGCTGCCGCGAACGCTGGCCAGGGAGAGTGGGCCAATATAGATGCTTCGCAGATCGCTGCCGCCGGAATGAGCTGTGGCGGCACTCAAGCATACGCTCAGAACCAAGACTCTCGTGTCACTGCTTTTGGTATCTTCAACTCGGGCACCCTTGACCCTGCCCAGACGGATGCAACACTTGGGGCTATCAACGTTCCCATCTTCTTCTTCTTGGGCGGACCTAGTGATATTGCGTACGAGAATGTAAGATATGAAAACTTTTCCACAACAGAATTGATTTGCTTACACTTATCTAGGGCATGCGCGATTACGCTGCCGTCAACCCCGGCGTCCCGACGTGGGTTGGTAACCTCGATGTTGGGCATGGTGGTACCTATCTGGACCCCGATGGCGGCAAATTTGGTACTGCGGGTCAGTCTTTCTTCCGATGGGTACTCCGTGGTGAGACAGAAGCGTCGAGCTTCTTCTTGGAGGGCGGAGCTGAAGCTGACGGGTGGACGACGGAGAGCAAGGACCTTGGTAGCCTGTGAGCTTTCGAGCAACTACTAGATGTCCTGTCATCATCGCAGCCAAGACTATAAAAGCGCTTTGATTCGAACTATCCAAGCTTCTATATGATCACCGTGAAACGCCTGCTCATACAATCTATAATAGCAAACCACCCTCAAGCGCAGGGTATCAATCATCATGCATTAAGTCATTGAGATTTGCAACAAAAGAACCAAACCCAACCCTAACCAGCACAGTAAGGGCTCTTCTTTCGAATCCAAGCTCCGTACTTCCAAAGAATGGTGGGTACAACCACGCAAATAAGCGAGGCAACACCCGCAAGGACGGCATTGCCTTTCATAATGCCAAGTGCGTCATACAGAGCTGGCGCGAAGAGAGGGAAACTGAAACCAGCCATCGTCCTCAGAAATGCAGATGCTCCAGTGGCGCTCGCGGTGTATGTTTCGTAAGAGTCGATGATATAGGCCTGAGCACACTGGAAAGAGAGGATCAGGCCCATGGCAAAGATGGCGGCGCCGATGTTGGGGACGATCCAGTGCGTTTCGTGATGGGCAGAGATGCCGTAGAGTAGGAGGCCACCAGGAGCAACCAGAGCTGTTGGGAACATCACGGGAATACGGAACTCCGGCACTCCTTCGCACTTGTACTTGATCTTCAGATGACGATAGACTCTGTCGAGAACGGGGCCGGAGATCTGGAGGCCAACGACGAAGCCCACGCCGAGAGAAATGTAGTTCAAGGAAGCCCTCCCGGGCTCTTGGTCGTACTGCTCCTCCCAGACCATTGGAAAGGACGCAAGACTGTACTTGTTAGCCACAAGCACAGAGACAGCAACTGGACGTAACTTACACTAAATACATCAACCCATAGAGGTAGGCACGGTAAAGACCAGTGATTTGTACTGTCGGCTGGGTCGCCAGCATGATCATTGGTCGCACGAGTGCCTTGCTCATGCGCTGGGCCCAGGTCAGACCTGATGATTCTTCCACAGTGCGTAGGTCCTTGTTCCCGGTCTCCTTTCGGAGCTTCTTGGCTTTCCTCTTGAGGATCGTGGGTCGATATGTTTCGGGCAAGAAGAGGAATGCAAGTATCTGCACCAAGGCGTCGGCGATCGAGACTGTCCAGAATATCCATCGCCAGCTAACGTACTGGGTGAGATATCCACCAGCTGGGAACTAAATCAGCGATGTGGTGTTGAGAGGAAGAAGGGGAGGCTTACCGATGGGACCAATTGCCGGGCCCAGAAAGGGAGCCAGACTATAGATAGCAGTGGCGCCGCCACGCTCTTCTGCGGACCAGCAGTCACTAAGGACACCAGACCCCATCTGTATGCGTCAGCATCAGTCCTTTCTCAGAAATGGCGAGGCTGAACCCACTGCTTGAGGTGCAGCTCCGCCGAAGCCACTCAAGAATCGGAAGATCATCATCTGCTCCTTTGTCGTTGACCATCCACAAACTGTATTGAACAGAAGAAAGATCATATTCGCAGACTGAAGGACTACGACGCGTCCATAGACTTCTGATAGAGGAGCTAGAACAAAGGGACCGATGGCATAGGCAAGGAGGAAGATGGACATCATAAAGTATGTCTCGAAGCCAGAGGAAGTATTAAGGTCGTCAGCCATATCAGGCAGAGCAGGGGCCAGCATGGTCGATGCAATCGGGGAGATGAAGGTAAAGCTCGAGACGAGGATCGTCGCTGTCCACTTCCGTCGACGCGTCCAGTTCAGGGGGTTATCTGGGTCGTCGTCTCCGGTCCATGTTACCTGAAGTCCATCAAGTCAGCAAAGATCAATCACCGCGACGGGCTATAACGTACAAGGTTAGGATCCTCTGCAGCTGCGGCCTGGGAGTCGTCCCCGGAGGACGTGCTAGGCTCGTAGTCGTAACCCATCAGATCGTCTGTAGTCTGCTCCAGTGAGTCTCTTTCCAGATCTGTAACTTGAACCTCGCCGTAGTACTGCCTGCTTGAGGGAAGAACATCCCAAGGCCTGTACTCCATCTCTGCCAATGACGGCAGAGGCGTTGGCGCGCTCAACGGAGCACGATCTGAGAACTCCGGCTCTCCGGCCTCCCTGGCGAGCCACGGGAACCTTTCCATAGACTTTTCGTAGTCGGCGACTGGGTTGGACGTCCAAGAGCGCCATAGAGACGACTTGGATGTCATTCGGGAGAGCGAGCGAGATAGGCTTGGAGCCATGATTGAGGTCTATGCAAAGCGAGTGTTTGTACAAGCGAGAGTGATCTAAGGAAGTAAGACAGCGAGAGTGGTGCAACTCAAACGCACATTGCAGTAGATAAGCCAACGAGTGTCATTGAAGATAGCATCAAAGTTTGGCAGGGTAGCACCTGATTTATCCAAGATTCGGATTGATCGTGTGCTCACCCTAGTCAGACCGGAGACTTCAAGGGAGCTTGCAAGGCTTGGGTTCGATAGCGTCAGTCCGCCCCAGCCACCAAGCTCGCAGGCGCCCCGGCCAAGTACAGCATACCGAAGCTGGCAAGAGCAAAATGAGGTAAAGGGAAATTGAGGGAAAATACGAGCCCCGGGGGGTGGGCGCAGCTCCGGATCCACGCGTCTTTACCGTCTGCGGTCATAGTCACTTGGCTGTGGCATGGTTGATGCATCGCACAAGGCTGACCCGACCAGATAGACTCAAATATGTCGCGCAGAACCGTCCTCGGCGGCCTCTTCATTTGCTGCCGGAGGAAAGGACGTAATTTGCCCCGATTTTCATCCTCGTGGTTGGCGTCATTGGATCGTGGCTGTGTTGACTCCATCTACAGCGACTGACCAGCTTCGGGAAAGTGGGCGACGCGAGCCAAGACCCTTAGGGTCCTCGAGCTGAAAAGCTTCTGAAAGCTTGAAACATGTATTTATAGGCACAGATCTTGCGTGGATCATATTGATTGGCTGCAGCCACGAGCCAGGCCGTAGATCGACCAGTCGATTGATCCCTGATGATTTCATCGAGCCAAGCGGGAGCTCCCCTTTCTATGTATAGAGCAGCCGTGGGCCCCACCCCCACAAGCTCAAAATCTAAGCTTAAATACGAGGTGGGTGCGGAAAGTCACAGGTACCCCCAGCCACTCAAAGCTAGTGTCTTGGAAAGAAGCCAAACCTGACTTCCTTCAGACGGTTGCCGGTGGGCTCGGTGCGTCTCATCTGCCTTTGGCTGTGTGAAGTGTCGGGCACTTAGCCTCCACCGTGACGTGTATCGCTTCCCTTCGATGGTGGCGTCCTTAGCCCAGCCAAGCCAGCTTCCAATCCTCAGGTCTTGAATGCATCCAAGCCACCCTCAAGGCGCCCTCCCCTCTCTGAATCACCCAATCTATCCTGGATCAGGAATCAAGTCGCGTGCGAGCTCGGCAGACGGAGCGGACGGGCTCGGGGGGCTGAGGCAGATCGATATACACCGCAAGGGCGCGGCATCAAGGAGCACACGATCCGTTGCTATTTTCGTTCGGAATGGCGGTGATGTTGATCCGACAGTGTCTAGTCCTGTTTTCCCACTGAGGAGCACTGTTATGTGAACAGGGCTTAGTTAGATTTGATTGCTGCGCACAAGCAGCTCTCGGCATCGTGGGAGAAAATAGCAACTGGAGCCAAGGAATGCCTCCGTAGAGGGGTCAACAGCTCATCGTTACCAAATTGTGGTCAAGTCTTCCCGAGTATATGAAGTCTGGCTTTTCCGGCCCCATTGACATGAAAACATCACCATCCATCAGTCGCTTTCTCCGTTGTCGCATCAGCACACTCGCTTTCCAAGTCTTTGACTTCCCATTCGCTGAACACATTCGCTTCAAAACACACTTTCGCTATCCATCCCGACCTCACCTGATCCCCACCTTCTTCAACGCTTCCAGGAGTCATTACGTCAGGTCTACGGGCTCGTGAAAATGGCCATCTCGTCTAAGAGCCATAGCATGAAGGTCCTGGTCTGTCCGTCTGGCTTCAAGGGTAGTCTCCAACCTGACGTCGCCGCCGATTGCATCGAAGCTGGGATTCTTGCCGTTGACCCCACCGCTTTGGTGCAAAAGGTGCCTCTTGTCGATGGTGGCGAGGGCTTCACCCGAGCTCTGGTCACCACCACTGGAGGCATCATGCACACTGTCTCGGTCACTGGCCCCGTTGGCGATCCCATACTGTCCTTCTTCGGCATTTTGGGCCAACCATTTCCAGACTCTGGCCCCAAGACTGCTGTTATCGAGATGGCTGCCGCCGCAGGTCTGAGTCTCGTCCCCTCTGACTGCCGTAACCCAGGGGTCACTACTACTTTCGGTGTCGGCCAGCTTCTGCTGGCCGCCATTGCTGCTGGAGCTGAGAGGATACTCATTGGCTGCGGCGACTCTGGCACCTGTGACGGCGGAGCGGGTATGCTGCAAGCTCTGGGTGCTCGGTTATTGGACCAGGACGGATTCGTCATCCCCCTCGCCAAGGGAGGAGAGTCACTCACCCGTCTTGCATCCATTGATTTGAGCGGCATTGATCCTCGAGTTACGGAAGTCTCGATTGACGTTGCGGTTAACTGGCACAACGTTCTCTGCGGAACCTACGGCGTCGCTAACGTTTTCGGACCCCAGAAAGGGGCCACACCACAACAGACAGAGACTCTCTCCAACGCCATGGAGGCTCTAGCCCGTGTAGCAGGCTCCCTTCTGCATGACGATGACGTTCGCCTAGGACCAGGTGGCGGCGCATCAGGAGGTCTTGGAACAGGCCTTCGCCTGATTGGCGCGACCCTGCGCCCCCGATACGAAGTTGTCATGGAGTACATTGCTTTAGACGGACTCTTCGACAACTGCGATCTTGTTCTCACAGCTGAGGGAGGTATTGATGATCAGACTCCCCGCGGCAAGATCCCCGGCGAGATTGCCCGTCGCGCGAAGATGCACAACTTACCGGTCATTGCCATTGCGGGCACCATTGGCCCCGGCGCAAGGGTGAATTATGATGTTGGAATTGATGCTTTCACCTGCATTCTGCAGCGGCCCACTACATTGGATGATGCAGTCATGGAGGCAGAGAAGCTGACCCGGGAGAGCGCCGAGTCGGTGATGAGGATGGTGGCAGTGGGGAGAATGTTGGGACTTTCCCACGGAGTCAAGGCCAAGGGCGTTTAGGGGAATGAATGATATCCTGGGACGATTTTATGCAGCAATGATTTAGATTCGCCGGAGCACATGCAGTTATGATTAAAGCACGACTTCTATATGACCAAGCTTTCGCGCTGTAGGCGATCCATGTCTGAGAGAAATCGGCAGGGCCCTAAACCCCAGAGCTACCTTGCGGATGCATGAGCACATTTATGTTCCCAAACACAATCGCAAAAAGCATTGTCTCCGTCCAATGGATACTGGGTAGCTGCACCCTTGTTCAATGTGGGCTTGTGTCTCCTCGTTCGGCGGAGAACTCCCTTAGCCACGGGCTTGACGAATGTAGACATGCTCCAGCTTCCGATTCAACAGTTTCTACGATTGGCACGAGGTTCACTGACTGTTTGGAAGAGTTGCACATTTGAATGTAGCAGCGGTGACTCTCCAAAAGTCATTCGATGCACCTTCTGTTTCGCGGTGGGAAGCGCTTCCCGATTTGGTTCGTACGGTGGCCAGTTCATTCATAAATTGATCCCCGAGCATATTATGAGGGGCCCTTGGGTGGTTAGAATGGCTGTGTTGAGACGCTACCACCATGCCTCTTCCAGCTGATCGCTCTAGAGTGACAAGCAAGACCCTGGGGGACCAGGGCGAGCTCGTCTGAGAGGATAAAATTTGGATGTTGAGGGGAAGAGAGAAAGGGTTCGAAGCAGGATTGTAAGTTGAAACGAGAAATAAATCCTAGCGTCCTGAAGTTCTACATTCCGAGGGAGGAGATAATAGCGTGATAGTACCATGCAATGAGGTGGTATGATCATATGGAATGCCAAGCAGCTCACGGTCGCGGAAATGGATGCTAGGGCAGGATATATTGAAACCTATAGTGACTCGTCCATACTTATGTGAGTACCCTTAAGACGATGGCGCCTCAGATTATTCTACATGGATATTCAGCCACGATGCTTTATTAACAACAGAATCTGAACCCCCATTGTGGTATGGCAGTGAAGATTTAATAATCCACACATCTATCGGCAACGGCCTTTTTTGGGTAAGGACAACGCAAGCGCTCAAGCTCAGGCCCTTCCTCAACTGGCATGTATGCGTGCGGGAGAGCGTGAGGGACTGTTCCATTCTCCACCCATCTGCGAAGGGCGTTGAAAGTGATGGGCTGTAAGGCGGGGCGATCGAGGCTGGGAGCACGGACTATTCGACCTCGACTCATAGGGTTAGTGTTGCTGCCTCTTGGTAGGAAGATTCAGCCCATCTGACATTTGCTCAGCAACGAGGTTGCGGCTACGAGGGTACCCCTCCGCTTCACTGAAAGGTCTAAAGTTGGCCGCGCAAACAATTCTCCGGCTCAGGTTCAGGTTTGGTCTGTGTTATCTTTTTACGGGGGGGGTTCAATCTTTTATTATTTTCTTTTTGTGCAAGACGCCATGGCGCGTAACAGGGCTATCGGAGGCGAGAACATGGTCATTGCCAGAAGACAGTGACACCTTATCCCGTAAAAGAATAACCGTTGAAACCAGCCCTCGGAGAGAGAGAGAGAGACAGAGACCGAAAACGGAGTGAGGTGGGCTGCATTTCCTGATTCTGGATTGTCTCAGTCAACCACGTTTCGATCACAAGACCTTAGCGCCGGGTTAAGTTTGCGCCCGGATGCCAACCACGGCAAACAGCATCTCCGTGTTGCGAGGAATCAAACTCCCCGAAGTGGCCCGGTTGCGCGGTGAGCGGAACAAGGGTGGGGCCGCAACCGGGGCCCCGGAGCTGAGCTGTGTCCGTAGACAAAGTAGACAAAGTCCGTTCAATAGACTTCGTAGCTGGGACAGGACTCGTCGAGGATAAATAGCTCCTCTTTCTGCCAAGAAGCATTGGGGGAAGCAACTTTGATCAATGTCTACTTGAACACCTACAGAAACTTTGTCAAATAACAAAAAGATTAAATTATGTCTGCAACCTCTACAAAACTCCGATTCGACGGGAGGGTGGCGATCGTCACTGGCGGGGCCCAGGGCATGGGACGAGAGCATGCGGTGCTTCTCGGTAGCCGTGGCGCCAAGGTCGTCATTAATGATCTCGACGAGAAAGGCGCTGAAGCGGCAGCCAAGGCTATTGAAGCTGCAGGAGGCGAAGCGATCGCTGTCGCCGGGTCTATTTCGGAGCGAGTTGTCGTCGAGGCCATTGTCGATGCTGCGATCAACACCTGGGGTCGGATCGACATCCTGATCAACAATGCGGGCATTGACTTCGCGAAGCCTTTCGCTGAGTTCACCGACTCAGACTTCAGTCGCGTCTTGGGCGTTCATGTTTGGGGCACGTGGCTGTTGACACAGCTGTCGTGGCCTCATATGCAACGCGCAAAGTATGGCCGGGTCCTGATAGTGTCTTCCCATTCTATCTTTGGCATGCCCGGCAACGCAGCCTACACTACAGCCAAGGGAGCGCTCTTGGGATTAGGTCGCACATTGGCCCTCGAAGGGGAGAGTGATGGCATTCACGTCAATCTCCTTGGCCCGGTCGCGGCAACAGCTATGGCGAAGGATATGTTTGCAGATGACCACGCGTTGTTTGAGTGGGCGTCGCAGCACTTTCCACCTTCAGCTGTGT
Organism: Sordariomycetes sp. S80-01Y; assembly: GCA_037042185.1. Lineage (NCBI taxonomy): Eukaryota > Fungi > Ascomycota > Sordariomycetes > Sordariomycetes sp. S80-01Y. The sequence goes on along the minus strand of JAXQJY010000027.1, from coordinate 2,954,195 downwards.
CTTCAGTGGCATCGTGGCTTGTTCATGAGGACTGTAAGGCTAATGGCGAATTTATCGGTTCCTATGGTCGGGGAATAGGCAAGGTTGCACTGATGCATTCTAAAGGCGTGGTACTCAATAGCCAAGGAGATTTTACTCCGGAGGTTGTTAGGGATAATTTTGCTGACGCTTTGGCAATGGAAGGTGCCGTGATGTTGAGGTCGATGGATGAAGTTCAGAATGTATATCTAGGCACGCCGAAAGACTGAGCTGACGCGCAATTCAGAGTGAGAGACTTAGCTTTATCTTGATCTTCGTTGGGCTTACCGTACGTACTTCAAGACAAGGGCAATATAGGTTAAGATGAGTGAATTGTGTTTCATACCAAACATTCTCGTGCCAGAACACCAAGCCTCGATTAAATACGCATCTTCACACATCCGCGGTAGCATCTCCTCATTGATAGCCTCCTTGCCGCCTCACCCCAGCTTTGAAAGTCGATCAATATGACTTGACCCACAACTACCAGCATATTAAATTCATGATGGTTGTTCTCATTCCGCTCTGATCAATTCAATGCTAAATGCAGAAACTAAACGCCCTGCCCGACTATCTGTCGTGGATAGGTACACAATCTCTTCCTCGAGCTCTGGATATGAACCTAATGTCTTATAGAGATCACGAAGCAACCAAATATATAGTCAATGCATTGAACGCAGAAATGGCCCGATAGGAGGTGGCGGAAGATAGCTACAGGTAAATAAAAGTCCTTAACTAAGGTATCTCTCACTTATATAAACTGAAGGCTACTTATGACCTCCACATGTATGCTCGTGGCGCACTGCCTTAATCAGTGCAACCCACCTAACTGTGAAACCAACAGGGCCCACTTCGCGAGCCAAGCTCGCATGCCAGGCTCGCATCGGAGTGTGTCTCATTGGTGGCCTGGCCGTGCAAATCCGAGCTCTCTGCGCTTTAACAGAAGCGCTTCGGATTCATCTACCCGAGGCACGCGATTCATGGCCGTCTCTCGGCAGCACTACTCACACCACATCGCATCAAAGACCCAGGCTGAGCTTCCCTCGCTTTTTCTCGACAAAAGCGCGAACCATCTACCATCCGACCACCATATGCTGTTGAATCGCCGTTGCCATGGTCCGGAAGAACCATAAGAAATCTCGCCTCGGATGTCTGGTGTGTAAAAAGCGAAAGGTCAAATGCGACGAGACAAAGCCTACCTGCCGCAGGTGTAAATCATCAGGGCGACCCTGCTCGTATACCGCATTGTTGCCCTCGCTCCCTACGCCTGCATCGACCCCAGCTTTAGGAGACGAGCGCTGTTCGGCTGCGATACCTGGCTCTGCGCTTGGTGCCCTTGACCGCGTCTCAACCCTCAGCGGTGAAGGGCAACAAGATGTCTCGCTTGACCCAGAGCTCGTGGATGCGAGGTTCAGTCTCGTTCACCTGGATCTTCTTGAGCACCTGAGAACTGAAATGACCGGCGCCTTCCGGGAGACGCAGCCAGACATACATCACTTTTTTCAGCTTGGCTATACTGAGGGACTGCGAGTGCCGTACGTTATGGACCAGCTTCTCGCTCTTGCGGCAGCACACAAAAGCACCGTCGTCGGAGATGGGAACGAATTGCAACAATTTTACCGCACCGAGGCGACCAGATTACAAACGCGTGCCTTGAATCTCATCGATTTGAGGCGCGATGCTGTCAATGACGACAACTCCCTGGCCCTCTTTATCTTCTCAACCTTGATCGGCCAGCACGTAATGTTCGACATCTTCAACAGCGGGGACACCTTTCCCGTCATACTGGATAAGTTTGTCCAGTGCTTGGATCTGCATCAGGGTATTCGTACCATTGCCGGCGAATCCATGAGCCGCCTCGAGCAAGTGTCGCTCCACAAAGACATGATGAAACAGAGCTACCTCAAGACGAACCCGCAGAGCAGCACGCAGGGAACGGAGTGTGCGGGGCTTCTCACCAGAATACGGCATTGTGAGCTTGCGCAGAACACCATCGACGTGTACTGCGAGACGGTGAACATCATACAATACCTTCTCGATTCCCTACGGTCCTCGCCACGCGACCGGAAAATGTTGGTCGTGCAAGAGTGGCTGGTGAGGGTGCCACCTAGCTATCCAATTTCCCTACGACAGAGGCGTCCCGAAGCCCTCGCTATCTTCGCACACTATGCGGTCTTGCTACACTATGCAAGAGATTACTGGGTCGTCGGTACGTCTGGTCGCTTCCTGATCCAGTCCATAGCGACCAATTTGGGCGACTACTGGGAAGACTGGCTCAGTTGGCCCCTAGAAGCCATACGGGATGTAGAAGACAAATGATAAAAGTTCCTACTACGCAAGCCTAAGTACGACGAATCGATCTTTCGCTCGGGGCTCTCCCGCTCCTGACTTGGGCTAACCAGAGTGGATATCAACCGTCGCTTTTACAAAATAAGCTTAATTGGAGGCGTGCAAGGGTGCCATTATCTTTCCGAGGGCAGCATATTCGGACGATTTGATTACAGTCGAGACCATGTTGATGCACGAGCTCCTTCCTCGCTACAGCTGCCCATGATCCACGGTTCATTCAGCGGAGAGTACTGTTATCAAGACTCGCACCAAGAGCCCAGAGGCATCCAACGGACGGTTCGCCAAGCCTGGCATTCATGAAGATGAACAGCCTGGAGTGTCTCGTTTGCGATCTTGTTGCTTCGGAGCAGAGTGCATTCTACTATCTCAGCCGACAATTATTCCCTATTCTGGATATTTGCAATTCGCCTCCCATGTCGAAGTTGCACTTGTCAATCACGTTATCGCCGCTCTCAACAGACAATGGCACTTGGTCGTATTTGGAGGGAGCGTGGTGGCAATGACAATAATAGCTGGCCAGGTGTCATCGCCAGTTATTGTGTATTGGGTCCGTACACAATAGAGCTATCTGGGATAAATATGTCATCCTTGCTGACGCCCCTCTCCTCCCCCGCCCTCTGCCAGGGGTCCCACTCGCCGTGCATCACGACATCCAGAGAGTCGGACTGGCCCCGAGCCGTGTGGACTTTTATCCGCTGGACCAAAGATTCTTATACCCAACGTCTTCCTCTCCAGAGATGCCCTCGGCAGCACCTCATTCAAGTTCTTTGGTCGTCAGCGGCAACCATGGCTGAGAGCGGTCCAGTTCACCAGAATGACGCCCCGAGCGAGGCTGCGTGGTCGACGCCCTCGGGAGTGTGGGGGCAAATCGCAAAAGTGATCCCGTACTTCAGGAACCCGAAGCATGTTCTTCTATTCAAGCTTGACATCATGTTGCTGCTTTGGATGTTCGTTGCCGGTGTAAGTTGGACCTGGCCTTGTCGCACGACTGGACACGGGACTGACTTCTGCAGCTCATCAAAGAACTGGATCAAACGGCAACTACCCAGGCGTACGTTTCGGGCATGCGTGAGGATCTGGGATTGTACGGCAACGAGCTCGTTGAGTTCAACACCTTCTTCTCCATCGGGTACGCAATTGGCCTCGTTCCCGGTCAATTAATCCAGACCAAGGTACGGCCTTCGGTGTTCTTGCCATGCTGTGAGATTACTTGGGGATTGCTGGTTTTGTTGTAAGTGAACAACCATCACTCATTCTCATGCGACAGCCGTTGGGGCTGACACTCGCAAAGCACCTACAAAGCACCAAACGCAGAGACCATCTACGCCCTCCGTTTCTTCCTCGGCCTCCTAGCCGCCTCCTTCTGGCCCTCCGTCGTCGCCCTCATCTTCAACTGGTACACCCCAAAGGAGCTCGCCATCCGACTCGCCTTCTTCAATGTCTCGGACGTCGCCGGAGCCATGTTCTTGGGTATCCTCCAAGCCGCCCTGTACCGGGACATGAACGGCGTTCATGGTATTGCTGGATGGCAGTGGCTGTTCATCATTGCAGGTGCAATCACCATGGGCCAGGGTTTGCTTGCCTTCATTACGGTGCCTGATTCACCGGCCATCACGCGGGCACTTTGGCTGAGTAAGAGTGAGCGACAGCTTGCGAGGGAGAGAATGGGCGATTTCGGCGCGAAAACGTCGAGGCTCATTCCGTGGGCTGTCTTGAGACAGAAACTGAAGAGCCTCGTCAGACATCCTGTCACTTATTTCGTCATGGTGTCTTTTGCTCTGTCGGCGTGGGCCCACCGGGCGAACGCCTACTTCGTGCTTTATCTAGAAAGCATTAAGAATTCGGATGGCAGCCGGAAATACAGCACGTACCAAGTTAACATCTTACCACTAGGCGGCTACGCTCTGCAGATCGCGACCAGCATTGGACTCAACGCTCTATCGGATTGGAAGCACTGGCGGTGGCAGGTCTCCGTCGCCTCCAATGCTGTCTCTGTCCTTTTCTTGGCAGTGCTGAGCGGCTGGCCCAAGAACGACAAGGTTCTTCTGGCTTTCTACTTCCTGACATACGGCACCAACGCCGGTAATCCGTCGCTCATGGCCTGGATGGGAGAAATACTGCGCAAAGAGCCAGAGGCAAGATCCATTATCGTGGCAATGACAGTCACGTTGGTGTACGTTGGACATGCAACAATTCCATTGGGGGCATGGAGAGTGCAGGATTCACCGCAGTACCCGATCGGATTCCCACTCGCAACGACAATGGCAGCGGCCACAATCTTCACTCAGTTGGGCCTGCTGTGGTGGGACAGGCGACACCCGGAGATCGTGGAGCACGGATATGGCGATGCGCCCTTGGTGGTTGAACAACGAGATGAAGAGGCTTCCAAGGAGGTCGAGGGAGGGGAATCGCTCAAAGGTCCAGCGCCAAGGGAAGTTGCCACGTCAGTGGAAGGCTCTTCTTCAAGGGCAGCTTGAGTTATGATCTGAAAGCCTACTGCATAGTTGGTAACGTGCATGTAGGTAGCTCGAACACGGGGCACACGCGTCGAAACCGCCAAGCAGTGGATTGAAAGGTGGAACTGAGCTGATGCTTGGCCTCAGCACTATACGAAGTCTTCGCTCACCTGCTGGGGACAATGTGCCCGAGATGTTTCGCCCCGCATTTACATAGAACACGGGCTGGACATGCTGCACCGGGGCATTTGGTCAAAGAGGGTAGTATGAGGCATGGTATTTCCGAGGCAGAGAATCAACTCTCCGGCTTGTCTAAGTACACTGATCCTCAGATGATCGCGCTGATGTGGATATATACACCAAACTCCGTGTCGCCTCATTTCGCTAGCCAACTATTCATACATCGTAATCGCTGTGCAGATAACTGCTGAAAAACGTAACTCGTCGGATCTAGGTATCTAGGACAGTTGGCAGGAGAAGGGCCTGCGGACAGCTCCGACCTCGTAGAGGTGTTTCTGGGCATCGTTAGCGCGCGTGCCACTAGCAGCGAAGGATTGCATAAACTTACGATGTCGGCAATGGAAGCCCAGGTACCGCCTATGAGGATCGCGATGCCCATGGCACCGACGGCAAAGTTGATGATGGCAAGCATCAGGTTCTTCTTGGCGTACCACGGTCCCTCGCGAAGCAGGAAGAACCACATGAGTGAGGGGAAGTAGAAGGTGAAGCCAGTGATGAAGAGCGCCGAGGACAAGGCCAGCAAGTCGTTGAAGAAGGGGATGCTCTCAGCGATGATCCAGGCGATAATGGTGATGGCAGTCACAAGCGACAGCCAGGCGATCCAGCCACCCTTGGTGTTGATGTAGCGCTTGATGTTGTCCTTGTGGATGCGCTCGTGGATGTAGCGGCCGACAACGGTGGTGTTGATCGAACCCGAGATGTAGATGACAGGCAGACCGAGGCCGAAGGCAACCTTGGCGGGGATCTTGCCAGCTGAGAGCAGAGCGGGGGACTCGACGGTCTGGCCGACGAAAGAGTAGATGAGGGCGCCCGTCAGGGTGTAGATAATTATCTCGGAAATACCAAGAGTCCAGATAGACTTCTTGTAGTCGGAGGGAGTGTGCATTTCTGTGAAGTGGTTAGTGCATTGTCTCAGAGAGCGAGCAGACAAGCCTTTACGTACCGGACATCATAGTGAATTGAGTGATGGCGAAGCTGTAAGCGAACACAATGTTAGTGAGGGCGATGACGGCGCTCATCAACGTAGTGTCGTCCTTGGGCCACCACGACCACTCGACGTGATCATCCGGGAAGTTGCCGTTGGTGTGGTTGATGCCCGTCGCGATCATCGTAACGCCAATAGCAATGATGATGGAGCCGAAGTCGATGTAGCCCAGGATGGCAACCTCGGCAAAAGAGGGCGGGATAGCCAGCAAGAGCAGGATGACGGCGGACACGACACCGAATGCAATCGCGCAGACATGGTCTCCAACAATGGTCTCGAAGGCAATGGTGCCGGTCAAACAGTGCGAGCCAACCAGGAAGATGAGCTGCAGCGAGAACATGGCGCCAAAGAGTTCATATCCGAAGCGGCCAAACATGAGCTTTCCGGCGTCCGCATAGTGCATAACCTCGGGGTACTTGAGCTTGACCTGACCGACGATGTTCGACGTGTAGATGGCGATGAGACCAATGCCAATGGTGAGGATGATGCCGGCGCACATGCCCAGCGTGGCGAAGGCGGATGGCAGACTGAGAGATCCAAGCGCGATAGCCTCGACAATGAGGACAACCGTGAGGCGTTTCCAGCCTAGACGGTTGAAGTGGGCTTGCCCCTCAGCAGTTTTTTGCTGCTCGAGGTCTCTCTTCTCAGCGGGCACCGAGGCGTCGGGAGCGCTCAACATGTCTTCGTTGGAGATCTCATCCTCGTTTCTGGGCTTTTCCTTCTTGTCGGAGGCCATCTTCTGGGCACTGTCGGGCTTTGCGGCGTGATCCATGACGGCTTTTGGGGGGGTGGGGGGGTACGACGGTACTTGTAGAGGCAGCACCACGGTGGAGTTCACAGCAGAGAGAGAGGGTTGTGTGAAGGATATTTCAAAGCCGAAGGGTCCGCGCCGTGGTCGATGACTTGGCGATCGGCCTGGGAGATGTTGAAGAGCGGATGGCGGGCTGGGAGGAAGGGAAAGGTGTGGAAGGCCCGATGAGGTTCTTAAATGTGCCCTTCGCCGCTCCTCGGACTGTTATCTCCAACAAGCTGGGCAAGATCTACCCCGAGCCACAGCAGAAACTCTAGATAGGGCTTTTTCCAGCACTACGATAGGCCGCCAGGCAGAGGCGACGCACGGGGTCCGTCACCAGGCCAGTGGGTCAAACTCAGGGCCGAGTCAACCGAGCACTGTCCAGCTTAGATAGCGGTCCTGGCAGAGTTCAGCAGCGTGGCCGTAACATGCCCGCGCAGAGCAAACGCATCGCGGGCAGAGTCTCGAGGCGCTCAGGGTCGTCATGGCCCCGGACCCCGCAAACGGTTGCTTCGTTTCCCCCCCAAATCTGGAGGGTTGGGATCGTGAGGCATGTCGTGCGCCATGATGCTGTCTGATTGCGCGGAGACGGATACTCGGATGGTGTTGAAGGTTTTCGTGAGGGTAATACGGTGGATATTCTGACACATGGATAGGATGGGGTCGTTGAATTTTCGCAGGCGTCATCTCGGAGCTACCAGCCATCGTGGGGCGGCACCTCGAGTCAGCGCCAGGGGCGAGCGAGACTCCGTTTCAACGCCAGAAGGGTTTGCAAACAGCCTCACCAGCCCGCAGACTGTTTCTCTTGTGCCTGCAAGTTGTCTTCTCATCCGTCACTGCCGCTGCAGTCGAGTCTCCCTCTCACTGACTGCTGCCCACATACCCAATGAGGCAAACCCATTCTTCCTCAAGTCCCGAAGCAGGGCGCAGATCGTATGCGCCAAGACGGCATCTACGGGACTTCGGGACAGGCCAGACTAATACGAAAGAGCCGCATTGGCAGGCACCTCGAGCGGCCCTCGGCGAGTCACACTGCAGCCTGCGAAAGCCATGACAGCACGAAAAGCTTGTTCTCGGTCAATCGCCGAAGCCACTCTCCGTTAATTCGCGCCGCTTGCGGGCCCGCGCTGCTGCTGGTCCTGCGTCCGGCTGTTAGCGCGGTGGTGCGCGTTACACCGCGCCCTTAGCAATGTCATCAGAGGCACGGCATTCCCGAGCAGGGGTGGGAGGTCGGCATCGGAGAGCCGGAGGATTCCAAATTGGAAGGCTTCGAGAATGTTTCCAGGATCCGGGGTATGCTTCCATCCAGCGATCGGCTTGTTGAATCCCTCAAAACTCACGATAAGCGGCGTTAGGAGCGGCAATGATGTAAAGGAGGCCTCTCGGCCATTACGTATGACTTTCGTTCTGCTGTCCCTGCATCTGTTCTGCGGGCTGAGGAACTGCAAGCAACGACTCAGGCACCGTCTGGGCGCAATGCCTTGACACAGAGAAACCCCAACGTCGCCCGTCCCGACCCGACATCTACCCCAACTGCGGCATGAAGCTATCGTGGAGGAACCTGGAGTTCTCAGGGGTCGGGCGTTGACGGAAAGCTGGGGAAGCCAACTGCCGGATAAAGATGTTGTGTGGTTGTGTTCGGAAGACATGTCCATGGTGCGATGCGGCATATACTGTGATGATTGTCGTTGAAGCTTTGCCACGCGTCTTTACTGCGCTTGCCAAATCCCGGGAATCGGCGAGGGCTGCCTGCCATTCAGTCACGCACTCTTTTTTCATCAGAGAACCACGGATACTCCTGGCTTCAGTACCTGTAGTTTACCTGGCTAGAGTTGTACCCGCCCCCAAATCACAGCCTACGTTGACCCACGGGGTCAACAAGCGCTGCTGATAAAGTTTAATGCTCGATCCAAGGTTTCAAATTAAACTTGTAACTGCAGTCCCGCAGCCGCTAGAAACCCTGCTGACATACTCCCGCGTGATCTCCTGAGTGACCAATCACTACTCCGTCGAATCACCTGTACGAATGCTCAACGAGCTCTTCAGCGCCATACCCGCGTCGACATAGGGCTTCGTCACCAATAAAATACCGCAAGATCAAGCATTTGCCATCGTCAAACGTGGCATTGAGAAGAGGTGCCTTAGCAATCGAAGACCTCGTGCACAGTTCACCGGGATACCAAAGCGCTGGGAGAATGTGGTCACACAATTTCGTCGAACCTTGGGTCCTTGTACTCAATGCTGTCCTATTGTAGCAACGGCATTACGGTTGCAACTCTAAGACCCTTAGCTGGTAAGCCGCTGGTTGCCGCCAACAAGGGCATGTGCTCCCCTTGCGCCAGCTTGACGTGAAACCCTCCGGAGTCAATTTTGAGTAACCACTCAACGGCTATTTTCAGTAACTCATCGCCCAGGCGATGACTATCGTTTTGAGAACGTCACGTTGGTGCCCCAACAGACCAAGTCTTGTGTCACCTTGGCCTTCATGGCAAGTACTTTCTGCCTTATAGAAGACCTGACCCAGGATTCCGAACGAGCCTTCCAGCGTCCGAAGAGCATGTTTGCTTTTTTGTCTTTCTTCAGCCGCTAGCTTCACATTTGGACTGCCCAGACCTTTCCTCATAGTGCCCTCGTCATCGGACCGAGGCACGACTTGTGATGGCATCGACGAAACTCTCGTGGCAGTCATGGGGTTTGCTACCATCTGGAGTCGGACCGAGAGTGCTCGGAGGTAGCTTTGTCCCTTCTCCAGGTTTGACTAATTGGGTTCGACCGTCTAAGTCGGTGAACTTGACGTCTGCTAATGCTCCAGGGATAAGCGACCAAGACTGTGGCTAACATGGTCTAAAGCCTCATCAAGAAGCTTTGAGCTCTGAGTCGTGAGGGAATTGTATCAAAAGCTTGTTTAGATCGAGGTCTTGTTCTACCTGTCATTTGATCTCTGTCATCCGAACGCATTCGCAGGCCAAGGTCGCCGTATGGTCGCCAAGAGGAACAGCTTCATGGGTTCAAGTATCACAGTGCAGCAGAAACCGAGTAACCTCGGCATGAACCCCTCCATAAATACAGATCAATAAAAGCTTCAAATACCTTGATTAAGATTTCTGTCGGCGCCCACATCGAGGCGCCGTTGTATACCGAGCGGACAGGCAGCCTTATTGATCGCGGCCAGCTAACGATGTTCACCGCAACTGAATATTTCCAAAACACCGATCTTTATACGAGAAATACAATAGCCAGATATCAATAATACATAATACATACGAATAGATGCACCGAGGCCCTTCACACGTACCCTGAAGTGCATTTGGGGACTTCTCAACGGTAGGAAGCGTGCTGCGTCGACCGAAGAGTTTCACGAAACGAAGAAGTCTACCATGCCAACTCCTCCCCGACCATAGCGAACAGCTATGACAAAGAGAGCTACTGAAACCGCCTTGATGCTCTCGGGGTAACAACCCAACTCTCTGAGCACCAACTGCGTAACGAGCCTGAGCTGCAAAGATTGAGTACGCCAGACCGACTGCCAGCTTATTATCTTTGTATAACTTGTCTGGCCTGAATCACGCTTAGAGATCCACTCACCATAAGGCTAGTATCGTTCACTGGCCCGTTTTGTATGTGTTGTACTCAGCGTCTCGTTATACCCCAGCGATTGGCCCAGTTATCTGTGCCTTAGGCCTAGGAAGGGTAATGTCGCTCTTCCCGCCCCTGACGACTCTATGACTTAATTCAATTCTTCAAACAACAGACGTTAGAGCATGAGATATGCTGTGTGATTATTTGGCTTTGATGAAGGACAAGGCCTGCTCATAGGTGGTCTCGCCTAACTTTCTCGGATATGTAGGAGTTTCCACGGCAGCGTCATCGTCCATTAATGTCTAGAGTAAGGAAAGGGGTCAAAAGCCGTGGAACTTGTGTTTTCTGGCGAATCTGACAGACTGGAAGCCACTATATTTTGCACAATGGCCGGGTGTTTAGGCTGTTAGACGCCGTCAGTCTAGGGCGAGGAGCCCGAGGCTCTGCAGGAAGTCCCAGTGGACATGGTCTACGCTGGCCATAGATTCGCCGAGGAGTCAAAGCTTGGTTCACCCGTTGATGTAGATGTCGACTACCATTCTGTTGAGCATTGAGCCGCTGAAGTCGAGAACGTCCCTTAGCGCAATGATGTAGTCTATCTCATCAGCAGTGCTGGGACTTCTGCGCACGGGCTACACTCGCAGCAGCGATTAATTGAAAAGTCGTCAGCCATGTCATCTGCAACTCAGGCGCATTGGAACGCCAGCGTGAGGATCGTGGCCAAAGTACCGTCAACGTCCGCCTTCGCGGGGCACTCTCACGGAATGAATGCCCAACAGCTTGATGGCTTTCAAGCGGTCTTTCAAACCTCATTTCGCGAGGCTAGGACTATTGAACATGATCAGATGTAATGTGCCAATGGCGATCAGGGGATGTGCGAGATATCGCACTGCCGCCTCGAGTCCTCGGCTCGTGGTGGCCTCTCCATCGTGACGAACTCGTACGAACGTATCACCAATACATCTGCCGCTGCAATGCCAAGCCTAGGGCAAGTACAAGCAAGACTTAGCCTCGCACACGATGCGCAGGTAGGGACAGACTCGTCGCATTGGTTATTGCGCTGTATGCACGTGTGACAGCCTCTTCTAGAATCGGTATGTCCCTTTGAGGAGATGGGCCGCCATTTGGTCACTTTCAGTGTGCCAGGCCCAGATGCAGGCAATGCGTCGCTCGATTCCACACCCGCGTCACTTAAAGCGCTGAGATCCATACTCACGGCTTGTACAATCTTCGAGTATTGGGCGGTGAGGGTGGCGCAGACCTGAGGCGCGAATTCCTTCTCGGTGCTTGGGACTCATTGGCATGCAGATTGGAAGTCAGAGGGCTCGGCTGCACTCATGTGGTCAAGCCTGGTTTGGACCCCTGCTTATTGCGATGCGATTTACCCTATTGGATCCTATCCTGCGAGCATTTGATTACCTACATGAAGGACGATGTATGGAGCTACGCAGCATGCGCACTGACAGCGTAATGTGGGGGATTGCAGCTGGAGAAGGCCTGGGTGAGCCCTACGCAGCAGTCTGGCAGTACTGTAGCGCGCAGCCCATCGCCTCGCTCGCCTGGCATGAGGAGCCGCTTAGCCGACCGGCGACTCAGCCATGATGCCATGCCACTCCCGCAAGGCGCAGCACCAGACTCGCCGCCCTATGGATGGATTCTGGGGGACCGCCCCCTCATCTCGCCCAACATGAACCCGCCAAGATGGCCGACCCTCGATGTGGCTAAGCCGGAGCTGAATCGGTGACGTCGTGGCACGGCGACATCCCCCGCCTCTCTGCCTTTCTGTGCCTCTACTGCCTTCATCGCATCGCCACAGGTTACACCTTGACGGCCCTGCGCGACATCATCGTCCACGACTACTATTAATTGTGCGTCTGTCTGTCCTTACCGAGCAGAGAGACTCGCGACAGCTTCCCACCGAGCCAAGAACCACCGCGACCCCGCAACCCGCAAAAGTCTCACTTATACGCGCATACGTACACGTATACACGTACGACGCAGATGCAAGGCTACGCTTCACCTGCCCCGGGCGCCGCTCCTGGCCAGCCAGGCGGTCCTCCACTTCCCGAGGGATGGATATCGCAGTGGAACGATCAATATCAGACATGGTTAGTCTTCTGTCGCTCAAAGCGTCCCTCGGCAATGTCGCGACTCAGCACCCGGTATCTAACACCATCGCAGGTTCTACGTCAACACGACCACGCACGCCTCGCAGTGGGAGCCTCCGAATGCGGCGCCACCTCCCGGTCCCGATGCAGGATACCCTCATGATGGCGCCCCCACCGCTCCGGGCTCGACGAACCCTTTCCAGCAAAATGCGACTTCGCAAGATGCTGATCTCGCGGCAAGACTGCAGGCTGAGGAGAACGCTCGGCATGGGGGCTCTCAGCCGCCCCCTCAGCAGCAGCCTTACCACGACACGACTGCCCCTCCTCACGAGGACGATGCTGCGCTAGCAGCGCGGCTACAAGCAGAGGAGAATGCTCGGGGACAGGGTCAACATCAGCCCGGGCAAGGACCTGGTGCTCAAGCCGCTGGTGGTCCTTATCCACCGCAACATCAGCCGAGTTATGGCGGTGGCGGTCTCTACCCGCCGCAGTCGCATCAATCATTCGGCGGTCACTCACCTGGTCCTCAGGGTGGTCCAAGCCCATACGGCCAGCCGCAACCCCAGCATGGTCAACAGGAGTACTTCGGTGGCACGCAGCCGTCCTACGGCCAGGCGCCACCTAGCCCCAATCCATCTGCGCAGAGCAGTGGCAAGAGTGGAGGGCTCTTGGGCAAGATTACCAGCAAAGCGAAGAGCAGACTCTCGGCAGCCGGCCTTGGTGCTGGTGCTGGCGCAGGAGCGGCGTACGGGGCCCACCAGTATGGTCAGAATCAGCAACATGGCGCCTACCCACAGCAGGGACAGCACGGTCAACACCCAGGACAATACCCCCCTCAGTATGGCCAGCCGCAAGGACAACACGCTGTGCCCACAGGCCAACCTCCCAAGAAGAACAAATGGGGCATGCCACTTGGCGCGGCAGCAGGCGGCGCGGGCATCGGTGCCCTGGGAGCGACCGCCCTGAGCGGAGTCAAGCACAAGCTCAAAAACCGCCATGGCGGTGGACACGGCCATGGTGGTATGATGGGGGGAGGCCACGGCGGCATGATGGGTGGTGGAATGATGGGCGGCGGCCACCACGGAGGGGGCGGCTATGGCGGAGAGGGCGAGCACGGCGACGGCGGATCATCGTCTGGATCAAGTTCTGACGGAGGAGGTTCCGACGGCGGCGGCGGCGATGGAGGTGGTGACTTTGGCGGTGGTGATGACGGCGGCGGCTTCGACTTTGACTTTTAGACAACAGGATACCCGCAAGGGCGACTTTGAATTTTGGCGCTGTTTACGTTGACGACATCATATTTTCCTTGAATATACGCAACCTCTAACACGGTTCCTCCGTTTCGTGAGCTAGAAATTTCTCAAAATTTAAGCTGGAGTGCTCAGGAGTCCTTGGCCCCCAGAAACATTGCGTTTCAACTTTATTTCATTCCAACACTCTTGTGCTTCGTTTGTGCAAGGCTCTACCCCCAGTTGGCATCTCAACCCCTGGGCTCATCGTGGCAGTGCTCGAGGATCGACAGCAGTTCGTCCTGACACATCAGCAGATAAAATTGCGTGGAGCATCTTGTTTGCCGATGGGCCGTGGGAAGACCCATCCTTTTCCTTCATCATTCGGAGAGCATAACAGACTTGGGAGCTCGGTGGTCTTTATTGCTTCGCCAGAAATACCGCGATCATGACAGCCCTTTCTTTGGAAGCCTGCTTGGGATCGATGGTTCCTGGCTATGGACTGATTTTGCTGAATCGTCCACGCTTCATACAAACATCAATTGTCTTGCAAAAGTGCCACACAGCCACGACATTTCGGATCTCGTTCTGCGATGCTTGCGCGGCCTAGGCGGCTGAAGCAACTAATTTGAGCGATTCCCCACGGCGGTATGCAGGAGCTAAGACATCTACACAGCTCATTTACTGCAAGAGGAAGTCGCCGAATGACGATGTAAGCCAATGGAAGTACATGCTGTAACGGCAGCCCTGGAGACCAGTCTGAAACGACGGAATAGCTGTGCTTCCCGATCGCTTTCAAGGCTAGAGATGGAGTCGACCTGGTCGACCTATGCTGTTTCCGCTCGGTGAACTCGGCTGTCGGGGTTTCATTCGTAAATCAGTTGATGAAACGTGGGCAGCACCGTGCTTGAATGTTCTTGACTTTGGAATTTCACGCCGCACGATGGACTATTTAGAGTATTTGGTCTCGCAACAGATGCCACAGGTTGGCTCCTCTAACACCTCATTCTCACGAAGATCTCTACCACGATGAGGCACGGGACCATTCTCCCAATTCTTGCGGCAGCTCTGTCTGTCTCAGCTGCAAGTGTCTCCTCGAGAGGCCAGCACCAAAGAGATGATGTCTCCGTCTCGCTCTCTGCTAGTTCAAACCACTGTTCAGAGCCAGAAGTCCGCCCCGAGTGGCAGAACATGTCGCACGAGGATCAAGTCTCCTTCACCAAGTCCATCGCCTGTCTCATGGAGCTGCCGCCCAAAGGCCCCTGGAACGTCACATCTCGCTACGACGAACTCGTCCGGATCCATCTAGACCACACGGACCTGATCCACAACTATGGCTTCTTCCTCGCGTGGCATCGGTACTTTGTTCACGGCTTCCACGGCATGCTGAAAGCCGAGTGCAGCTACGATGGGCCGTTCCCCTGGTGGAACGAGATCAGGGATGCTGGAAACTTCGCGGGTAGCGGCATCTTTGAGCCGGACTTGTTCGGGACGTTACCGGAGGGCAGTTCTCCCGACAACCAGAAATTCTGCGTCGAGGACGGTGTAAGTTGTGTCCCCCTGGAGTTGTTCCGCAGGTTGCTGACTTTCAAAACTAGGTCTTCATTAACCGCACCGTCACCGTCGGCTACGACAAGCCGAGGTGTCTCTCACGCGGCGAAGACAAAGAAGCCAGCGCGATGGCGACCAAGGAATGGCTCGCAGCCTGTCACAACAACATCACAACCTTCGAGGACCACGAGCTCTGCGTGCAGAGCAACATACACGTCAGCACGCATCTCGCCATCGGGACCATGCTAGGGTTCGTGGCCGGGTCCGTCAACGACCCCGTGTTCTTCTTGCACCACAGCTTCATCGACTGGCAGTGGAAGCGCTGGCAGGTGGTGGACGAGAAGAGGAATAGAGATGGTAAGCGGGTCGATATCCGGACTGAAGGCATCTGAGCATGTGCTGACTGGATTATAGTTTCGGGATGTGCCGAGTTCGAAGATCGACCCTGCATGCCCGTGACATTGGATACGGAGCTAACATCGTGGGGCATCTTCCCGAACATGACGGTGCGGGATGTTGCCGACACCGAGAAGGGTCCGTTATGCTACAAGTACGACTCCTACAATCCGTAGAGCCGTAGCTTACTGGGGGTCCCGCCTGCTTGACCGCGCGGAGACCTGCGTCTTGTCATATACAGTCCCTACGGAGAGGAACGCATTGCTGCCTGTCTCGGATGATCTGAAGAACCCAATTCCCCACAGTCACTACTGCTTGATAAGCAGAAATTGAGTACCTCAATTCAAGCCTCTGGAACACGACGTTATCTCCAATGGGCAAGCGTAGGAAATGCATAGATCCCCCCAACTAACGTAGCAAGCAAGGTAGGAAGTCCACCGAGATACCAAACATCCAACTTGTCGCAGCGAAGACAGGCCCACCAAAGCGACAAAATTTCTCTTCGGTGAGGTCTGTCGGTCAGTGGCTGCCTGCCTACCCATGCATCACCAGGTGCTCAACACCGGTGATTGCCTCTTCTGGCCGACGAACGAGGGGGGCGCTCGGTCGAGCTCCTTGTGGCTCGGTGGTATCACGGACGCTAGAAAAAAAAGCTTAAGGGTCATACAGCGTCGATATATTTGCCGATGCGGAAAACCCCATCTTTTCGTGCGATTCGACTGGACGCTGCCTTAAATCCCCCGTCTTTAGTCCGAGTGGCGCTGGAGAAGGGACAGCGGAGTCTCCGCGGGTCTGGGGTTAGGCTTTTCTCTTTTCCGTCCTCATGCCCCCCGCGGGTCGAATGTTGACCTGTGGCGTGGTTGGTCTTTGTCTCCAACGGGCTTTGGGAAATCCCGCTGTGGGCTGCCGGATCCGACGGTGCGTTGTGACGCTTTTCCTTCGAGAAGCATGCTCGGATATATGCCGCCTTGAAGGATGCACGCGCCTCGCAACCACAAGTGCTTCCGGAACGACCTATCACACGCAGCCAGTGCATATCCTCACCTTAAAGGATCTCTGGACGTGAAGTTGTTGTGCTCTCGGGTTAGGTATCTCCCAAGACTTCACGTCATGGTCTTTAGGGCTCGCTGGAGACGCGTCCACTGTAAGCAGACTTTTCAGCTTCAAAATCTGGACGCCGAGACCCCAAGCAACCCTCCTCCACGCCTGGCGCTGGAGAAGGGTGGGGAGGCGAAGGGTGTGGTAGCCAATCAATCTAGATGTCACCCAAGCCGGCTACACAAGCCGGACGGCAGTCTTGGGGCAATGGAGGCCGAGAGGAGCTTTGACGGGAGTCGGGTGCGGAGTCGACCTCCAATTGACCTCGAATGGCCAATGGAGTCACCGACTTGCTGAAGGCAACGAGATGATGAGCAGCGGGGTCGCGGAGCGAGGCCAGTGAGTGGCAGGGGTCACGAGAGATGTACTCAATCTTTGCCATGTCATCGCGCATGTTACCTCAAAGTTCTTATATCGTGCTTCGCGCCGACGTCTTTTCGGCCTCAACCCCCTATCAAGACCTCACCAACCTCCGTTACAGCCCCCACGATGTCGCCAGTTGACGATATCTCCCGTGCCGACCCTGTGGCCGTCGACGCCGACAAGGAGCGCGTGTCCAACGTCGAGGGCGCGGCTTCTCTGCCCGCCGACGACCTCAAGGGCACCGCGGCCGCAGTCATGGATCCCGCACGCCGCGCCGCCGTCGAGAAGAGCCTCAAGAGGAAGCTCGACACGCGGTGCAGCCTGTTCATCCTCATCTACATCATGAACTACCTGGACCGCAACAACATCGCGGCGGCGCGTCTCAAGGGTCTCCAGGACGACCTCGACATCAACGACGTCCAGTATGCCACCTGCCTGAGCATTCTCTATGTGGGGTACATTCTCATGCAGGTGCCCTCCAACATCTTCATCAACCGCATCGAGCGCCCTAGTCTGTACATCGCCGCGGCCATGCTGCTCTGGGGTCTGATCTCTACCCTGTCCGGTGTCGCTGTCAACTTTGGTGGCATGGTGGCTACGCGATTCTTCCTCGGTTTTGTCGAGGCTGCTTTCCTGCCCGGAGCGCTGCTCATTCTTTCCAAGTGGTACACTCGTAGCGAGCTCACCAAGCGCAACGCTCTCCTCTTCTGCGGTAACCTCATCTCCAACGCCTTCTCCGCCCTTGTCGGAGCCGGAATCCTGTCCAACATGGGAGGTGTGCTCGGACACGCCGCTTGGAGGTGGCTGTTCTGGATTGAGGGCGCCGTCACCATGGCCATCGCCATCTCTGCCGCCTTCATCCTGCCCGATCTGCCGCACAACGCTCGGGGCTTCACCGACGAGGAGCGCCACGTTGCCCAGCTGCGTATGAGTGAGGACGTTGGCGAGGCCGATCAAGACTCCGCCGATGAGGGCGTCTTCTACGGCTTCAACCTGGCTATCAAGGACGTCAAGATCTACCTCATGATGATCACATTCACCTCCTACGTCATCGGTCTATCCTTCAACGCCTTCTTCCCGACGCTGACGGGAACTCTTGGCTTCGGCTACGTCCCCACGCTGCTCATGAGCTCGCCGCCCTGGCTGTTCTCGTGTATCATCTCAATCATCGTCGCCTGGAGCTCCGACCGCACCCAGGAGAAGTTCTGGCACATCACCGGTCCCATCTGCATGGGCATTGTCGGCTTCATCATCAGCATGTCCACCGAGGTGGTTGCAGCCCGCTACGTCGCGCTCTTCCTCCAAGCCGGCTCCTACGCTGGCTTCATCGTCTTCTACTCCTGGATCTCCTCGTCCTTCCCGCGTCCTCCCGCCAAGCGTGCCGTGGCGATCGCCCTCATCAACGCCTTCTCGCAGCTTGGCAACGTCGCTGGCTCCTACGTGTGGGACCTGGAGGAGAACGGCTACCGCAAGAGCTACGGCATCGTCCTCTCCATGTTCGGCATCACCATTGTTGGCTGCTACTGCTTCAAGCTCATCTTGGTCAACCTCAACAAGAAGCTCGATGCCGGTCAGGGTGCTTGGGAGACGAGGCCCGACGTGGCGCAGCAGACCGCCAACATTGAGCTGACCAACACCGACGAGGCTCTGAACATGAAGGCTGGCTTCCGTTACCTCGTTTAAGGACGAGGCCATGCGCATAAGTAGTGCAGTATATAAATCATATTACCGAATTGCACCAAATTTCTCTGCTGTATCCAGTATCATAAGTCGGGGTCCGCCTAGCGTGGTAAGTGACAGCGTCCATCGTTATCCTCTTTCCAGCAACCGCATGATTTCCCCACTGCAGGCAACAGCCAACAACTTAGGATGTGCGACAAATTGTGACGCCCAGATACTACGCAAAGTGATCACTAGTTATGTGCAGCCCTTTTCGCAAAGTGTTGCTTGTCAATTCCTCTAATCTCAATTTTAAAGGCTTTGAAGAGGAGATTCGCCACGCGTCTCTGTCTTCAGCCCCGGATTGGAGCCCTGTCCTAAAGCTGAACATGCAGACGTGTAAACTCCAGTCCTCGCCCCCAAATAAGCATTCAATTGACAACGTCCACAGGCAAATTTACGCCTTGTCCTCGGCCTTGTGCTGCGAGGAAACCTCCACAGTGTGCATCTCGTGCTCAAGGGTCTTGTCGACGTTCCTGTCCACCCGTTCACGCACCTCCTTGCTCTCGAACATGAAGGAGAGCTCCTCCAGAGACCGTCCCTTGGTCTCGGGGAAGAAGAAGTAGACCGTGGCGATCTCCACCAGGATCCAAACACAGTAGACGATGTAGTACTTCCACCCAATGGAGTCCAGGGCGATGGGGTTGACGTACGTGTTGAAGAAGACGGCGAAGCGCACCGTCATCTGCTCCACGGCGATTCCCTGCGCACGCTGGTTGAAGGGGAAGACCTCTACCATGTACGTGTAGGTGAGCGCGTTCCAGCCGATGTTGTAGAAGGGCGAGTAGACGAAGATGAAGACCAACACCGGGATGGCGGCCGCGCTGTTCTGCTGGATATCAAAGCGTGCCGATGCGATGGTCCACACTGTATAGACGCAAGCCGTGCCAATTGTGCACGTCAAAAACATGGCTCGTCTTCTGAAGCGCGGGGCGATGAGGGCGATGGGGACGGCGTTGATGAGGCCCCAACACGTGTTGCTCAGGATAACCTTCTGGACCGTACGATCGTCCGTGATGCCCACAAGGTTAAGAATCTTCTTCATATAGAAACTCAAGAGTCCGTTGCCTGACCACTGCGTAAAGAATCCAACGACACAGGCGAGGGCGAAGCGGCGTCGCATGGGAGCATCTCGGAATACGTCCGCCCAGATGAACCTTTGCGCCAGCTCTTTTTCCTGGGCAATTGTTGACTGGATCTGGGCAAACTCCAGGCGAACGTACTCGTCACCGTCAACACCCTCGGAATGGTACTTTTGCAGGATGGCAAAGGCCTCGTCGCCGCGGTCCTTGCTGACGAGCCATCGGGGCGATTCGGGACACCAGTACATGAAGGTGAGCTGGAAGGCGCTGGGGACGAACTGGAGGAGCGAAGGGATGCGCCACGCCCAGGTCGATTCCATTTGGAAGGTCCCGTAGGTCGTACCCGCGGCGGCGATGGCGCCCACGAACCAACTGGCGTTGAACAGCGAGGTCAAGAACTGGCGCTCCTTCTCGTAACCAAGCTCACCTGCATTTCTTGTCAGTACAAGTCAGAAGACTTGGTTCCACGGGGTCTTACCAAGCAGAGATGAGGCGTTGACAATGGCGAAGGGAATTCCGAAGCCGAGGAGCCATCGGGAGGCGAGGAACATGTCGGTGTTGAGCGATCCAGCCTGGAGACCAGCACCGAGAACCATGATGAGAGAGCCCAGAATGATGGTCTTGCGGCGACCAAGATAGGCAGAGACTGTCGGAATGAATGGAATGGCCATGAGGGCGCCGAGGGAGTAGATGGCGCTGAGGAGACCGAGTCGAGCCGAAGACGGGTTGTCGAAGTAATCCACCCAGGACTCAACAGCCTGGAGGGAGTTCATCATGGATGAGTCAAAGCCTGAGGTCCATTCGACTCCGAGGCCACAGGGGATAAGGATGAGGTAGCAGAACCTCAGGTTGGGCTTCTGGTACCATTTCTTGTTGTCGGCCTGGGCGATGGCGTAGATGCGGGATTCGCCCAGCTCCTCTTTCTTTCGATGAATAGCCATGGTGACTCTCTTGCTCTCCAGATCAAGCTCAAGGTCAAGAGTGCTGTATCACGGTAATCGAGAGAGAGGAGGACGGTCGACATGGGCAGGCTGGGTTCATATATCAGTCAGGCCGCCCCACCTCGAAATGTCTTTCCACGAATGCCAATACAATGGGGCCCTTCAGGAAGTCCATGTTACCAGCCAATAGCCGACGGCTTGCAGCCACGCGAAGAGCTGCAATATATTGCCTGCCCACCCTTGTTACCCCCGTCCGTCTGCTCGCCCGCGGCGATTCACCAATCCGGGTTGCGGGGACCTCTGGGGAAGCGGGGCTCCGGCGGGGTATCGTTCACTTCGGCCTAGCGCCGGCGGTATAAGTTACCGTCTGCCCTCCAGGGGGTGGTGCACTGACGCCTTAAGCTCTGCTGCCAAAGCTGTCAAAAAGGGCGCTCGGTGCCTTCAGCTGCCGTCCAAGTCTGGCTTGGCGTGGGGTTGGACTGACTTGGCTTGACTGTTGGGAATGGCTGCAATTGGTGCGAACGTCATCGGTTCTCCGGTCCGAGGCCATGGGTCGGCTGGGGACGAGCTGACTGCATATGTGCTTCGGAAAAGGATGTCGGTGAACTGCTCGCGCATTTATGCATCTTGACTTATCAGGAATTGCACGGGTCAGTTGACGCGGGACGAACGTGGACTTGGCCGAGAATGTAGAAGACAATACAAGATCACACCTTGTTCAACGCAGCACCTTTTGACCGTGTTTTCACATCGGCCATAAACAGCACCACAGAACCCTACCCCAGAAAAATTCAGCTGCAGGCATTCTTCAAACAGCCCATCTGCACCCTTAATTTCAAGCTTATTAATGAGTCAAAGCTTATTGTGTCGAAAAATGACGCCAAAGTGTCAACCGCAGGGTAGGTCTCCAAGAAGGGGAGGTCGGACGTGGAGTCACCGATACGCGTGTTCCGAGTGTTACAACGCGCAAAAAGGGCCGAAAATTATATCGTGCAGCTTATGCATACCGAAGCTTGGACATTGTGATGGATTCAAATCATCAGCCTCGTAGCCTCGTGAAGTTGCCGTCCCACTACCGGGCGCAGCGGACACTCTCCGCCGTCGCGGACTCGGCCCGTCCGCGACCAGTAGCCGAGATAAAGAGACAACAAAAGGACGCAATGAGATCCCAAGCAGAGTAAAACCCCCCGAAGATTGCTCCCAATCGTTTCATTCACTCGAGAATCCAACATGACGGTCATCCACATCGGTGAGCATTGCCATCACCAAGCCCCCACGCCCGAGCACGGCAGCTAACCCACCGGCAGTGCTCTTCAAGTTCAGGGCGGACGTGGCCGAGGCGCACAGGGCCAAGTTCGTCGAGGAGGTCAGCGCCCTCAGGGACCTCCCGTGCGTGCGCGACAGGCAGCTCTGGGTCGGTGGGCCCTCCATCACCACGCCCATCGAGAAGAGCAAGGGCTTCCAGCACGCCCTCGTCAGCTTCCACGCCAGCCCCGAGGCGCTTGCGGCCTACCAGGCCAGCGAGGAGCATGAGAGGTATGTTGAGACCGAGGACTGGGTATATGATGTGGCAGCTGATCTTGATAGGGTGACGAGCACATATCTTTGGCCGTACAAGGAGGACGTCACGCGGTTTGATTTTGAGATCCCCGAGGAGGACCCGGGTGTTCTTCAAAAAATGGCCAAGTCAATAGTGGGCGGATTGTGAGCTGTCACAGGTTGGAATAATTATTAGAAATCATTGGTAGAAATGCAAAAAGTCTTGTTATTCTTCCGGTGAAGCTACGACTTCGGGGGCTTTCCCGTTGAAGAAGTGATGCCGCCATCCACAACAATCTTCTGACCGGTAATGTACCTCGCCTCGTCGGAAGCCAAGAAGACGGCACTGTTGGCCACGTCCCACGCATCACCCATCTTCCCCGCAGGCACCTGCTGATCCCTCATCGCCTTGAAGGCCGCGTAACCCCCCTCCATCGGAAACCGCTCCGCCAGCTGATGCGTGTAGGGCGTCTCCATCAAGCCCGGCACCACCGTGTTGAGCCTCACGCCCTTGTCCGCATAGATGACGGCAGTGGCCTTGACGAACTGCATGATGGCAGCCTTGGCCGTGTTGTAGGCGATTTGGGGCTTGCCGATGTACCGCAGCCCGGCAATGCTCGAGATGCAGACGATGGATCCGCCGGTCGCCTGCTTCTCCATGACGGGCAGAACATGGTGGCAGGCCAGATAGACGCTCTTGAGGTTGATGTCCATCTGCGCGTCCCAGACGCTCTCCTCCATCGTCGCCGGACATCCGGCTTGCGAATATCCCACGTTGGTGAGCAAGATGTCTATCCTCCCGTGCTTCGCGACGCACGCGTCGACGAGCACCTTCACTGAGCTGGACGAGGTGGCATCCATGGCGAAGAGGTCGCACACACCACCGGCCTTTTCGATGTGTTCCTTTGTGCTCTGGGCGGACGCGAGGGTGCGGTTGCCGCCGAAGATGATGGCGCCTTGTCGGGCCAGTGCTGCGGCGCATGCTGAACCGATGCCCCATCCCTGGGTGCAGGATTGGCCCACGCCAATGATGAGCGCGACTTTGCCTGTGAGATCTAGCATGTCGACTGTTTCAAGCGCATGAGTGCATGAGAAGGTGTGTGTATGGACATGAGGCTCAAGACTGCCCGCTCTTGTATCGTGGGATGGAGACGCGGAGTAAGTCCGTTGTGGTGTAAGTGGGCGCGGTGAAAGTCCGCACTAGAAGACCAGCATCACCACCACTCCGAAGCAGGAAGGACACCTCACTGGACCTGGAAACCGTCGCCGGAATTAGGAATAAAATCATCAAAAAGGCTCCTGATGATTGCGTCCATGTTCTCAGCATCGGGTGGCAGGCTCGGCCACCCCGCCATTGGGAAGGGATCGAACGGCTCCGTCCCGAAGAAGGGCAGCGCCGACACGTCGTCGTTGGGCATGGTGAAGACCTGATTCCCATCCGACAGTGGGGGGAATGTGTTCATTGCATCGCCAGACGTCGCGGCATCCCAGGATGCTGCGTTGGGCATTTGCATATCGGCAGGCGGCTGCGAAGGTCGGGGAACGCTGTTGTCCTGCTGAAGAGCGGCTGGGTCTTTTAACCATTTGACCAAAGCTCGACCTAGATCATCCAGTATATCCCGACAGCGCTTCGCACCGGGCCAGTGCTCCCCAGTCGCGCTTAGGATGCTGAGGCAGTCTCCCATGTCGGCGAGCAAGCTCTCTGCATCCGTCTCCCTCGCCAAATCAGGCACGCTCTTGATGCAGTACATCCTCGTGATGGCACTCAGAACCAAAGCATAGAAGATGTCCCAGCTTTGGATAAGCTGGTTGATCTTGTAGAGGTTGCCGATGAGCTTCAGGTTCTGGAACGCCGCATCATGGCACTGGCGTAGTGTCGACCGAGGTGGGTTCGGAATGGCGGGGCTAGGTCGAAGAAGCACCATCTTGAGGCTTTGGTAGTGGATCTGGCTAATGGTATGAATGAAAGAGGTGCTTGCGTCTGGAAGTGGTATTGCTGACGCCCATTCCTCCAGCCGCGAGAGCATCTTCTGCTGCCATTCGCTGTAGTCCAGGATTGCCGGATACGCATAGCTTGGTGTATCGTGGTTGACGCTCATCGCCACGTACTTGATCTCGGAGTTGAGCTTGGCGAGCTTAAAGAGATGAATCGAGAAAGCCATCGATGTCGGTGCACTTTGAGCGCCGCCATTTTCCTCGGAAATGTCGTTGGGCAACTGTATCATGTTAGCGATCATTAGGTAGGGAAGGAGACCGACGGACTTACACGTAGATCACAAGCCTCGTCGCGAAGCCCGATCGGCCTACCCATCATGGTAGCCACCCTCCTATCTAGCGTAAGGACCACCCAGAACAGCCGCGTCCTCATCTCGACGTCCAAGTGCGTGATCCCCGGTCTCGCGGAGATGCTGCGCTGGAGCCCCAGATCCAGAACGCAGGCAATGCACTGGTAGTTCAGATACCAGATGTTGAGCTTCATGTTCGAGCAGTGGATCGTGAAGATGAAGAGCAGAAGCAGACACTGCAGACCCTGCACCGAGTTCTCGACGTTCAGGCGGTCGAGGTACGCGAGTGCGGAGAGGCAGTAGGACTCGCCCGGCAACCGCAGCCTGCGACGGTGCGATGCGACTATGGCGCCGATGCCGAGGACCATGAACACCTGGAACGCATCTGACGGCTCCGGCTCGTCTGCGATGAGTACCTGGGACAGCTTTGCCAGGAATGACGGCCGGTGAAGGATCGGATACTGCGGATGAATGACTTCAAAGTAGTGGTCCACCAGGAGACGGGCTTGGTTCTCCGGCGGCAATGGTAGGGGACCCTGCAAGGCTTCGACGAGGTCCGTTGAATCTACTTGTTGCTGTGCGTGATCTCGCGGTCGAAAAGGGTCCTCCGAGCTTCGGTTGCCGGCGAGCATCACCCGCGCCAGAAAGTGTCCGCTTGAGGGCCCAATGTATCGGGGGTCTTGGGAGCCGTTGAGCGAAACCAGACCAATCTCATGGGACAGCCCAGAGGACTGCCACTGCTGCTGCTGCTGCTCAGCCCTTGAGTTGATGGGGAGTCGAGTCTGCCGCTCTGACTCCTCCAGCGGTGGAGATATGGCATGCTGATCAATAGCTTCATTCAAAGGCGCCTCGAAAGGGGAGGTGTCATCGGCATCAGACCCAGCAGCAGCCGCCTGGGACAAGTCGACGTCCGGGCAGCGGGCCTTGATGATAGACTCGAGCCACTGAACACGCGTCTTCAGCCTCGAGATTTGTCTATCAAACATCAGTCAACCCCAGCATATCTCGGAGCGTGGTGAAAGATAGTTGCATACGCCCTTGGTAGGTCGCCCAGTCGGACGCTCTCCCCATCTACGCACTCAACCCTCGCCTTCTTACAATTAGTACACGCCGGCGCACTACCGTCACACTGCCCCAGTCAGCTCTCCTTTCCACCCATCAAGATTATTGGAGACAAGGACCACCTACACGGATCTTCCGTTTTTGGCACCTCGCACATGCAAGTCGCAGCCGCAAGTTCCGTCGCGGCTCCTTAGATCCGCGACGCTGGACAGTCTCCACTCCGGCCATACCCCGTTGCTTCAAGAGGCTGATAAGGAAGTCTGGGGTAGGAAAAGGGGGGCTTGAAGGGATTGAAAGATGGAAATCCGCCGTCCCGGAAAGGGTCTGTTGAAGGGACAAGTTTGGGTGAGGGCGGGAAAAGTCCGTCGAGATGGCTGGGCGGGGAATGTCCGAGTCATGGGCGGAGACAGCCCGTTGCGGCGAGCCGTCGGTCGAATTCCAGGGCAAACTCCAGGAGCCCAACCGAAGTCACGTAGACAAGTCACGCTGAGATGATCAATCGGGTGCCGGGACCTCGGGTCAAAAGAAATGAAAGTCTATCTGTGTGATGTTGTCTATGTCAATGTTGTGACGCCAAACTCCAGAACATGCCGTCGCCCTAGTCAGTCGAATCGCAAAACAAAGCAAAAGCCCGGGGCTCAATGGAAACCCATCTCGCCAGTCTCGGCCATGTCCTTCTGACATTTGACCAGGATTCTGACCTGATCACTGACTTCGCCTAACCTCCCCAGCACCTTGTAGTTTCCATCCACAAAGCCCAGCAGCGAGTAAGGGATCTCGGTGGCTGCCGAAAACTCCTTGACCAAGGTCTGCACCCTTCGTAGATTGTGTCGAGGAACACGGGGAAACAGGTGATGAACAACCTGGAATTGGAGACCGCCGTGGGCCCAGTCGAGCCATGCGGGACAATCGACGTCCATGGTCGTGCGCATCTGTCGCTGCGGGAAGGACTCGGATTCGCCAAGCTCCGACGTGGACATTCCCCAGTGGGACAGGTTGATCTGCACATGAAGGGGCATGAGAACAATGTGCGAGACCAGAACAAAGATTACGCGGTACGTCCAGGTCGGGATCGAACACCAAAGCAAGCAGTAGCCGAAGAGGAACCAGTAGCACGCCATGCACGCGACCTCGGCAGGGCGGATCCACCACGCCTTGCTGCCCCCGAGACCAGATGACTTATTTGACAGAACGTGCAGCCATGAGAGCACATAGAGGTTGAAGCGAGCAATGGCCATGACGGGGTAGTACGTGTACTGCTGGTAAGGCACTAGAATCTCACAAGCCTTGTCCCACACAAAGGTGAAATCTTCGTAGTAGGATGAGACGATGGACCGGAAGAAGCGAGGGCAGGTTGCGAAGAGCGGGACGTTTTGGATGTCGGGGTCGTGCTCAGGGTGGTTGGTGATGAGATGGTGAACGTTGTGGCTGCTCTTCCACCAGCCGATGGAAAGGCCGCAGCAGAAGTCAGCGATGAAGATGCCAATGCAGGTGTCGAAGATGAAGTTGCCCGTGATGGCACGATGACCCGCATCGTGGGCTGTGAACATGATTTGGTGCTGGCCAAGGTTAGCAACGGTGTCAATCGCGCTTCAGGAAATGACTTACCCAGAACAAGCCGAGGAAGAAGGCCGAGGTTGTGTACCAGCCATGGTGCAGAGTAAAGGCGAAGAGGCCGAAGAGGGTCAGGTACCGCACCATCTCCCTGCCGTAAGCGGCATAGTTGCACTGGTAGAGGCCCTCATCGATGACCTGCTTGTGAAGAGAACGGTATCGCGAGACGATATTCTGCTGCACGCCCAGGTCCAGCGACGGGAAGTCGCGGATGTCGTTGTCGACGTTGGCTTGCAAAACAGATGTGGTGAACTCGGACCGGGTGGGCAGTCCCTTGGTCTCCTGGGATTTCGGAGTCTCGGGGGCAAGCCCACCGCGATACCTCAGATTGAGGTCCGCGACCGAGCCTTTGGAGGCCACGGAGCCAACGACGGACTCGGCCGGCGTGGATACGCTCGACACGGTGGAAAGAGTATAGTCGCCGGAGGACTGCCCGGAGGTTACGGACTCTTCAGAATCCGACTCGGAGTCGTCCGCGGCCCCGGGCGGCGCGGATGTGACACTGAGGTTTCTGTAGACGCCGCCGCGGATTGGTGGCTTCATGTTGATCCAAGGACCCATCGGCTTCCGACCGATCCGGAACGCCCTCATTGTAGGGAGTGTAGCGGCGTGGTGGTATCTGCAGTAAGCACATCGGAGTTAGCATTTTCTGTTCCGTGGCTTCGGAGTTTTGCAAGCAGAGTGCTATCGGGCATCATTATTAATGACAAATGACAAATGCTTCCCTATGCGTTCTTGGCGCCGGACCTCACGTCCGCGGGACATATATCAACACTTCGTCCCCCTCCTACTCAAGCGAGACTACGCTTTTGGTCATTTGAATGACCATGGCTTGACCTCAACTTTTCGCCGCGACAACGCCTCAAAGCACCGGATTGGGGACTAGAACTGGGAAGGGGGAATCGGGGCCGCACATGAAGGACGAGTTTGGGGTTAAGGAATCGCTCGGGTATCATACGCCATTATTTCGTCGGTGGCATCGCGGCCAACCATGTGCAGAATCGCCAACCGACCTCCTGGGTGGCGGTCGAGCCAGGCATCGAGGCGCAAGACATAGTCTTCGCAGATGACGATGGTCTGGCCCTGCGCTATCAGACCCTCGATCTGGCGCGGCGCCAGCACCTGGTCGCGCTTCGCGGTGGCCTCGATCATGTCGAAGGATTGTGGGAGGCTTTTGGTCGGGTTCGAAGATGCTGTGGCTCTCAAAGAGTGTCGGTACCAGGAAGCAGAGACGAAGAGAAGGTCGATGTTTGGTCAAAAGGAACGGCTGGCCAGTGATCCTGGGGGTGTGAAGGAGACTTGAAGGAAGGGGGATGATGAAGAAAGGACCAGGAGAGTGGCGATGAAGAAACAAACCACCTCGTTTGCGCCTCTGGACATCCAAGCCGAGGACAGATGGGCGTCCGCGGTGAGCGAATTCGCGCACGGCTTCTCTGGTGCTGATCCAGTGGTGGCCGCTGCCAACCGGTGGACGAGCCCCTGCCGCAACAGCCCTGGACCCTTCATCCCCTATCGTCATCCCATCTCTGCGTGGACTCGACATGGCTGCAGGTCGTCGCAGCTGCCCCAGGGGCGACTAATACCTGCTGTCATGGGTGGAGCGGGAGGGTGAAAGAATGGGCACGCCTTTACACGGGGGAATGGCGCACCGACGGCGACGGGGATTTTCTTCAACCTCGTCCCGTAGGACCCCTTGAAAGCCCTGGAAACGGTTGTCGAGCCCCTTGTGGAGGACCAGCCGTGGGCCAAGACTCCACGCAACTCAAACCATTGTGGTGGCACTCGTGGCACTGCCTCTCTCACTGTGTGTGGCCATCGCAATTTGCCGCCAACGGGGAAGGAGGCTCAAACAAGTTGGTCGACGATCCTTGTCCACCTGACGGAGGCGGCCAGTAAAAGGTGCGCAAAGGCGACAAGGAGTGGATTCAAGGGTCCCGGGTTCTAGAATTGCCTTGGAGATCTCCGCAACGGATGCGAGCCAAACTGGAAAAGGGGGCGGAGCAGCAGCAACAGGAGCACCAGCAAAAGCAGCAGCCTCCAAGAGACGCGTGGAGCGCCGCATTGACTCGCGACCGTTAGCGACGTGCGTACGAGTGTACGAGGTCACAGCCGAGCGAGCGCGGGCTACGCGCTTCGAATGAGTCGCGTCATCACTGGCAGCGTACGAAGTGTCCCATAAGCCGTAGCGCCGCGTGAGGGCAGGGCGGGTCAGGGCACGTCAGGCTACGACGCAGTTCGTCGTGTGGCAGTTCGTTGCGAGCCGAAGCTCGTTCATGGATGCGAGATGCGACTCGTGATTAGACGAGAGATTAAGTTCCCTGGAAAAGCGGGCCGGTGTAGAAGACAGATTCAGGGTCTTTGGGCCCCCCCAATAATGGCATCCACTGTCGGGGTAAGTTGCTCTTGGCTTTTGAGCTTGGGTCGGAGTCCTGGTCCATGATGGAGCGAGTGGGTGTGCGACTGAGATGCGGCACGCGCGGCTGGCGTGAGACAATCATCATCGCTCAAAAGCTTGCCTCAATTGTGTCTCATTCTATTCACACCGGCTCGATTTCAGACCGCCTGTCCATCGCCGTTGGAGTCCCCAATGGCGCCGTCGCAAGCGCCGAAGACCTCCGACTCCGACTCCGGCTGGGGTGCGCTGGCAGTTGCCTCGGCCTGCGTCGGGGCTCCTCGTGTTGGGGCACCACCGCAGCAGTGCCGTCATAGCGTCTCTGCACCCGTAGCTCGACTCGTGAACAACTGAAGAAGCCCCAATGCCTCCGCATCCATCCCACCATCCGAGACGACGCCGGATGCTGGCAGCGCCACCCTCGCACGTGATTCATCGTTCGCCAACATGTGGACGACGCGAATGCCCTTCAGCTGCTCAGCACTGCTGCGGACAGCCCGTGCCTCCAAGGCGAAACCGTTGTCTGTGCACGCTACGCTTCGGCGCTTCTCCGCTCAGGCCAGCAATGGCAACCTCCCGCTGAGAGGTGTCCGGGTCCTGGACATGACCAGGGTCCTGGCTGGGGTGAGGTCACTTTATTCAATATTGTCCATGGTCTGATGCTCACGCTCGTCTTCTGCAGCCGTACTGCACGCAGATATTGGGTGATCTTGGGTAAGTGCCCTTGTCCACACCATTGGCTCGACAAGTTATATGATCTGACGCGCCACCAGCGCAGAGGTGCTCAAGATCGAGCACCCGACTCGTGGAGACGACACGCGCGCCTGGGGGCCCCCTTACGCTGAATACAAACCCGGATCCGCTAAGGATGGCCCGGGGGAGGCCGCCTATTTTCTTGGTGTAAGTTCTCAACATGCCGGGGTCACCTGTCTTGTGTGCTCGCTCTGATTGAACTCAGGTCAATCGGAACAAGAAGTCACTAGGCCTATCCTTCCAACACGAGGCAGGTGTCGAGATTCTGCACAAGCTCGTAGAGTCGAGCGATGTTCTTGTTGAGAATTACCTCCCTGGCACGCTGAAGAAGTACAATCTGGACTACGAGACTCTGAGTAAGATCAACCCTCGTCTCATCTACGTTTCCATTACGGGCTACGGTCAGTATGGGCCTCACTCAAGCCGGGCTGGATACGATGTCATGGTCGAGGCTGAGTTCGGCCTGATGCACATTACCGGCGCTCGAGACGGACCGCCGGTAAAAGTGGGAGTCGCCGTCACGGACTTGACGACAGGCCTTTACGCAAGCAACAGCGTCATGGCTGCGCTGATAGGCCGTGGCATCAACGGTCAAGGCCAGCACATTGATGTCTCGTTGAGCGACTGCCAGACGGCTACGCTAGCCAACATTGCCAGCAGCTGCCTTATCAGTGGGAAGCCGGATAGCGGCCGCTGGGGAACTTCACATCGTAAGTCTACGTGACAACTTGGTGGAAGCAATCTGGATCCCTAACCACCTCGCAGCTTCGATTGTCCCTTACAGGTCGTTCAAGACGCTCGACGGCGACATCCTCTTCGGAGGCGGCAACGACAAGCTCTTCGGCATTCTCTGCCACGGTCTGGGCCGATCGGACTGGAAGGATGATCCCAAGTACAAGACCAACGCAGACCGCGTTAAGAACCGCGATGAGCTCGAGGCCGACATCGAGAGCTTGACTTCGAATAAGACGACTGCCGAGTGGCAGAAGATCTTCGAGGGCAAGGGCCTTCCCTACGCAGCAGTGAACGACGTCCAGCAGACATTAAACCACCCTCACACCCTGGCGCGCAACATGGTTGTTGAGGCAGAGCACTCGGAGTGTGGGCCTGTCAAGTTGGTCAACACCCCGTTCAAGTTCTCCAACAGCCAGCCCGGTGTTCGGACGGCGCCGCCAACGTTGGGTCAGCACACGGATGAAATCTTGGCTGAGCACCTTGGCTACGAGTCGGCGGCAATTAAATCATTGCGAGAGAAAGGGGTTGTAAACTGAGGCTTGAAGTTAGAGGGGTAGAAACGCTCACAAATCTCACTCAAAGTGCAGAAGCTATACTGAAGCTAGCAGCTCCATTCAAGCCTTTGTTCTGTCAAAGGGGATACCGTGATTATGCCAATTACTTTACATTCTATTCATCACTACTGCCGAGGGTCGCTTGGTCTAGAAGAAAGCTTGAAGCCCTGTCATGGCCCTGCCTAAGATCAGAGCATGAATATCGCTCTGCCCCTCGTACGTCTGAGTAACGAACAAATTGGCTACGTGCCTTCCGATATGATACTCATCGCTCGCCGCGTTACCGCCAAAAACCTCCTGCAGGTTCCTCGCACCGACCAAAGCACGGTCGCAATTCTGGCGCTTGATCATGGAGATCATCTCGGGCGCCACCTTACCCTCGTCCTTGAGGCGCCCGACCTGGTACGCCGCCATGAGCCCAAAGGCCGCGTCCGTCTGCGCGTCGGCGAGCTTCTTCTGCACGAGCTGGAAGCCGGCCAGCGGCTTGCCGAACTGCTTCCTCTCCAGGGCGTAGGTGCGGGCCCGGTCGATGCAGTCCTCGAGCGCGCCGACCGTGCCCCAGGCGATGCCGAAGCGGGCCGAGTTGAGGCAGCTGAAGGGTCCCTTGAGGCCTTCCACCTCGGGGAAGAGGTTCTCGGCGGGTACTTCGCAGTTGTCGAGCTGGATCATGCCGGTGATTGACGCGCGAAGCCCGTTCTTGTCCTTGAGCGCGGGCGTCTCCAAAGCTCCCGGCGCGCACTGGTCTCTCTCGACCACAAAGCCTCTGATCTTTCCGTCCAGCTTTGCCCAGATCACCAGTATGTCGGCAATGGGAGAGTTTGTGATCCAAGTCTTGGCGCCGTTGAGCACGTAGACCCCCTTCTTCGTCGGATGAGGTTTGGCATTTGTCTCCATAGACCCTGGGTCTGAGCCATGGTTAGGCTCAGTCAGACCAAAGCAGCCAACTAGTTCTCCCTTTCCCAGCTTCTCCAACCACCGGTCCTTCTGCTCTTGAGAGCCATGCTCGTGGATTGGCCCCATCACGAGGGAGCTCTGGACGGACATGCCAGAGCGGTAGCCCGAATCGACCCTCTCAACCTCCCGGGTGATAAGTCCCGAGGCGACGCTGCTCACACCAGGGCAGCCATAACCATCAATGGTTGAGCCGAGGAGGCCCAGCTCACCCATTTCACGAAGGATGTTGCGGTCATAGTCTTCCTTGCGGTACGCCTCGAGGACGCGTGGCGCGAGTTTCTCCTGGCAGTACGCGCGCGCAGTCTCCTGAATCGCCTGCTCCTCTTCGCTGAGGCAGTTTTGGAGGTTTAAGGGGTCGTCCCATTGGAAAGCGACGCGACTTGATGCGAACCTCTGTGCTTGCCTGCTGATGCGTGGGCGGAGAAACGGGCGAAGAGCACCAGCTCTCATCGCCGAGGATCTTAACAGAGTTGCCATGGTGAGCTGTCCGATGAATTGGAGTTGCGTAGCGGGAATTGAGTCTCAGAGGACGCCGGCACGCTCAATATCTCAATGACAACATTTGGAGAAAGGTGCCGAGACTCTTTACCGACGCGGTTGTGGTCGGAATGCGCCGGCAAATCATGAGTGCAGGTGAGGCGACAGGTGGTTCAGCTGGTTTAGCGTCCGGTGTCGGCTGTGAGTGGCGAGGGGTCGAATCGCCGAGAATCGCCGGGTGAACCGCCAAGATCTGGGGAAGCTGGTCAACTCTGCCATGGGCAATGGGTCAAACAGTTGCAAAGCTGGAACACTAACTTCCAGTGATTTTAATTGTTTTACATGGGACGGCGGGAACGCTGTGTGGCTATGAGTAACCTGTAAACCATTACCAACCGGGGGAGCGGCCACTCAAGAGGAAGCTAAGTTGTCCCTCGTCTGAAGTCTGTTTTTTTGGAAGTATTATAATGAAGTTATCCATAAGTCTTCAGAAGTAAATCAACAAATCATTGCGCATCCCTCTCAGGCACCAAACCATGGACACTCGGCCGTCAAAACGCTGTATAGCTCCTCGTCCACCTGGATGGTACCCATGTTTGAATCGCGACCTTCTTCCAAAGATAGATTTTCGATACGTAGAGCTTGACTGTTGTGCAGTCCGCCATATCGTTGATAGAGCGGGATTCTGTTGAAATGGCTGGACTTCAAGTCTAGATTAAGACAACTTTGCCTCGGGCTGCAGTGCGAAACGGTGGCGATGCTCTCGCCTCTATGACTTTCAGGGAACCCTGGAGAACTGTGGGAGCCATAGGAATCTTTTGACGTTGTGGGTGTACTGGTAATTGAGGGCGAGAACTCGGGTATGAAACTATCGTCAATAGATGTAACGGGACTGTCGTTTGTTAAAGAGGTTGATGGACGGGCCTCTCTGACGAGACTTGGTCGTATTTCAGGCTGCTCGGTACCCAAAGTGTCGATACGTCCTTGTCCACCTACAGGCGACCGAGCCGCCAGCTTCTCGGAAATCGAAGACTCGTTTAAGCTGTGGTAGAATTCTGAGGAACCTAGCTTGAGCTCGTGCTCAGTCTTAAAGGGGGTCGTATTTGAAGCTTCCCTGGTCGACGTATGCAGACCACTCAAGCCACCCCAGAGAGGATGAGATTCAGTTGCATTGATTGAAAGAAGTGCCCTCACAGGTTCTTAGTCTGAGGAAGCTATGTTTGCATTTGGGAACCTACCGACGAGCCTTAACCACGTTCACCACGCAGCCCTTGCAGTCCAGATGGCAGTTGGTGCAGGGTACACCTTTGCGAAACACATCGCAGCGCACTTTGCGAGCGCGGCATGACAAACAGGCTCTAAAGACCCTTGTTACAATCCGTCTCAAATCGTTTTTGCTAGGAAAAAGAAATCCTTACGTGGCTGCTCGTCGCCTGGTGTTTGCGCTACTGTTCTTACAGCCTTTGCAACATTTTTCAGTTGACATGCCTACCCCAATATTCATGGAATACTGGGCTATTCTATGTGTGAATTTAGAACATAGTCTGTCTGACGAATTCAACAAAGCGGGAAGACTTTTCTGGATCTTGCTTATGAGTTTCTGTATAACCACTTTCATTGCGACGATCGGCTCGTCATCAACAACATCACGCTGGTCATAATCGCGGTATCTTCCGACTCTGACTCTCATGTCTGAACCTCATACGAAAACGGTCTGCCCTTACTGACATTCAGCCAACAATTCGCTGAAACTAGCCGAAAGACCCGAAGTTCCTAGATCGCCGAACGCCGTGAATCGCCGGGCCCAAGGCGAGGCCAGCATAGACCCCTGCAAGCACGAACGTGACGGTCTGGATGCTTTGTAGATGCTGACCGACCTCACCATGGGATTTCGCTTGCTTCGCAACAGGGCATTTTCCGTAGGCTGGAGATGACGATGATTCGGATGAGCCTGGTATGTAGGTTGTTTTACGGCTACATAGGGCGTGGTTTATAATGGCGCTATCGAGTTCCCTCCGAGCGGTGAACAATAATACCTCCGTGTGCTTAAAAGATCGAACATAGCGACCACAAAATGCTGAATTGCTTCATGGAAATAGAATGCAGATCTTGCTCCCTCACACTATGGCACTTAGACATGGTCAACGACCAGTCCAAAATAGTAACCACTCGAGGTGCACGGTTATGACGGTATCTAGATCAAGAAATTGATACTAGGGTATCGGGAAGGCTCTGGTCGATCAGAAAACGCCCTTTGTATTTGCTCTTGAACGATCGACTGGCTGAGATTTCTTCTCACCCAAACTTGAGTAGAAGGACCTCCAGATTAATGGCCGCTACCGATTGTGTCTCTGAACACGGATGCTGTGAGCTAGCTAAATTTCGGTTTTCGTGTCATTCTTCTCGAAGGGAATCCACAAAGTACCGCCTACTGGTCTGAAGTCACGTGCTCGTGGATGTCTTGACCCCTCCCTCTGCGCAAGGGCCGTTTTCGTGGGGTTCTGCAGATAGTAAGTAATGTTGGCAGTCCGCTGGTCTTAGCGTGTCGCCGCGACTTCGCCACGCTCGCGCATGACATTCCCCTCACAAATCTATCTTTCAAATTCCGCGCATACTCTTCAACAGGGTCTCAGTCCTCTTTCACTCCTCTTCTCGTGGAATGAGCTGCCTAGATTGCAGCTTGTGGAATCTCGGCCAGTCATGTCGGGCGTGGAGCTGATTATAGGAACAACCTTGGGCGCCACCGGGCTACTGGCCGCCATCAAGGGTGCCATTGATGGTTACGTCTTGCTGACGGACATTTTTGCTTCTGAAAATGGCGTTAAATCCACAGCTTTGGAATACGACATCGAGAAGCTCAAGTTCCAAACCTGGGGCGAGCGTATGAAAATAGACGACCAGGGAGCTTGCCTGCTCAATAAAGAACCACGTATTATTCAAGACGCAGTTGGCCGTATAATCGCAGAAATCCTCACCATACAAGAGTCTACTGGTAAAAAGATCGCCGAGAAGTACGGGATGGCTAGACTGAAAAAAACGCAATCTACGAATCTCCCATTGCTGTTCCATGAGAGCAGCCAGTGGATCAATCATATCAGAGCAGAGCGAGCAAGATTTAAGCAAGACAATCCGGTACAGTGGGCTACCAAAGACAAACGGCAATTTGAAAACATTGTCTCGAGCCTCAGCAGGCTGAATCGTCAGCTGGAAACACTCGTCCGACCGGATGAATTCAACGAAACGCGTCTCGTCACATCTATCCTCAGCGGTCTCGACCAGCGGATTTCAGTTGCCGCAATACACCAACAGCACCAGAAGGGAGGTCAAGAAAAGCTATTGCTGCTAGCATCGCAACTGAAGACAATTCAAGAAGAAGATGTAGAGACCGCAGCGAAGCGTGTCACTCATGTCACCAAATCCTCACTTGAAGTCTTTCGCGATGCACATCACGCCCTTAGCAGGAGCATAGGAAGTTACGAAGAGCCAGGCGAAGGACCTGAGCAAATATTGCTGGAATGGAAGACGATAGAAGCCAACAACCCCGCGAAGGGGGAGATCCTCACCCGGATACAGGCGCTCGGGGCTGTCTTGGGTACAGCAACCTCGGAAGAATTTCACCGCCTGGACTGCCTTGGAATCTATACCGACGAGGAATACGAGAAACGCAACAAAGGGGATCGCCGCATAGCACTCGTCTATCGTCTGCCCGCGACTGACTTTGATGCGAGGCCTTCTTCCCTCTTGGAACTTATTCGGATAGCTAAAAAGAGCCGGACCCGACCTGCCCTTGGCGAGAGATTCTCGCTGGCATACAGACTAGCTTCAGCCGTCTCCTTATTTCACGCTACCAATTGGCTCCACAAATCCTTTCGAAGCGACTGTATCATTTTCGGATCAGTCAAGGGAGCCCCTATCATTGCCGAACCATATCTCGTTGGCTTCCAGTATAGCCGCCCTGCCGCAGACGCC
Source organism: Sordariomycetes sp. S80-01Y (assembly GCA_037042185.1). Lineage (NCBI taxonomy): Eukaryota > Fungi > Ascomycota > Sordariomycetes > Sordariomycetes sp. S80-01Y. Next base: position 2,916,954 of record JAXQJY010000027.1, on the reverse strand, counting down.
TCGATAGAGCAAAGACAATCGAAAACGTTAGAGTCCGACCTGTACTACCATCCCGACACCATATATGGATGGACAAAGGTCAGGGAGATCTATAGCGTCGGCATAGTCCTTCTCGAAGTGGCCTTCTGGCGTCCTATTTTCGACTCAGGATATGAGAAAATGACACCCAGGCAGGTTTCTGATTCGTTGCAGTTGGAGCTATCTGGAAAATTCGGAGAAGATCTGCAAGGAATGGTAGGGACTGAGCTTGTGGACGTCATCAAATGTTGCCTGAGTGGCGAGCTGGGAGTGAGCTTGGGCTGTGCCCATGAGGAAGCGAAGCTGCTGGCAACTCGATACTTTCAGAAAGTGGTGAAACCTTTATCACATCTCAAAGCGTAAGTTTGCAAAATAAGTCATTTTGATATTGAATTCTCAAGTCACTTTTTGCAGTCTGCTGCTTGCACGAGACCGACTCGGGAAGACCCTAATGCAAGGACATTATAGTAGAATGCAAGGCCAATGTACTGCAACGCCGCATAATTGCTTATCAATTCCCTTTGTTTCCTTGACGCGAAGAACTTGTCTTTTGAAACTGAAGCGATTTCAACACCTCCAAGACCTGTGATATCCGATTTCCCTCACCAGTCCGCTGCTATCTTCTGGCATGGAAACTCGTCTTCGATGCCTACACCACATCTTCCTTCAAGGTCCGCAACGACTTCACTGAGCACTTCAAGTCTGACAATTGTCTCCCTCCCCTGCTACTAGTGGCGACTGCCATGTTGTTGTTCTCGTAGAGTCATCAATATAGTAAATTCTTCCCTTGTCGTCTCTTCTGACACGCCAATCTACCGGGAGACGGAGATCGATGGCCGCCAATTCGGCATCGGCCCCCACAGACTGCATCCTTGGCGGCGATGACGCTCGTGGAGTCGTGAAAATAAAGCAATCCTCGTCAACAAGAGTCGGCACCTGTTTCATTCTAGAAGTCCTTGCTAACTCTATCGCATCTCTCAGTGTCTCAATGAACACCTGAGGCGCCGGTGGCCTGGGCTTGTGGAAATCGAGGGTTCGGGATCGAGTATTGAATACGGCCCCAAAGAGTTGCGCCAATAGTGCGGGGGTCTCAGACATTGTGGTCGAGAGGCCATTCGAGCCAATTATCTCTACTTCTTTTGTCCTGCCGTTTGCCCCGAACGGCGATTGACTCGCACCATCCCATGGCATTCGAGATGGCCAGTCAGCCACTCTTGCTCGATGAGGTCCCTGAGGTCGTTCTACGAACATCAGCTCTTGGTCACCAGAAGAATGGGCATTGAGCCGTCTGTAAAGTAATAGTGGTGCTCAGCAGGACACGTACCAGAAAGGTCAAGACATTGGATCATACTCCTTCCTCCATTTTTTCTTTTTTGCTTTTCGAGCGCCTCCATTGTCTTGAACTGAGTGGCAGTGTTTGCACCGCAACCAGGGGTTTCGGCTCCGGCTGCAATCAAAAGCTCAACGACCTTGTGTCGGTCGAGTTGATATGCCTCAATCTCCCTTTGCCCGCCCCCTTGAATCCACTTCGGTGGATCGCCGTCTCGGAGTAGCACACCAAGCCCCAGCGCCGTAAATCCATCTAGTTTTGTGCCCAAAGACTGGGTTTCGAGATTGATGTCTGCTTTTCTCTGGAGCAGAAGCTCTACAGCAGCGACGTCTGCCACGCAAACTAACATTTGCAGGAGAGTGCGACCCGTGGAATCACGGGAGTTCAGTTTGTCTGGAAATATGTCCAACAAAAGTTTGAGAATAAGGACCCTCAATGACCTAGTAATACGGTCGTTTGGTGGCGTATGGTGAAGGAACAACCACCTAAAAACTGTCGTTTCATCCTCATCGACATAGAAATTGGGCCTCCCATATCTTCGAATGAGGTATTCGAGTCTTTCCACCCCATAGTCCAGCTTGTAGAGCATGGTAGCTTCTATGAGAGCTACAAGTGCTGATCCATCCTCCATACGATCGGGGTCCAGTAGGCTAGGCGCGCGTGAACCAGCGTGATTGAACATCATTTCAGTGATCTTTATGGAGGATTCTGTTTTTGTGTTCCACAATAGGCTTGCTTTGAAAGGCGTGGAGTGGTTCTTGGCCTGATCCAACGGACTGGCACCTTGGGCGAGTAGAATTTGTACGTACTCAGTTCTCTCTTGCGAAGCAGCGGTATGCAAGGGCTGCCTATGGTTCATATCCTTAACGACCATCAACTCGGGATACTTTTCAAGTAAGAGTCGGAATATGTCGATGGCGTCGTTGTGAATGGCACTTTGCAGTGCACTTCGGCCGCCAAACAATTCGAGGTTCGATAGAGTGGGCAGCACCTCCTCTGCGTGGCGACTTTGCATCTCGGAAAGCATGAGAGAGAAAGAAATACTATCGGCAGATATGATTGACCTCGAGAGCGCCGATGACGCTGCTTTATCTATCGATTCGCGACCGAACACCAGCATCGGGTCAGCTCCCAGCTTCAACAACAGATGGACTGTGGCCTCTTTCGCGAAACGAAAGGCTCCTCGATGCAAAATTCGGCGATTGAGAGTTATACGTGGGGTATGGTCCACGGCAAAGTACAACAACTGGCTGTATTGTGGTGTCCGAAGGGAAGTGAATGTTGGGCATGTCAAGAAATGATCAAACTGCCATTCAAATCTTTGACTCATTTCGAAAAATTCGCCAACCCATTTTGAGCTCATTGTTTCGCGGTTCATGGTTGTGTAATCCACGACAGTTTCAAATGCGTCCAGACTTCTCTGAAGCATTTCATGGTGATTCAACCCTGCCAAATGCTGTACCGAAGCGATGTAATCCGTTGGGCTGAGGTGGAAACCCGGCTTCTCATGCGCTCTCAACAGAGTACTGAATAGCAAAGGTTTATTTCTGATGGCTGCCCACATCAATGGTATCCCGAAACAGATACGGGAACCATCCTTGCGGTCTTCTTGGGGTTCCCTGGCGGCGAGATCAATTTTTCCACCGCCCTCCACGAAATGCGGCGCTATGGCCGATGCAGCATTATCATCCATGAAGGCGAGACAGTGAGTAGTAGCCATTCCTTCGGTACTGATGCTTGTAACCGTCGCACCATAGCGAAGAAGAAACAGAACGACATCTTGATGGCCAGCCTTCGTGGCGCAGTAGATCGGTGTTTCGTTGCGAGTGTTGGTGCTGTTTATGTCCGCGCCAGCGTCAAGGACCAGAAACTTAACCAATTCAATGTCCCCGATCGCTGCGCATACATGGAGGGCTGTTTGAGCGCAATCCTCCATCGGTGACTCCACTATGCTGTTGACAACTGCATGATTGCAGCGTATCGGCCGCATGATTCGCTCAACATATAAATCAAACTCTCTCATTCCCACCTGAGGTTTGTCCCTTCCCCAAAACATTCTGTTCCGCATTCGAAGAGAAGACTCGTACAAAGATGGATTCGACTCCTTTAGGTAGTTTGAGTCGGACTCGTGACCATGAATGACGCCCCAATAAGCCCAAAGACTCCGTGGAAGATTTTGCTCAGAGCTCCGCCCCATAGATTGTTCAAGAGGGCATATATTGTATTGCGAAAAGCCTTCTTCGCACATGGCGGCTACGCCCAGCCAATCCATGGCTGCTTGCTCGTCAATTGCTGTACCGATACCTAGCAGGTAAGACATATAGATGCATGGCGCCAGCGCGTGCAAAGCAGCCAAGGCGCTGTCTCCCAGGACATCTTCTGTTGATTTCCGGCCCTGGTCAAATAGGAGTTTGCATAGCTCAGTATCCGTCATGTCGCCAATCTCGGGAACATCTTCATGAACCGGTAACGTAACGCGGTTCAGAAGATCACGTGCAGTAGCTAGGATTGTCTGAAACACTCGAATCTTATAAATTCGAGGACGGTTGTGAGAGTACTGTGGTGAAAGGATCTGAGACGATAATGTAAGTAAATGGAGAAGAAAGCCAAGGGACTGAAAAGTAAAACTCACGATAAGCCATTGCAGCCTATCATCCTTCCAGTAGTTCGGCTTGTGGACAGTACTACTCTGAACCTGCGGTCTGCGGATCGTGAGCACGTCGCTGACATCGCTAACCCTAACGGAGGAAGACTGCTAACTTACATTTCTCTTCTTCGCCCAGAAGAATCTGCAAAAGGGGAAAAGAGCCTCTCAATGATATCTGATAGGACCGCACGACTCCCTGGAATTCTTGATAAACAGGATCGAAGAATTTCACGCACGGGAAGATCGACAAGGCCAGTTTCGGGCACAGAGCTACAAGCGATGTGGACCGCACTAATCCCAGAGTCGTCTGAAACGGTTTTGTAGAGGAGGAGCAAGGTTCTCGCTGCTACATGATCCAGCTCAAATGGAAAAAAGGAATGCAAAAAGGTCTCACCGGGACGTATTCTCCC